>JAPPVO010000059.1:158598586-159048993 GCA_030407325.1 Camellia japonica | reverse complement strand
GTGCGGCTCTCAGCCGAAACTCCGAAACTTCAGGACAAGCACAACATGCACCATCACCGAGCGGTCAATCGATGACGACTGAGTCTTAAGGTCGGTCAAAATGGGGTGTCTACAATGGCGTCTTCAATTTGTACCCCAATCTCGTGTAAGTCTATAAAGGTGGGAAGGGGTAAGACGATCATTTTTTGCATCAGCTTGGGTTGGAGGTTGCGCATAACCATCCTTATCTGATCTTTCTCGACCGGTCTGGTAGTCATCATAGAAGCTTTGGCCCTCCAACAGGTTACAAAGTCAGAGAAGCCCTCTTTTGGCTCTTGCCTGGTTGTCTCGAGATCAAGAGTTGTGACCTCGATTTGCGTATTGTAAGAATACAGGGCAACGAAGGCCTCTGCCATCTCCTCCCAACTCTTGTTGACATAATCTTCCAGTTTGGCGTACCAAATGGCCGCAATACCTGACAGGGTCCGGCCGAAGAGGGAAAGCTTTTGCAATCTAGAGAGACCCATCGGTCGTAGGATATCTGAGAACAGCCGCAAATGTACCATGAGATCTCTAGAACTGTCAAAACGGTCTATATGCGGCATCTTAAACCGGTCCGGCAACGTCATCGCCGAATCGGTGTATCCATCCTCTATGTCCGGAATGGAATTAACACCTTGAGCTCTTTTGAACAACTTTTCTAGCTTGCTCACCTTCAGTGCTGTTGGATCCACCTCAAATTCAAACGGTGTGTCCACTAGATTAGCTAGTGCTTTGGACAGCTGAGGTAGGATTGGGGGTGGAACTGGCCCCATTGGGACGTCCGTATTTTGTTGGACGTTTGCAGTCTCCCCGGGTGTCAAAACCCTAGGTGGGGGTGGGGGTGGGGGCGGATGCGAAGCAAATGCTCCGGCTTGTTGTGGTGGATGCTGCTGCTGAAGCCTAGCAATCAACTCTACTTGTTGAGCTACCACTTCTGCCTGACGTACAGTAACCGCTGCCTGGCGGGCAGCATCCCGCTGCATGGCTTGCATAGTCTCTTGGAGCTGACGCACCATGTCTTCCAGACTGGCCATAAGGTGTTGATCTGACTGAATAACATGTGTATGTCCCCTCTCTGAGGTAGAAGCAGGTATCTCAACCCAACTGCACACAGATGAAGTTGATAATGACCGCTGATCTGGTGGCCTCTGTACTGATGACCTATGCCTGGATGACCTCCGTCTAGTAACCGGTGGCAACGAAACAAACACTGGTCATCCGTCAACTAGATCCTCAGATCGATGAACTCTCCCAATCCGGGTCCAGAGTGCTCGAGGGGTATCTGCCTCCTCGGAAGCAATGATGCAATACTACCTTGCAAAAAGATAAATAAAGAAAAATAAGGAAACAACAAGCATAAAAACGAACAGCATTTCAGCTTAAATAAAGACAACACACAGTTGGCATTGTAAGCTGAACACACTATTCTCAACACTGATCATTGCCCCCAAATCACTGCCTCAAATCTGATACCCCTAGATACAGATGCCCACAAGCCGATACCCAGACTTGCAACTGATACATACAACTTGTAGAGACACACTCTGACAGCACATATCAAGCAAGTAAGAGCCAAAACACCCCTATGTTGGGGTAGGGTTTCCCTGTCCTATTTTGTCAAGAGCTAGGGTTTCACTATGCACATAGCGGTTTCAAACAACCTACAATCGGGTAAGCAACCTGTCCTAGTTTGGAATGGTCTTTATGGCTTCCGATATGCAACTAGGTCGAATGGTCAAAAAGGATGCCCAGCAAAAACCGAGGTTTGTGTTTCTATCCTGGCAGAGCCCGTAACCGGTCAGCCTTATGGCACGCTTTTCCAATCAAGCCTCTGGCAAACCGTTCAGAAATAGCATATGGCAAACACGGTGTCCTAGGCGCACCAATGCAAATGCAATGCAAAGAAACACATAAGTGTAGACAAAACAACATATCATGAGTTCGAGTCAAGTTCTCTAAATCCCCAGTGGAGTCACCATAAACTGTAGACCGCCTAAACTCGCTCCGCGCATCCCCCTTTCGGAGAGAGCGTGAATTGGGTTTTAGCTACTACAGTTCGGATTCCTGTCACGGTTCTGAATCTAATCTCACAAAGTGTAATGTAAGACTGATAAATCACCAAAGAGTCCAAATCCGGCAAATCGTTTTGGAAAATCGATTTTAATCAAAAAGCGCCAAACATGGACTTATTTGCCAGATTTCAGAGTCGCCACCTAAATATTTTGTTTTGGGAAATTTAGGAAACCCTGACTCGTGCCTAAGGCCATAAGCCACGTATCTGTTATCACCAAAGTTGCCTCGGCTCGGGAACTGGGTACGAGGGGAAAGTCCTGAAATGAGCACCCCCGCTCGCCCGATCAAAGGATCGGCCTCTACTAACATGATATGTTGTTTTTGAAAACACATGTGTTCTTGCTCTGTTATTAGCTAACTTACTATATGATGCGCACAACATACAAGTATAGACTAAATCGCTCGATTTGGAACAAAACATCTCATGTTTGTTTTTGAAAATGGTTTGAGGATGCTACTCGCAAGTAGGCTAAAACGCGGATTTGCCACCGAACAAGTGGGCTTAAAACATGATGATTTGCCACTTCAAGTGGGCTTAAAACTCACATTTTGATGAATTGTTCCAATTCAAGCAATGAAGCCTTCATCCACAGGCATTCATGAGTTAAGCAAATAGCCTCATGGCAGCATGCTAAACATGGAAACATACGCATCTCATGCAGTATGCTAAAGCATAAACACTTACAGTGTACTCCGAGCCAAAACAGGAAACTAGTTAGAAATCATGCATGATCCTAGCTATGTTAAGATGCCTAATGCAAAACATGCAAAATGCAACAAAATAGGCTCGGCTATCTAAGATGGCATATGAATGCAACACTCGATAACATGCTTTGAAACACGTATTCAAGTAAGTATTGAAATACAATGCAGTTTGAATGATGCGCCGAGCCCAGTGCATGCAATACGAATGAATGATGCACGCATGCAAAGCATAAGTATGCTAATTGAAACATGCCCTAAAACTAACCATCAAAAGCTGGTAAATAAAAGAGGAGAAAGACGTGGGTTGGAAGACATTCACACACACACGCACACGCAACTTATTACAACATTTGCCCTCTCGACGGAGGGTCCGAATGAAAGAGAGCTAACTAGCTATGCTAATTAAGCTAACTATTACAAATCACAACTAATTAACTAATTAGTTAACTAATTACAAACACAAATGAATAGCTAAACGCATTAACTATCTAAGTATAGAATTGACGAGTTAACCATCTAAGCAAAGCAGTTAAAAGGAGCCTCGGAGCAAGGAATGCATGCATGCTCGGTTGCTTCTTCCCGAAATCCCGTCGCCTTGCCACCGGTTGCCTCTGTTTGCATTTGCTTTGATTCTGAACACCAAACAAATCTTCAGGTTGTTTTTGGTCCAGAACTAGAAGAACTTTGAACCATCTTCAAGTTGGTGGACTGTCGGCCACCAGGGGTGGCTGTAGGCCACTTGTCGGCCACTTAAGGAGGCTGTAAGCCACTTAAAGTGGCCGGTCGGCCACTTCCTCTGGCCAGTCGGCCACTTGATTCTGCACACTTCCATTTTGCTACAAACAGAGTTCAACAAGGGCAAAGCAAGGCATTTGCAGGGCATGTGTGTACAACCACCCTCCTTATCATTTCTTAAGCTCAAAAGAGTGTGGTACTCGACTCTCGGGCCACCAACCGAGCATCGCAATGCACGATGGCCGAGAAGCCAAGTTTGTACAAGTTTATGAATGCACAAGTAACACACAAGACTCAAGAGGCCTCCACCCTATCATGCACAATCAAGGGGACGACGCAACTAAGAAATGAGGGTACATTTCATCACTTCAAGTATGAAACGTTCCTTGTTTCTCGTGTTTGGATTAACGTCCGATCCAAACACATGCAATGCATCACACATGCAAACAACATGCTTATCTATCAATGCTAGAGTGGCATGCACGAGGCTCTTCATATAAGCAATGCATGCATGGCATGTTTAGAAGCTAAGGCATCAAAGCTAGTGAAGTGTATTACACATGAGGCATGCACTACAATGTTCAAATGGTCAAACCAACTATGGACAGACCTAAGACATCTCAAAACAGTGGCCAAAACACATTAAGACTAAGGCACAAAAAGGCAAGAAAAATGCATGCTCATTGATTTGCTCGCAAGCAAGGCAAAAGGCTTAACTTTCAAACACATTAAAAGAGTGACATATATGAGAGCATGACAAAGGTTCAAGCATTGAAATCATATGCCAAATGATGACATATCATGCAAACAACACAAGTATGGAATACTAGAGTTCTTAAGCATTAAAGTTAGTGAAGTACACAACACTAGGGCTATACAATACAATGCTCAATGGACTAAACCAGCCCTAAACAGACCTCATGCATGCCAAGACAGTGGCCAAAATGCTCTAAAATGATAGCATGAAAGGCAAGCAAATGATGTTCATGCATTGACTCATCAACAAGGCATAAGGGCACAAACTCTTAAACACAATTAAAGAGTGATAAACATGAGAGTATGACAAGGCTATATGCTCTGAAATTAGGTGTTTAATGATGCCATATCACATAAACATCACAAGTAAGGCATGGTAGAAGGCCCAAAGCATAAGGCTAGTAAAGGGCACTAAACAAGAGGCATGCAATACATGGCACAAATGACTAAACTAGCTCTGGACAGAGTTCAATTGGGCCAAAACAAAGACCACAACATGCTGAGATGGAAGCTCAAAAGCTTAGACAAGCCTGCATGCAAGTTAGCTTACAAGTGAAGCATAAGGCTCAACCCTCAAACACAACGAAAAGGGGATAAATGCAAGAATATGCAGAGAAGTATATGGTCTGAAATAACATGCCAAATGATGTCATGCCATGCAAAAAGCTCAAATATGACATGCTAGAGGTCTCAAAGTGCAAGACTAGCAAAGCCAAATGCACTATAGCTATGCAACGCCAAGCATGCATGACCAAAACCACTCAAATCAGACCTAAAGCACGCTAAAACATAGCCAAAAAAGTGCTGGAGTAGAGCATACACATGCTAGATCAATAGGCTAAAACACCAAATACACTAGGCTAGTGAACAAAATTCCACTACAAGTGCAAGAAGCATGCAAGAGGCAACCAAACCAATCAAAAGCTAAGTTATAACATGGCAAATCAGTGGCGAAAACATGCTAAGATAGAGCTAACACAAGCTAGAATGAGAGGCATAAAGCATGATGCATGTTAGGCCAACAAGGAGGATTACACTACAAGTACAAAGACCAAGCAAGAGGTGACCCCACCAACTAAAATCAGAGTTAAAGCATGCCAAAATAACAAAAAAACATGCTGGAGTGAAGCCAGTACATTCTAGAATAACAAGCTAACTCATGAAGCATGTTAGGCTAGTGAACAAATTTACACTACAAGTGCAAAAAGCAAACAACAAGAGGCCAAACCAACCCAAAACAAAGTTATAACATGGCAAAATAAGGCCTAAAACATGCTAAGATAGAGCCTCAAGAGGGTAGAAAAACATGCCAAAGTGTTAAGCCAACAACACATGCAAACAAAGCACAAAAATAGGGGGACCACCCCCATCCATTTTGGATCTCAAAACCCACTTTCCACCACTAAAATTCCTCTGGAATTCAGTGGTGAAAATGGCCAAACAAAGGTGATCTCAAAGACCTTAAAAGATAGCACAAAGCAAAGCAAAATAAGCCACAAAAGGGGGTAGACCACCCCTAACTCAAACAAGGCCTCAAACAACCATCTTAAACACTTAAAAACAAAAGTTTTGCAGTTGAGAGTAAGGCCTAAAAAAGCATGCAAGGATGGCCAAATAGTTGAGAAAAACAAAGCCTAAAAAGGGTAACTACTCACCCTTGAAGAACCACAGCAGAACAACAACTTCTGAGGCAAAAACCAGCTTTTTAGAACACAAGTATGACCTCCAAGAACCTCAACTCAATGATGGTGGTGTTTGACTAGGTGTTTGTGTGCAAAAGTATGAAGAAACAACACTTTGAGTCAATATAGCACAAACATAGAGAGAAAGGGAGAATTCTAGTGAGAGAGGGATATTTAGGTCTCTAAAATTTCGGAACCTTTGAAAGAGTGAGAGAGCTCCCCTCTTATAGAATTTCAAGCCTCAAGCTTGTTTGATAAGTTAGAAAGCTTGGTGCAATCCCTCCATACACGTGTATGGAGGATGCCTTCTGTGCCCAACAGCTGGCAATAAAAATATTTGCAAAAGCAAGAAAATGGCTGTTGGCCACCTCAAGTGGCCTACAGGGGGGAAAAAGTGGCCTACAACACCAAAAAGTGGCCGACAGCCTCTCCCCTCTTTCTAGGCAAGAGGTAACAAGGTATGGCACAAAACAAACCAAAAGGAAGAGAGTCAAGAGGCCACAAGATAAGGCACTTAGTCGGAGGCCCCGAAAACTTGCCTACGGGCCACTACAAGTGGCCTACAAGAGGAAAAAAGTAGCCTACAGCTACAAAAAGGCCTACAGGCCTCTCTCTCCCTCCAGGCAAAGGCACCAAGGCAATGGTCCAAAAACAAACCAAGAAGAAGAGAGTTAAGAGGTCCCGAGACAAGGCGCTCAGCCGAAAGCCCCGGAAACTCGAAACGAGCACAAACATGCGCAATCATGCGTGCACAAATGATGACATCTGAGTCTTAAGGTCGGTCAAAAATGGGGTGTCTACACTCCCAAGCTAAGTCCTTAGTGGAGGCATGTCATCAACATCTAAAATGTTTTTCCCACATAGGGTGAGCCAAAGCCTAGTAGAAATAATCCAACACAGTGTATGAATCTTAACAAAGTTATAAGGTGGATGCATATGCAATGATCGTCCCAAAACATGTTTATATCTCTTTCCAAAACCATACAATGCCAAGTTATTATCTTAATTTATAAATCATTTCCATTACAATAGAAATAGGGCAGTGAATCACACTCTGAGAATTTCAAAACAAAACAACCTTTTTAAAAATTTCGTCCGAATGAAATCGTAAACCGGGACCCATGTAAACGTAGGCTATACAAGCACTACTATTGCCATTTCACGAAAATTTCATCCACGTAATCGGCACCCATGTATACGTGCGGTTTTTGAGACTTTCACCCAGGACACACAAGCTAACTTATTTGATGTAACAACAATCTCTTCTCATATTCACCCATATTCTCAAAACGATAACATTTCCAATGTATATGTGTAAGGTAATGCTCAATCCAAATGAATAAAAAAAAAATATAGTTTCAATCCTCCTAATTCACCTGCAATTTCTATAACAATCATAGCTATCCTCCACCGATAGCCCAAAATAGAAATTTCTAAACAGATACACAATCATCAACGAAGATAAACTCTCCAAATTTTCAAGAGGTGAGTGATACTACATATCTAACTCCACCATTCATATCAATACCCATTCAATCTCACATTTCTATCATCAATTCCATTTATTTATACAAAATAAACATTTGAGACATTTAGGGCAAAACCCTCTTTCCTTCCTAAACATATTTCGAACATCTAAATCAACAATTTTATCACAGCTTAACCTCATTTCCACTCTCACAACCATTTTCAATACATCCATTTAAAAACCCTTATTTTGATTTTAAACCAAAACCCTAGGTTTGTCCAAAATCCTCCAAAATCATAAGATTGTTTTATAAAAACAAATAGCTATCATAAAAGAGTGTAAAGAATCCCTACCTCGAAACTAGAAGACCAAGGAGAGAATGGAGAAACCTTAAAGGAGCCGAAATCCACTTTTGTTCGGATGAAAAGAGAGCCCACGGAATGTTCTACCTTTTTAACAAAAGGAGTAGGGCGAAGAAATCACTAGATCTTGGTGTTTTTTATAGAGAGAATGTAAGTTTTAGAGAAAAAGTGTCTAGATCTAGGTTTTTTGGAATGTTTAGAGAGAGAGTGAAATGAAAAAGTGACACAAGATGGCCTTTTTACGAACTTATATACGCATAGTTCGCTCGAGCGCAAGATGTGTCGCTCGAGCAACCAAACACAATAAGTTTTACCGCTCGAGCGCAAGAATACGAACTCCTAGTAGTTTTACAGATAGAGGCCATCGCTCAAGCATAGGAAGCTTCGCTTGAGCGAAGAATACAAACTCCCAGTATTTTTGCAAACTTGCAAAAGTACTAGAGGTCCACAAAGACTGCTCAAGCGCAAGAAGTGGTACTCGAGTGAAGAAACAAACATCTGGGCAACAAAAGTTTGAAAAACAAGCTACCAACCTGTTCCAAACGCAATCAACACAACCCCAAGCCAAACTCAAAAAGATATAAATGGAAACAAGACATGGATAACCATATAACACAATGAAACTCGGATCCAAAACATTAAATAGGTTAGGTCTAAACTAGGATCACTATAATCTCCCCCCTTAAGGAATTTCGTCCTCGAAATTTTAAATCAACCTTTTAAAACCATGTTTAAACAAATCGAAATAGTGATAGTAATTCAATTTCATCACCATGATCTATCTACCCGTCATCCATTCTCATTAACAAGATAAACATATGCTCATTACTGAATATACAATTCACATTTCCAAATCATATGCAATATTTATATTTCATTAACACAACAAAAAATTTTTGTTCAAACATCAATAAATAAATCTAGATATTTCTCACAGACTTCCGCCTCACGCTCCCAAGTGGCCTCCTTAACCCCATGGTGTCGCCATAACACTTTTACCAAAGGAATCATCTTGCCTCACAAGACTTGGTCTCGAGTAGCTAAAAATCTAACCGATCTCTCTTCATATGAGGCATCCTCTTCAACCTCTAACTCGATCCAATCCAACACGTGTGAAGGATCCGGCTCATACTTCCGAAGCATACAGATATGGAACACGTCATGAACCTTAGAAAGCTGCGGCGGCAAGGCCAAACAATAAACTACCTTCCCGATCCGGTCTAGGATCTCAAAAGGCCCAATAAACCTGGGAGACAACTTCCTGCACTTCCCAAACCTCATCAAATCCCATCTAAGTGATATCTTCAAAAAGACATGATCTCTCACCTCAAAGAACAACGGTCTCCTCCTACGATCGGCATAGCTCTTCTGGCGACTCTGAGCCGTGACCAACCTCTTACGGATAAGTGCAATCTTCTTCATCGTTTTCCAGACTAACTCTGGACCTAACATTGGTGCATCACCTACCTCGGCCCAACACAGAGGAGATCTACACTGTCGACTATATAAGGCCTCAAATAGTGTTAGGCCAATACTCAATTGGAAGCTATTGTTATAGTTAAACTCCATTAAAGGCAAGTGCCTTTCCCACGACCCCTTAAAGTCAAGGACACAACCTCAAAGCATATCTTCAAGGATCTGAATAGTATGTTCGGACTGCCTGTCAGTCTGAGGATGATAGGCATTACTAAAGGTCAACCTAGTGTCCAAGGCATTCTGCAGGCTCTGCCACAATTGAGTAGATCTCTATATGAAACGATTGTCACAGGGACCCCATGGCGTCGAACAATGTCCCTAATGTAAAGGTTGGCTAGAAAATCTACCGAGTCACTCGTGCTCATAGGTACAAAGTGCGCTTACTTGGTCAATCGATCAATTACCACCAAAATGGCGTCATTATCCCATTGAGTTCTCGGAAGACTTGCAACAAAATCTATCGTGACATGCTCCCACTTTCACTCGGCTATAAGCAAAGGTTGCAACAAATACGCAGGCCTCTGATGCTCGGCCTTCACTTGTTGACAAGTAAGGCACCTCGACACAAATGTGGCTACATCATTCTTCATCCCCCTCCACCAAAACTAGCGACTAAGGTCGTGATACATCTTTGTGCCTCACGGATGCACCGCAAGGCATGAATGGTAAAACTCTCGACAAGACTCCAGCACGAAAAGACGGTCAAGGTATCTAATACTCGAGTCAGAGTACACGTTCAAGCCCTTCTCTACCTTTCCACTGGAGATCTTCTCCAGGAGGGCTTCTACCTCAAGATCACCCCTATATGCTTCTATCACTAGCTCACAAGTGTAGGTTGTGCAACTACCGAAAACAAAGTTGCCAACTCAATAGACTCTCCAAGATGCATGTCAAACTAACCAATAGCACCCAGCATCTCACATTCTCGGATGGCAATACAAGCTATACGACTAATGGATTTCCTATTCAAGGCATCGGCCACTACATTGGCCTTTCCTGGATGATAGTGCAACTCAAAGTCATAGTCTTCCATAAACTCCATCCACCTCCTCTACCTCAAATTCAGATCTTTTTGTGAAAACAGGTACTTCAAACTCTTGTGATCAGAAAACACCTCAAACTTCTCACCATAAAGGTAATGCCTCTAAATCTTCAAGGTAAAGATCACAGCTGCTAATTCTAAATCATGGGTAGGATAGTTCCTCTCATGTGTTTTCAACTGACGTGAGCCATAGGCTACTACGTTCCCCTCTTGCATCAAAACGCAACCCAAACCTTCTCATAAAGCATCACAATACACTGAATAGCCCAAACCCCTCTCCAGAATGATTAGCACTAGAGCAGTGGTAAGTCTAATCTTAAGCTCTTGAAATAACTTCTCACAAGTCTCACTCCATACAAACTTTATTCCCTTCCTCGTTAGTCTAGTCAATGGCGAGGCTAATCTAGAGAAATCCTTCACAAACCGATGGTAATACCCAGCCAACCCCAAGAAACTGCGGATCTCAAAGGCATTCATAGGTTGTTCCCAATCTTGTACTACTTCTATCTTGGATGAATCTACAATCGCCCCTCCCCTAGATACCACATGGCCTAAGAATTTTACTTCTCTCACCCAGAATTCACATTTCCTGAACTTGGCATATAGTTTGTGGGCTCTAAGCAACTCAATCACAACTCGTAGGTGTTCCTCGTGTTCCTCCTCAGAGGGTGAGTAAATCAAGATGTCGTCCACAAAGACGACTACAAAGCGATGTAAGAACTCGTGGAAGATTCAATTCATCAAGTCCATAAACACGGATGGTGCATTGTTTAACCCAAAAGGCATCACTAGGAACTCATAATGGCCATACCGCGAATAGAATGCCATCTTCTGGATATCCTCCTCCCTTACCCTCAACTGGTGATAACCTGATCTCAGGTCTATCTTAGAAAAACAACAAGACCCCTTCAACTGATCAAACAAATCATCTATATGAGGTATTGGGTACTTGTTCTTAACAGTTACCCAGTTCAACTTCCGGTAATCTATACAAAGTCACAACACACCATCCGGTAATCTACACAAAGTCGCAACGCACCATCTTTTTTTTTAGTAAAGAGAGCCCGGTGCTTCCCAAGGTAAAGTACTTAGGCAGATAAAACCCTTATCTAGAAGTTCTTGGAGTTGAATCTTTAACTCAATCAACTCGGCATATGCAAATCTATACGGTGCCATGGAAATCGGTGTCGTGTCAGGCACTAAGTCAATAAAGAACTCAATCTCACGATGAGGTGGTAAATTAGTGAGATCCTCAGGAAAAACATCCGGGTATTCACAAACTATCAACTCATACTTCGTCACACTCACTACCCAAGAAGTTTGCAAGAAGATAACTGTAGACACCCCATTTTTGACCGCCTTTAAGACTTGAGCGCCTCATGGTGAATACTCAATGATGAATAAGTACCCTGTACAAACCGTTCAATTTCTTCAGCAAGGAGCTTCAATTTTGAGTTTTAGAGCCTAAAACCTTGCACCTCCTTTAGAGCAAAACCTAATTTTTTTTTCTAACCTAACCACTCAAAGGCCTACTAGCCAACAGGTGGCCGGCAGGCCAATTTTATTGGTCGATCGTCCCCTTTCTTGGCTGGCCAACCATGTTTTCTGGCAGGCAGATATTTGTAGCCAACTATCCCTCCCTATGTGCATATCTTGCACCAGCTAGCTCCATACATATATTTCAGACTGAGGAACCTGTTTTCCTATAAATAGATGACCACCCCTCTTGATTTTAGGTTAGAAAAATTTGTTAAGAGCCAAAAACTTATCAAACACTCTCCCTTTCTATCTTGTAATATACATACACTTCCTAAACCAAAAATTTGAGGCTCTTTGCTGAGATTATTGAGCCAAAATTTTAGCTCTTGAGAGTGAACACTTTATGGTTTGTGAACCAAAGAGTATCTTCTCTTCAAAGGTATAACTTTTGCCTTGCTTACACTACTTTTCTCTTCTCTTTTTATTGGGGTTTGTACTCTATTTTGGACTATTTTTGTGGGATGAAACTTGTAATTTAAAAGCTACCAAGGGTAGAGGGGTTAACCACCCTTCCTTGAACCTTATTTCATAAGCTTATATCCTTGTGTTTTCCACTTGTTTCTCAACTTTTAGCTACTGATTTTCACAATTTTCAGAGGCAAAAACATGTGATTTTAAGGTCCAAAAAGTGGAGGGGTTAGCCACCCTTCCTTAGGCTTGCTTACTAGCTTTGTTCTTCTCTTCTTTTCCTGACTTTTTCTAGCTTTTCAAACTAATTTTCAGCACTGTTTTTCCTAGTTTTTGGGGCTGTTTTAGTTGTTTATTTACTTTATGCTTGTAATATTATGCTTGTATTGTTGTAAGTCCTCATAGATTTGGTGATTAAGGTCATAGACACCAATCTATTTGAGTTAATAGCTTTTTATTCCATAGTCTTCATACATGTATTCACACTTGTAATAACCATCTCTGCAACCTCCCTCTTTTCTTGGTTTTCTTTGTTTAAGAGTTGTTTCAAACAATTGATTTTTGTTTAAGGCATGAGAAAAAGACCTTCCAAGCTTAATGGTTTAATCTCTTCGGAGGTTCATTACCAGGGCATTACATCTCTCTCATGCTAAGCACAACTTCTTGTTTAACTCTTCTCTTCATTAGTGGACAAAATTATCACTTTTGGACAAAAATGAATAAAGAATGGCAAGGTAATGTAAAAAAGGCTAACAAAATTGGAATAAAAGTGGTAACAAGTAATAAAATTGGTTTGGGTTTAATCAGACGTTATATTGAACCCATTAAGTCTTGACACATTACATACTCTTTAGTGATGTTAATGAGTCAAAAATCAATGTCTACCACTTCCCTTGAGGTAACTCCATGATAGGGAGGAGGTTTTGTTGGTCTTTTATTTCCATTTATTAAGCCTTTGTCCCATCAATTCATAGATCATCACGTAACAAGTTTGCGACAATTGATGGTTTGCGAATCGAGTCTATTCCTTCCTTGATCAGTTTCATGATAGGGAGAGGCAGAAAGGACAAACATCCCCTAGAAACACTTTGTTTTTGCTCTATTTCTTTTTTGTGGTAGCAAGGCAGTACCTAAAAATAATGGCCAATCGGCCACCTTCCATCTGGCCAACCACTTTCCAAGGCTGGCTGGCCACCCTATTTTGTGTAGGCAGTGTCATTTTCATGGCAAAATAGAGCAGAAGTTGGGGCAAAAACAGATTAATTTCCGACTACAAACAGAATAGATTCTGGCAGTGAAACAGAGAGGTTTCCGGGAGGACGTTCTCAGTTGTGCACGTGCGATGCTTCGTTCCCCGTGGTCCTTTAAATTAATGTTTTGATAGTAGTATGTTTAAATTCATTAGATTCATTCAAAATTGTAATAGCTAGTCAAAATTAGTTATTGGTAATAGCTAGTTAAATTAGTTAATTTGGTGTTGTAATAATTAGTTTAAATTCAGACCCCCTTGTATGAGGACAAATTTGTAATATTGTGCATGTCTTCCAATCCCCATTCTTTCTCCTTTTTATTTACTTGCTTATGATGGTTACATATAGCATCATGTTTTACAATTTCATACCATTACCATGACTTGTATCCATTTTTGCATGCATTGGGTTTGGTTTATCATTTTAACATTGTTGTCATTTCCTACTTACTTGAATACGTGCGTTATCGCATGCTTTGAGTTGAGCCATATGTCATGTTAATAAATTGAACCTAATAGTCGCATTTTATATGTGCTGCATTAGTCATTTGCATGTTAGGGCATGCATGTTTCTAACTATTTTCTTCTATTTTGGCTTGCCTTGGTTGAGTACTAGGTGAGCATTTTTGCTTTAGCATGTTGCATGTATGTTTGTGTTGTCATTTAAAGCATATCACCATAAGGCTACGTGCTTGTTTGATATATCTCTTGAATGCCGGTGGATGAAGGCTAATTTGCTTAAATGGGATATTTTTATTAAAGCATATATGAGCTTATTTTTTTAAGTAACACATATTCAAAACTCTTTTCAAACAAGCATGAAATCAAAACATTCCAAAGTGGGTAAAATAGTCTATACTTGTGTGCCTCACATAGTAAGTTAGCATCATTAATAAATCAGAATAAGAGCATATACTGTATATAAAAATCACATCATGATTAGTAGAGGTTGATCTTTGATCGGATGAGTAGGGTGCTCAATTTATGACCTTCCTCTCTCATACCTAAGTTTCCGAGCTGAGACACTTTGTTGATAACGGACAAGTGGCCTTTGGCACGAGTCACGGGTTTCCTAAATTTCTCAAAAATATTTAGGTGACGACTCTGAAATCTAGCAATGCAGTCCATTTTTGGCATTTCTGATTGTAAATCGATTTTCCAAAGATTTGCCAGATTTGGACTCTTTTGTGTTTTTCTATTTCACATTGCACTTGTGAAACCAGATTCAAACCACGGGAGTTCGAACTGTAGGGCTATCATATCTGAGGAGACTAAACCCTTCCGAGGAGCATGAAAAGCAAGCTACAACAACCAAGCTCACTCTGACCACGCGGATCATACACCAGTGATAAAACTCTATCGGCTCTATCCCCCATGAAATAAAAACAATCACCGCCCAAGATATATACAATAACCCTCTGACAGTAACAATCTATGACAGTCAATACGATGACAACCAATCCATACCCAATATAGCATCAAAACTTGAATGTCAATCAACACAAATGTAAACGGAAGTCGGCGACCGGCAACCTCTATCTCATAACCCTGATACCCCTGTTTCAAAACAATCTCACCACCAATAGGTGACTCTACACTGAGTGGAGATGCTAACCAAGCCAATCCTAATCCCAATGTCGATGCAAATGCAGACAAAATAAAAGAATGGGATGCACCCGTATCAATCAACACTTTGGCAATAGAATTGCATAACAGAAAGTATCTCTCACAACTAAAGGCGTTGGCACTAAATCTAGCACGGTAACAGCACACACACGCCCTGTAGGTCTCTGCTCCACTTACTCATCCCTCAAAGCATGAGTCTGATGTACTGACTGAGCTGAAGAGGCTCCCTGATTAGCCCTCGAGGCCTGTGCTGACTGTGCAGGCTGGTGGATCTATGTCTGCCTCGAACCAGACACACTAGGTGTGCCACTCAACTGAGGGCAAAACCTCTTTATATACCCTAACTGCCCACACTGATAACAAGTAAGTGACAGCTCTCTCCCCTAACTCTGGCTCTGAGAACGAATCGCAAGCGGTGCAGACTGTTCCCCTTCTTCTCTCTGCCGGTGACCCAACTAGCCACACTTGTAACAAGAGAAACCTCCTTAATTACCTCTCCCTGAATCTGAACTCAGCATAGGAAAGGTGGATCTAGACTGTACAACCTAGGACTGCTGTGGAACACCTCTCTACCTCTTACAGTCCCGACTCTCTCCCTGAACCTCTTGACTCCTCCTAGAGCCCCTCGTCCGCTTCTCCTCAGCCTAAACTACGGTCTCAAGATAAGCTGCTGCCTCCACAAGGCATCCATAGTCTCTAATAATTGACCCGGCTACCTTGAAATGAAGCCTAGTCCTCAGTCTCTTCTCGAACTCGATACAACGGCATTCCTCTGTTGCCACAAGTTTCGGTGCAAATCTAGAGAGGCTAATGAAAGCTGCCTCAAACACAGCTACTGGCAAACTAAGTTGCTTGAGCTTTAGAAACTGGTCTCTCAACATCTCCCTAGCAGTGGGAGGCAAGAACTTGTCCTGGAAGGTGTTGACAAACGCCTCTCAAGTCACTCCAATGCGCCCACATGGATACTTCCACCATTGACCCGCATCTCCCTTCAGCTGCTGGAAGGATGCCAAGGTCACTCTCAAACCATTGTCTTCAATGCCAAGCATCTCAAACGTCTTCACCATCTGTTCTAGCCACTCATCTGCCTTCTGTGGCTTCTTAGGGTCACCTAAAAACTCGTCTGGATTCGACCGGAAGAACTTCCTCTTTAAAAAAGACGGCCTTACTTTAGCAACTTGGGCCTAGACTTGATTCTTAACCCGGAAAATGAACATGGATTCTTGCAAAGCTCCGACCATTTCATAGGCCAAAGCGCCCATGGCCTGCTGACCAATTGGTTCAGCCACATTTGCTTGACCAACCCCTTCCTCTTATGCCGGAATCTCATACGGTAAAGGCACCTTATGCCTTCTAGGCCTACTACGCCTACCACCACCACCACATCCACGTCCTAACATCTTAATGAAGGTAAAAAAAAGAGATTAGCACATTTACAATTATGCCGAAGCTAACTCACTTACATCCTAATGCGGTGGACAATAGTAATTCACTCCACATAAGCACGTAGTCATATAAACACATACGAATTTCATTCCCAAATAATGACCGTCTTGTGGCATTGCTAGAGTTTCAATTAGAAACAGCAGTGATCAATTTCTCTTCTAGCAGGACTTCTAAAAACCCGTAGACCCAATCAATATCCTAGAAATTAAATCCCAAACCTATATAACCACATAAGCATGTAATCACATAGCATACCATACATACAAATGTCTCTATCAAGCGACAAATCCATTATGGTAATAACCACTTCCCACGTACCCAAAGTATTCAAACCTGGTACGCTCTGATACCAAGTTGTAACTCCCGAAATAAACACAATGCACCCATCTCATAACAAGTAGTAAATAGTAACATAAATGAAATGATAAGCTTTCATTAATCAAAGTTTGATGTACAAAAGAGGACACATACAATATACATTCATAAACAGTATGTCCTCAATCTACAGCATATGTTACAAGATAATGAAAAGAAATGAAAGCTAAACAAATAACCTTATGCCCTAATGGCTTACATCTTTCCAAGTCAATGATTGGGTACATCAAAAGTGAGTCTTAAGCTCAATACAGATAAAGCCCTAAGCTTGTACAAAATTAAATACAAAATGAACAACAATGAGCTTTTAGCTCCACAGTCCTCCAAAGCTAAGTCCTTAGTGGAGGCATGTCATCAGCACCTGAAATGTTTTTCCCACATAGGGTGAACCAAAGCCCAGTAGAAACAATCCAACACAGTGTATGAATCTTAACAAAGCTATAAGGTGGATGCATATGCAATGCTCGTGCCGAAACATTTTTATATCTCTTTCCAAAACCATACAATGCCAAGTTATTATCTTGATTCATAAATCATTTCCATTACAATAGAAAATAGGGCAGTGAATCACACTTTGAGAATTTCAAAACAAAACAACCTTTCCCAAAAATTTTATCCGAATGAAACCGTAAACCAGGACCCATGTGAACGTAGACTATACAAGCACTACTATTGCCATTTCACGAAAATTCCATCCGCGAGATTGGCACCCATGTATACACTTAGTTTTTGAGACTTTCATCCAGGACACACAGGCCAACTTATTTGATGTAACAACAATCTCTTCTCATATTCACCCATATTCTCAAAACGATAACATTTCCAATGTATATGCGTGAGGTAATGCTCAATGCAAATGAATAAAAAAAAATATAGTTTCAATCCTCCTAATTCACATGCAATTTCTACAACAATCATAGCTATTCTCCACCGATAGTCCAAAACAGAAATTTCTAAACAGATACACAATCATCAACGAAGATAAACTCTCCAAATTTTCAAAAGGTGAGTGATATTGCATATCTAACTCCACCATCCATATCAATATCCATTCAATCTCACATTTCTAACATCAATTCCATTTATTTATGCAAAATAAACATTTGAGACATTTAGGGCAAAACCATCTTCCCTTCTTAACCATATTTCAAACATCTAAATCAATAATTTTATCACAACTCAACCTCATTTCCACTCTCACAATCATTTTCAATACATCCATTTAAAAACCTCTCTTTTGATTTTAAACCAAAACCCTAGGTTTGTCCAAAATCCTCCAAAATCATAAGATTTTTTATAAAAATAAATAGCTAAGTTAAAAATCATAAAATAGTGTAGAGAATCCCTACCTCGAAGCTAGAAGACCAAGGAGAGAATACAGAAACCTCAAAGGAGCCGAAATCCACTTTTGTTCATATGAAAAGAGAGCCCATTGAGTGTTCTACCTTTTTAACAAAGGGAGTAGGGTGAGGAAATCACTAAATCTTGTTGTTTTTGTAGAGAGAATGTAAGTTTTAGAAAAAAAGATTGTCTTGATCTAGGATTTTAGAAATGTTTAGAGAGAGGGTGAAATGAAAAAGTCACTCAAAATGGCCTTTTTATGAACTGATATACGTACAGTTTGCTCAAGCGACACTCGAGCGCAAGATGTGTCGCTCGAGCGACCAAACACAATAAGTTTCACTACTCGAGCGCAGAATACGAACTCCCAGTAGTTTTACAAACAGAGGCCGTCACTCAAGCGCAAGAAGCTTCACTCAAGCGAGGAATATGAACTCCCAGTATTTTTGCAGACCTACATAAGTACTGGAGGTCCACAAAGACCGCTCGAGTGCAAAAAGTGGCGCTCGAGCAAAGGAACAAAAATCTGGGCAACAAAAGTTTGAAAAACAAGCTACCAACCTGTTCCAAATGCAATCAACATGTCACGCCCCAAACTCGCCCCTAAAAGTTCGAGCATGACCTATGCAGAAATAGACACTTAACCTGATATACATACTATATGGGGCCTGAACGGAAGCATTTAATATTACAAAGTAACATAGAATAACATCCATTGAGCTAAAACTAACATACCAGGATCACATACGTGAGAGCTATTTATCTAAATACATACCCATATACATAATTGAGCGTATAACCGAACATTGGTAAAGAAAGGGGTTACATACATACATCTTCACCTTAGATAAATAATTAAAGTGCAAACTAAAATTTTTAACAAAACTTCACATAAATGCATGAGCTTGGTTTGGGAGCCTGGACATACTAAGGTTGACAACTGAAGGGTGAGCATTAAGGATCAAGACGGACTCCCAAAGTGATTACCTACAGAACAAACATAACACAAAGTGAGCGAAGCTCAGTGAATAATAGTACATAACAATTCAATACTCAACTTGAATTATAAAACATTTCAATGCATACATAAATAAGAGGACATAAGGTTAATTGATTTTGTACTAATTTCATAACGGCCTTAGGCCCAGTGTTGAAACATAATGGCTTGAAACATAATATCTTGACACATAGCGGCTTGAAGCCTTGTACAGATGGCATAAGCCCTTGAATGTAGTAGCATGGCATATAGCCCTTGAACTTATGGCATGAAGCCCTTAAACATGTTGGCATTGAGCCCTTAACGTATCGACATTAAGCCTTTAAATATGTTGGCAATAAGCCCTTGAAAGGTTGGCATAAGCCCTTGAAAAGTTGGCATGAAGCCCTTGAAAGATTGTATGAATTCAAGAGGTGTCTCACATGGACTCTAGAGGTGGCTCACAATGTAGCACTTAGTTCCAAGTAGCACTTTGTTCCATACCAGTAATTAATAGGTCTTACAAACCAAACCATTCATATCATGTCATACCATAAACGGAAACAAATTCATACATATGCATTATACTTGAATCATAAACAGAAATCGGAATTCATACTTGATTATACTTGGCACTTTGATAGCGCTAACAAATCAATATAAAGCATACTTGTTAGTTCCATGAGGGGAATCCCCCGATACTGAGAACTTATAACATACGTAAACTTGTAACATACTTGAAAACGTACCTGAAAACATACTTGAACTTATAACATACTTGAAAACATACTTGAACTTGTAACATACTTGAAAACACGGTATTATTACCCCCGGGTAAGGGTCGTGTGCTACGGATGTCATGAATACTTTACATATATGGCCAACTGTTCATTAATTCAAAACGTAACATATTAGAACATAGAACATTTCTTGTTATATCATGTCATTACAGTACACTTAGCAAAGACAGAACAGGTTATATCATAATGTGGGTTACATGACAAGGTCATCGATATTTAATTCTGTCTTTAGGTTGAGCCATCCCTAAGCCAATCCATTGTTTATCATAATACTTAGCGGGCATTAACATATAAAACAATCCGTGGTCTTAGCTAATTATTCATTAAGAATGGCGTAGTTCACTTGATCTATTCATCGGTAGCATATAGAAGCATACACCTTTGTTTGATCGTTTATGTATGTTAACATAGTTGACTTAAGTTTAACAGGACATTCCTAATAATTATTAACAAAAGGTAAGCACATTTTACCGATTGAATGGGTTCAGAGATACGTGGATACCATAGTTCCATATTGCTTATACGTTCCATTTGTTCGTAAGCTATCTTGTAAATAACAGAATGTTAGTATTCATCGTCAACAGTAAACAGAATGTACTGCTCACTAATGCCTCTAGATTTCCCAATCAACATAATGTTAACTTAATTACTTGCAAGGAACATAATCTTAACAATGAAAATCATTAACGATAATTGAACGTACGACTATAGTACTACTACTCACAGTGCTAGAATGGAGTGTTTGTCCCTCCTGAAGTGTGCCCTGTACACATATATAACTTAGTCATTAGTTCTTTTTTTCTTTCCTTCATTATTCTTCACAAGCCCACCATTAAGCATCCATTTATACCACAATTTCCTCCATCTCAATATATATATAAATAGAAGATTACCATTCTTGCAAACACAGTATGGAATTTATAATCAATCACTTCGATTTCAAGATAGAAAGGAATTGTATGGACATCTTCCACATTTTTCCAAAAATCCCTGAATGTCTAGGGTTTTCACCAAAAACCAAACATTTCCTATCTCCATAAAGAAACTCCATTAAATCATTCTCTTGATTTTAATAACTAAGCAAGCCCACAAGTAATTAACAAAATAATTTGGGATTAAACCCATTTCGGAAAACTCCACATTTTAGGTCACAAAAATCAAAATCAACAAGGTCAGTACCATCCCACATAATCACCACAATTCAACATAAACAACATGATTCAACTCAACATCATTAAATATAATTCAACATAATTCAAGAGGAATTCTTAAATCCCATTTCCACATTCCATAATCGAGTTTATGTCATGTATATCATTAACAAATCATTTCCCCCAATTTCCTTTCTCATTATAACATGATTCACATTGCTCATAACAAAGTTCATTCGCAAATTTTAAACATAATTTTCAAACATAACCAAATTCTAATTAAACTTGTACATATATAATTCAACCTATCAATTTCATGATTCAACTCTCAATTTGGGCTAAATCATTGATTATCATCAAAAATCAACCTAGGGTTTCAAGAAAAATCTAGAAATTTCAAGAATAATCCAAATTTCTTAACCCATTACTTTTTGTTCCAATCTTCCATTTATTATACACCCTAGGTCCATCATCCATAAACCATAATCTAAACCCAATAATAAACCCCTACCTCAAGAATCAAACAAGGGAGCAAGCTTGATGAGATTCCTCCAAAATTTCGAAATCCAATCGGTAGAAAATGTTGATCTTCTCTTGTTCTCCATCCTTGATGCAAGAACCATGGTGGATTGTTGATAAAAGTGGAGGAAATCAAGGTTTTTAGGGCTAGGTCTTTGGCCCTAAAATGAGATGAAAGAAGAGGGGAAAGGAAAATGTAAGAAATGATCTAAAAATCCCGTTTTTGAGCTGCTGTCCCGCACAGTCCCGCACGTGCGCCGCTATCTCCGCACGTGCGGACTTGCTTCCAGCACCGATATGAAAACTTCAAATGGGTATAACTCTCTCATCGGGACTGCGTTCTAGGTCGTTCTTGTGTCCAAATTGAAGCCCCGGAAATAAGCTTTCTAATGGTTCTAGCCTCACATCTAAATTCAAAGTGTGGAAAAAGAAAAAGGCAAAAGAGTGATGGCTGATCATAGGCGAAGTGTTCGAATTAAAGTTTTTGGTCCAATCTTACTTTACCATCATGTTACCACCTCAATCGATGCCCCAAAATAAAACTAAGGAGGTTCCAAACATACTAATAAAATGCCACAACGAATCCACGTGCCTCAAAAATTCAAACTCAACCAAGCGACCCGCTCTAGCGGCCAACATTGCGCTCGAGCGCTTAAACCAACCAAGCCGTCCGCTCAAGCGACCACTTCTACGCTCGAGCGCGAATTTACAACTCTCAGAATCTCGGGCATCCTGCAAAACTACTGGGAGCCTCACAAGTCCACTCGAGCGTCAACTCCCCCGCTCGAGCGAAAGAAAATTTTCTAGATCGTCACACAACACAACCCCAAAGCCAAACTCAAAGAGATATAAGTGGAAACAAGACATGGATAACCATATATGACAATGAAACCCGGATCCAAAATATCAAATTGGTCAAGTCTAAACCAGGATCACTATACTAAAAAAATTACATTTATTCAAAAACTTGTTTCTGAACAAAATTCATATATTCGGCAGTGTATTTCTGAAATAATAGTCATTATTCAGTATTTAATATATGAACAATTATCTATATTTGGCTTTGTGTTTTCGAATATTTATTTTTTAACTTCTTCATATTTCAATTCTGAACAAAAAAACTATCCCGTATTATATCCGATATTACATATGTTCCAATTTTCTGTTGTTCGAACCGGAGTATCCACACATGTTTTATTTGTTCAGTACCAAATATTCAAAACAATTTCAAATTTTCAGAATTAAGTATCTGGACATAGTTAATTTGTTCACAGATGGAATAGCTAAAACCAATTTTTTGTTGTTCAGAACTAAGTATCTGGACATATTTAATTTATTTGGCGCTTGGTATCTAGATGAAAAGGTTGGAACTAATTTTCTGTTATTCATAACTGAATATCTGGACATATTTAATTTATTCAGCACTGAATATCTGAAGAAATTGTAAAATTCACTTTTTTCAAAGAATCAAAATCAAAATGTTTCAAATTGATGGAATGTCAAAATACTCTAAAATGATAGCAGTTGGAGATAGCGGGTTGGCGATGAGCGTGTTGGAGACAATGAGTTAATTCTACCAAGAAAGATGAGTTTATACCTCTATTGTAACTATTAGGCTAATTGACTGTAAAAAGTAGGTTTCTATTATATTTTTAAGATTTTAAGATTTTTAGAGACATAATAATTATTTGAGGTGTTCAGAAAAGTAAATAATAATTTAAATTTTCAATTAAAGTGTTTAAAATAATAGAATATCGAACTTAATTTTTAGGGTGGATTTAGAGCGACCCACAACTTCGATTATATGATAAAATCAAATATGATGTTAGTAGATTATTTCAATAGTCATCTCTTCTTTTAAACTTCTCTTTTGCATTTAAAGGGTTGTAGTTAGCCATTCACTTTTGAAGGGGCCAAATATGAAACGGGTCGAATCCAAGCCTTGGGCCGGCCCAATCCATTAAATCCAAGTCCAAAGGAACCGGGAAAACAAATAGGCCCGCCAGTTAAGGCTAATTATATCATCAACGATCCACCCAAGTCCTCAAGCACTTGGGCCCAACTAGCAGTGGAAAGGCCAGTCCAGCCGTGATACTGGACTGGGCCGAGCTACAAGACTTAAGCTATGAACCAAAATGATGGGACGAACCCATCACCAAAAACCAAAATGGGCTGAGCCCATACAAAGATATCTTGCTGGGCCAACCCATCTCTACAAGCAATCTCGTAGAGGGCCGAGCCAAGACACAATAGTACCGAGCCAAAGGAACCTCTTAGAGAAACGTGGGAGCTGTGAGTCCATGCATGTGCAAGCTGCCACCTCAACTGGTCCCCTTCACCTAGAATTACGAAAATGGTTAATCAAGGGAATGTGGTTTCTTATCAGCATGACTGCAATGATATATACACCTTGTCAACTACCAAACGGTCCCCTAGCTTGAGCAATGCTAAAGGGAACCTGGCAGCACCAAAGCTCTATGAAACCATCTTGGGCAACAAGCAAGGAGTTCTATATAAAC
The DNA here is from genome assembly GCA_030407325.1 of Camellia japonica. Taxonomy (NCBI): domain Eukaryota; kingdom Viridiplantae; phylum Streptophyta; class Magnoliopsida; order Ericales; family Theaceae; genus Camellia; species Camellia japonica. The sequence continues at coordinate 159,024,724 of JAPPVO010000059.1, read as the reverse complement.
TACACTCACTTCACATTGAAGGTAACTAATCTAAGTTGGACCGTACTCACTTAAACACATCTTCCTCTTTCTCCGATCATTCGCTCCCACATCGGAGGGGTTATCCGTCCAACCTCGGCCGGGCAACTCTAACGGTGCTTATTATTGCAGGGCCTCAATTTTTGGATAGTCCAACTAGTGCAAAGCTCCGATCCACAATCATCTAGTGCGGTATTTGGTATGCACAATTGGTGCGGTGAACGTAGAAGCTTAATCTTTGAGTTCTACACTTGATTTCGGTGATGGGAATTGAGGATATTCCACCCTCGGCATTAACTCCACAAACGGAGAGGACGAAGGATAAAGCCTTGGCACTGCCAACAGTTCTGGAGGAACAGACCAGAAACAATAACCGGACTCCCAAATCTGTTGAGCATCGACAGCCCTTTGCTGGTGGTTCTTCCCACCATTTTCTATTGGAGAAAGATTACAGAGATCGAATCATCAACTCTATGGGAATAGAGATACAGGAATTGAAAGCACAACTTAAAAGTACGATGGGTGACCCAACGGAGAAGAAAACTATCATAGAGCCCTCCTGTCTGCGCCAGAGGAGCCCATCTCGGGAACCACCAATAAAGAAGGCCCCCAGAAATGAATCTGGGCAGCAAAGTCAGCCAATCCCGGTGCAAAGTGAAGCAGCAATCAGCCACACTCGTGGCTCATGCCGAAGAAGGGCTAAAAAGCAAAAAATAGCCAGCCAGCAGATGGAGTATCCTCCTCAGGATCTACATACTTGGCTGATCAGCAACAAGCAAAATAAGCAACGATGAGATCATCAGGCCCAACGCCTTGACCGTACTGTCCATCAGAGAGAGCACCGAGCACTAGATCGGCTAGTTTCCTCTCATTTTTCCCAGAAATCGAAGCTATGAGACCCCCAAAAAAATTCACTCCACCGAGTTCACGTCATACGATGGGAAATCAGATCCACTAACACATATCAGCCATTATCGGCAAATGATGTCCTTGTGGAGCCGAGATGAGGCACTGATGTGCAAAGTCTTTCCATCCAGCTTGCGATAATTTGGACTTCGATGGTTCAATCGTCTCCCCACTGGATCGATTTACTACTAGAAGCAGCTCTCTGAAGAGTTCTTGGCCAGATTCGTTTCCAACACTAAGATCCCAAAAGAGCCGGACACCTTGTTCAGTCTCCAAAAGGAACAGGAAAAGACGCTGCGTAATTATGCTAGAAGGTATTGGGAAGAATATAACGATTTGGAGGAAAACGTTTCCAATGAGCAGATGGTCATAATGTCTTTTAAACACGGTCTGCATTTGGAAAGCAAGCTGAGACAATCACTAACCAAGCGCCCAGCCACAGCATTGAAGGATTTGCGTACCAGGATCGAGCAATACGCACGCCTCGAAGATGATCAGATCCCCATCGAGGCGGCATCAGCTAAACAAACAACCCGGAACAAAAGAAGAGCAGACCGAGGGGAACCACGAGAACTCGCAGCAAATGAAGTAGACAAGTCTAAATCCCATGAAGTAGTTGTAACAGTCTTCAAAGAACCTATCTATCGTATTTTGGAAAAAATCAAAAGAGAGCCATTCTTTGCTTGACCACCAAAAATGCTTAGAGATCCAGCTCGACTCAACCAAAAGCTCAGATGCACCTATCACCAAGATAGCGGGCATATGACTCAGAATTGCAGAGCGTTGTAACGAGTTGAATCAAATTGAATTTATACTTTAATCTCAGTTGAGGATTTATTTTAAATTATTAAAATAAATTCATTTTGGACCCAATTGATTGAATCGTGACCCGTTAGTAACCATGAAATATTGTTGTGGTTTTATTATTATTATTTGATTACCATAAAAGAGTTATGAATATTTATGGTGTGTACCGTTAAACAAAATATATTTTGCGGTGAGAAAATATTATATTTACTTTTATTATTAAAGATGTTGAAATGTATTTTAAATTGATATATATATATATAGGTGTATATATATAGTTAGATATTTGTATAGTTATATATTTGTTTAGTCAAGAAAAGGAAATATCTATAATAGAACTTATAGATATTTTTTTTATATTTTGGGTGTTCTTTCCTAGTTCTTGCCATGGAGAAAACAAAGAAAAAGAGTTCTAAGTTGGTTTTTCATGGGTTTGATCTAGTGTAAGTCATTTTTTACCCCTAGTGCTTTGGATCAAAACGTAAAGGACGGAAAAGGCATCGTTTGGCTCCAAGAAAATTTAATTTCTGTTGCTAAAAATTTTGAAAGCTTCTTGGCTTGAGGTACGGATTTTTCCTACACTTCTTTATGCACTTTTACTTGATTATAGGGAGCTTAGAGTTGTATATAATTTAATTAGAATTTTTGAAAATTTTGTGATTTATTTGCTTAAAAGAGAAATTTTGAGAAAAATAAAGAGTTGATGCCCAAATTGCGAAAGTTTAAACTTGGAATATGTTTGTAAGGTTATGAAAGAGCTATGTTTTAAATTTGAACAACAACGGACTTCGATTCGATCGGTTTTGAAATTTTTACCGTTTTATAACCAAAAGAGCATTTTTAAAGAAAACAAAGGAATTACGTTTAACTTTTGGGGCTTTTGATCAAAATAGGATGTCATAGTTGAATAATGCTTGGAGAATGAGTTTGGAAAGAAAATGATGTTTTCTTGGGCGTTAACGATATTATTTTACTTAATGTATCTGTTGGAATAAAACCGACACGGTTAGAAATGGACTTTGAGAGGTTACCGGACATGATTGTGATATGAAAACTAGTGTAGTTATTCATATTTGGTGAGATATGGAATAGATTGTAATTATCAGAATTTTTAGAATTTAATTGTTTAAATATCTATTTAGAAATATCTATTTTGGGCTATCGGTGGAGAATAGCCATGATTGTTGTAGAAATGCATGAGACTTAGGTAAATTGAACCATATTCCTCATTTGTTGCATAGGACATTGCATTACATTCATTTCATTGGAAATGTATCGGTTTTTTAGAAATATTTAGAAATGTATCTATTTGCGAAAAGATGAATACTTGGTGAATCTGGGTACGGGGTGTAGAACCGCGCAGTTTGTCGAGCCTTCCAGTTTATTAGTAAAAATGATAGTGGTAGTGCACTAGGGCCTACTTGCAAACACTCACCTAGAGATTCACAGAGCTTGTATTCATGTAACAGATATGGTTTAAAATGGAAATGGTTTTATATCTGTTGTTGCAACTCAGCATTGCATGCTTTATAAAAAGAGAGATAAATTGTTTTATCATGAGCATGGCATGAGCATACTCCTCTTTAGTCTTGTCATGGTTCATATGTTGTGTAGTATATCTCTACTGGGCTGAGGCTCACCCTATAAGGAAAACCATTTCAGGTACAGGTGCTATGCCTCCGCCAAGGCATTGACTTGAGAGGACTCGGAGCTAAGGCTTCATTTTTGTTTTATTGTTATTTGTTGAATGTAAGCCCAGGGCTGTATTTACGTTGAGTTGAAATTCTATTTTGTGTAACCAAGAATGTTCTTGGATAAATTTGTAAACCTGTAGGCCACTTATTATTTGTTTGGCTTCCATTTCATACTTATTGTAAAATGTATGCTTGGGATTGGAACTAGGGCATTGTGATGTGAATAGCATGTATTTGGCATTTGGGATTTAATGGAAATGGATGTATGGAATAGTTAGCTATATATATGTGTTTGCCTATCAGGTAGGTTTTGTAGCATAAATAGATATACCCTATCCAATTTTTAGGGCATTACAACTTGGTATCAGAGCTACCGGGTTTGAATACTTGGGGCTCGTGGGAAGTGGTTTTTACCACAGTGGGTTCATTTCGTTAGTGAGAAATGTTGCATATCTTATGTGTTATGTGATAACATGTTTATATGACTATGTGGGTATAGGGTTAAACTTCTGAGATCTGATTTGCATCCATGAAATTCTTTGAGGTCCTTTTAGAAAAGCACCTGATCAATGCTATTTCTACTTGGAAGTTTTTGAATGTTTGTGAAACGAGTCAATATCTTAGAGGGGTAACTTATATGTGCTCTATGTAACTATGTGCTTATATGGTTTGCCTTATGTAATGTAGATACATGTGTATGTTTATGTTTAAGCCGTATGCAGCGTGTTAGAACTAGTGTGGAGTACTTACTTCTGAGCTAAATTCTGTCTTTTATATAAGATGTCATAAAACGGGAGAGGCCGTAATAGAGGCACTTGGGGTGCCCGGGATGTTCTCATGTAGGAGGATACCTTTTCCCCAGGAAGAAGGTGTAAGCTAGAGTAATATAGCCGGGATGATTGGTCAAGATATTGTGGAATTAGTATTAAAGTGTAGGTTAACCGATTTGTATGATTGTGGGTACAAATGTGACCTCAAAATAGTAGAGTTGTGTTGTGTAGCGACTGATTTGTTGTTATGAGGAGTTAATTATTTTTCAATTTTATATCAAGTTTGTAGAAGTGGACTAGATGAAAAAAATCCTAGAAGTAGAGTGAGTTAGAGATTAACCTTATTCTAATAGTTTGGTTTGGTTGTAACTTTAATAATGATTAAAGTAATCTAAGATAATATGCTTTGGATATTTGACATTAAAACACGTAAAACTAGTTCTAAATTTTCTTGGGATAGACGAAGTTAGTTATAGTTGGATTGTTTCACTTGCTTAATGGACTATTTGTGAGGTTAGTGATGGGCCCTAGGCCAATTATTTTGTATGTGTTTGGGAATAAACGTAGTCTTAGCATGATAGAAATTATATCGTGTAGTAAAAGATGTGTTTCTTAGAGAGTTTGTTTTATTCATAATTTTGCTGTAAATCCTAAGAGGGAAAATGAGATAAATAATTTTGAGATAGATTGGAATGAGATTAAATTTGATTTAGGTTACGCCATTTGATGGGATTATTAGTAGTAACAACATTGACTCATGAGTCGATACTTTAGAACATGTAGGCGAGTTCTAAGTGCCTTCGAGATTGGTGGAGTCCATTGTCTTAGAGTTAGTTGTTGATATTCTTGAGTGCAATAAATGAGTGTTGAGGGACATGATGTGATGGATGTTGTGGAGTTGTGTTAGCAACCAATGTTTTTAGAGGAAATTTTTAATATTACTTTTTGAGGCTATTATAATTCTAAATTAGGTGCTTTAGGATAATTAGTATGGTGATAATTTGAGTATTTCCATGGGAATTTATGCTTAACCCATCGAGAGTGATTGATGTTAACTTTTACAGTTACTTTTATGTATGTTGTTGTGAAAATGGAAGGTATATGAGAGTGTTTTGAGTTAAATTTGGTGTATGTTGTGATGTGTGGTTCATGTAATGGAAATGGAGATTATTTTGTATCCTTTGTCCTTTAGCTACAAGATTGTTTTGTATCCTTGGAGTAAGAGTTGTGAATCCCTTATATTGATCCTTCATTTTGCTATAAGTGTTGTAAGAATTCGTGTTGTTGGTATGTTGGTCTAATATTACCATTGAGTTCAATTTGATGAGTGTATTTGACCTTAAGTGGTCAGTGTTTTCTTAATTAAAATGTATTTAGTTTTGCCTAATAGAGGATGATTCCTTATTTTAATTTTGTTTCATCGTGTTTTGTGGCGATATTACCTTAGAAGAGGTTATTTGGCAGACCCCTCATCGGAGAATAAATTGGTATGAAGTACTTTCGTTGTTTTGTTAGTCTTGGAAATTGTTATGGAATGACTATTGTTGACATAGAAATATTTTTTTTAGAGTGAATGAGTGGCATCATAGCTTGTGGTTATATCTTTTAGAATTTGGGTAGAAGCGAGCTGACTAGAGACTTCAAAAAAGATTTCAAAGTCACTACAACTATGAGTATTTGTTGGGAGTACCATAGTATTGTTAGAATGTGTATCTAGTCTTGATGAATTCTAAGTGGACTCGAAGTGCATTGTGTGAGCGTTTGGGTAAATTCTATGTTTGAGTGAAATTATGTGGGAGGATGTAGACAAGTTTGCGTAAACTATTAGTCGGTTCGTCGAGTGAAAGAAATAGAGTGGATAGGTAAAAATAATACATAAATTGTTTGGTTGGCCAACTAAAGTTGTGGCTGAGAATTTTTGAGTAGTGTGTTTGGCATGATTGCATTATGTTTCGTAAGGGTTGGTGTTTCTTCTTGTTCAAGTGAAGTAGTTGAGGCTAAGGTGATCTGTGAATTTTGTTTTTGGAATAATTCATGAAAGAATATAATTGTACTAGGGGACGAATGGAGGTTCTCATGGGATGAAATATTTAGAGTCATTGTTTGTGTTAGTTTTATTCAATTGGGTAACTGAGTATGAATTCATTTTAATATTGAAATGAGTTAGTTGTTGCGTGACGGTTGCAATTACAAAATATATCATTGAATTGTGTCTTTAAATGGAGGGTGTTCTCATTGGTTAAGAGTCTTAAGATAATCACTTTGGATGGATATTAAGTAAATTATTGTACTAGATTATGAAAAAAAAAAAAAAAAAACGAAACTGATTTTATTGAAGTCAGGGGATGACATCCCCGATTGCAGAGACAACATGGAAAAAAGAGAAAAAAAAAGAGGGATCTTGTTTTTGATAACGGCCACACGCCGACTTCACTTACTCGACTCTCCCGCCGAGCTCTTTCTCTTTTTGTCATCTTGGGAGACCCTTGAAGGCCCTGCCTCAGTGCGTACAGGACCACCGAGAGAGTTGACTCCCTGCTGGCTGTCAAAGGCGAAGTACGAAGGTGCTCCGAATCGGGCCATGACGGTGGTCTTCCGTTTCAGCTCTTTATTCTCCACCTTCAGTGCGCAAATCTCTGCTCGCACATTTTTGTACATGCGCTAGAGCAGAGAAACTTGGGCATTTAATTATGTACCTCACTGGTCCTATTCTGCAGCCAGTGAGACAATTTGGTGACCGCAGTCACTGTCTCCATGCAGGATCTCAGTGTGAAGTGGTTGGCCTCAATGTCAGATTGAGCGGCCATGATTTGCTCAACTGACATCATGGGAAAGTTAAGAAGAGTAGGAGCAGGGGTACTCTGTTCAGGGAGGTTAAGAAGGGTAGGAGTAGAGGCACTTTGTCCGGGAAGGTTAAGAAGAGTAAGAGTAGGGGCACTCGGTCCATGAGAGCTTGGATCATTGAGGTCCGGAACGAGAGTGAGGGGACGAGATGAGGCCATGTGTGGTGAGAAGTGTAAAAAGAAAGAAAGAAGTCACAGAAATAGCAGAGAACAGACTAAGTTTTGGGACAGCTTTTCTCCTCTGCTTAGTCTTGATGTTCTGTCTCTCTCAAGGGGAATGAGAAAAGAGTGATTAAGTAGACAAAAGAGAGTGATGAAGAAGAAGAAGACAAAGAGGAAGAGAGAGTCGAGGCAAAAAAAGCAGAAAAATGAGATGGAAGAGAATCGAGGATGGTAGCTTTTGTCGGCCAGCCGACGAAAAAGAAGATGAAAGAGAAGAAGACAAAGAGGGAGAGAGAGCCGAGGCGAGTTTACAAATCGAGGAGGTCTGCTTTTTTCGGTCAGCTAACGCAAAAGCAAGGCCGCGTGTCAGACGCAGTTTTCGAAGGAAGAGAGAGAAACAGGAAAGTTGTGTACATATATGTATATATATATTGTATATTTATGTATTATATACATTTATTCGATTATTTTTGTCACAAGAGTGACTTGGTTAAGTGGTCTGGTTCGGCGTCTAAGGATGGAGAGGTTGAGCCCAAGGTCGGGGGTTCGAAACCCCATATCCCTGCATTCGTGTTTTATTTCCTTTTTGCATGTTTTGCTTACACACAATAACGTCAGCTAACGGAATATTCTGTCGTAGTAACGACATATGCTCGCTGACATCCATAGACAGAATATTCCTTGTCAGTAACGACATATTCCCCAAATGTGTCTGTGTGCATGTACGTATCTGTGTATTTTCTCCGTATTTGTCCGTATGTGTCTATGTATCTTTTGTTCGTATTTGTCCCTTGGTGAAAATGTTGTGGAGGCACCACGGGGTTGAGGAGGCGACTTGGGAACGTGAGGCTGAAGTCCGCGAGAAGTATCCAGACCTTTTTATCGATGTTTGAGAGTTGTAATAGAAATGTTATTTTGATATTAGGATGTACATTGTATATGTTACGAAATACGATGAATTTCTTATGTTTAATTGGGAGGTTGTGTTATTATGCCATGATTGCGTTTCTACGATTGTAATTGATTTTGATTTAGCGAGGTTATCTAGTTTAAATTTCGGGGACGAAATTCCTTAAGGGGGGAAGGTCGTAACGTGTTGAATCAAATTGAATTTATACTTTAATCTCAGTTGAGGATTTATTTTAAATTATTAAAATAAATTCATTTTGGACTCAATTGATTGAATCATGACCCGTTAGTAATCATGAAATATTGTTGTAGTTTTATTATTATTATTTGATTACCATAAAAGAGTTGTGAATATTTATGGTGTGTACCATTAAACGAAATATATTTTGTGGTGAGAAAATATTATATTTACTTTTATTATTAAAGATGTTGAAATGTATTTTTAAATTGATATATATATATATGTGTATATATATATGGTTAGATATTTGTATAGTTATATATTTGTTTAGTTAAAGAAAAGGAAATATCTATAAATAGAACTTAATAGATATTTTTTTATACTTTGGGTGTTCTTTCCTAGTTCTTGCCGTGGAGAAAACAAAGAAAAAGAGTTCTAAGTTGGTTTTTCATGGGTTTGATCTAGTGTAAGTCATTTTTGACCCCTAGTGCTTTGGATCAAAACGTAGAGGGTGGAAAAGGCGTCGTTTGGCTCCAAGAAAATTTAATTTCTGTTGCCGAAAAATTTGAAAGCTTCTTGGCTTGAGGTACGGATTTTTCCTACACTTCTTTATGCACTTTTACTTGATTATAGGGAGCTTAGAGTTGTATATAATTTAATTAGAATTTTTGAAAAATTTGTGATTTATTTGCTTAAACGAGAAATTTTGAGAAAAATAAAGAGTTGATGCCCAAATTGTGAAAGTGTAAACTTGGAATATGTTTGTAAGATTATGAAAGAGCTATATTTTAAATTTGAATAACAACGGACTTCGATTCAATCGGTTTTGAAATTTTTACCGTTTTGCGACCAAAAGAGCATTTTTAAAGAAAATAAAGGAATTACGTTTAACTTTTGGAGCTTTTGATCAAAATAGGATGTCATAGTTGAATAATGCTTGGAGAATGAGTTTGGAAAGAAAATGATGTTTTCTTGGGCATTAACGGTATTATTTTGCTTAATGTATCTGTTGGAATAAAATCGACACGGTTAAAAATGGACCTTGAGAGGTTACCGGATGTGATTGTGATATGAAAACTAGTGTAGTTGTTCATATTTGGTGAGATATGGAATAGATTGTATTTATCAAAATTTTTGGAATTTAATTGTTTAAATATCTGTTTAGAAATATCTGTTTTGGGCTATCAGTGGAGAATAGCCATGATTGTTGTAGAAATGCATGAGACTTAGGTAAATTGAACCACATTCCTCATTTGTTGCATTGGATATTACATTACATTCATTTTATTGGAAATGTATCTGTTTTTGAGAAATGTTTGGAAATGTATCTGTTTGCGAAAAGATAAATACTTGGTGAATCTGGGTAGGGGGTGTAGAACCGCGCGGTTAGGTGTTGAGCCTTCCAGTTTATTGGTAAAAATGACAGTGGTAGTGCACTAGGGCCTACTTGCAGACATTCACCTAGAGATTCACAGAGCCTGTATTCATGTAACAGATATGGTTTAAAATGGAAATGGTTTTGTATCTGTTGTTGCAACTCAGCATTGCATGCTTTATAAAAAGAGAGATAAATTGTGTTAGACTTATTTATTTTGATGATTTATTTAATTATGTTTTAATTTATCTAAACGAGAAAAATAGAATCCAAAATTTATTTTGATGATTTATTTAATTATATTTTAATTTATTTGAAAAAGAAAAATAGAATCCAAAATTTATTTTGATGATTTATTTAATTATGTTTTAATTTATTTAAAAGAGAAAAATAGAATCAAAATTTATTTTGTCCCATTATTTCTCACCTAAACCTTTATCCTAAATGTTGTTAGAATGTATTTAATATTTGATTAAATCAGGAGTTCAAATAGCCCAAAACAGAGGTTCAAACAGCCCAGCACAGCAACAGTTCAAAAGGTTCAAAAGATTCAAGTGGAAGATATTCAAATTAGTAATGATGGAGTGGAAGATATTCAAATTAGTAATGATGGAGTACAACGGCTATAAACGGCTATAAATTCAAATGAATACAACAGCTATAAACGGCTATAAGTTTCATTATATATACCAAAGCCTCTAATGTAAACAAGTGAAAAAAAAAATCAGAAAATATTCTTTGATTTATAATCACTCACATCTATTCTCTGAAAAATTCTTTGAGAAGTGTTCTTCAATTTTTGTTTACATCCTCTTTCAGTACACTGAGACGTATAGCTTTAAGCCTATCTTTCCTGTGTGAGATTTATAGAAAAATCAGAGCTTTATTTTGTATATCCATCTGGGAGAGATATTTATTGTAAGCTTTCTTTGAAAGCAAAAATACCATTTCATCTTGTAAAAGTGTTGCAAACACTGTGTTCTTGAAATCTTGAGAGTGATTGTGAATCACCTAAGATTTGCAAGGGTTTGGGCTTGTGAAGTCTGTGTAAAATCTATGGAGGATTGCTCCATGTTTATGAGGTTGCTAGCACCCCTATGAAGCTAGAAGATAGTGGAAAATCTCAAGTGAAGCTTGAGGAGTGGATGTAGGCTTGGTTGAAGCCGAACCACTATAAATCTGTTTGTCTCCTCTTCCCTAATCTCTTTACTTTCCTACTACTGCTATAGCTATCTAATATTCATATGTTAATTATTTGATTTACCCTGTATGTTAGTTATACTTTAGTGTTATTTTGCTTGATCATTTACTGCTAAGTTCATCATTGTGTTTGTTAATAATTTGGTTGTACTAGTAGCTAATTTTATTAGGGTATTATTAATTTTAATTTGTAGAAACCTAATTCACCCCCCTTCTTGGTTTCTTTTTGGATAACAAATTGTTTTATCATGAGCATACTCCTCTTTAGTCTTGTCATGGTTTATATGTTGTGTAGTATATTTCTACTGGGCTGTAGCTCACCCTATAAGGAAAACCATTTCAGGTACAGGTGCTATGCCTCCGGCAAGGCATTAACTTGAGAGGACTCGGAGTTGAGGCTTCATTTTTGTTTTATTGTTATTTGTTGAATGTAAGCCCAGGGCTGTATTTACGTTGAGTTGAAACTCCATTTTGTGTAACCAAGAATGTTCTTGGATAAATTTGTAAGCCTGTAGGGCACTTATTATTTGTTTGGCTTCTACCTGTTGTAAAATGTATGCTTAGGACTGGAACTAGGGCATTGTGATGTGAATAGCATGTATTTGGCATTTGGGATTTAATGGAAATGGATGTATAGAATAGTTAGCTATATATATGTGTTTGCCTATCAGGTGGGTTTTGTAGCATAAATAGATATACCTTGCCCAATTTTCAGGGCGTTACAATTGAAGCAACACCTGGAGGATTTGGTAGCCGTTGGGCATCTCCGAGACTACATTGATCAGGACAAAGTGGTGACCGAACAAGAGAACCCCCTATCAGAACCGAACATTGAATATCTGCCTCGGTTGGTAATAAATGTAATTCATGGTACAACCAGCCACGAGCGCAAAGAGGCACTTCAAGAAAAAATTGCAAAAGCTGTGCAGATTCAGCAAGTCATGTCAGTAGGACCAGCACCAAAAAAGGTACGGACAGTACCTAAACCTTCTTTATGCACTGTTTCATTTACTAGGAAGGATTTAGAAGGTATTCAACACCCACATATTGATGCATTGATTATAACTGTAGGAATTGGGAAACGACTTGACGTGAAACGAGTCCTAGTAGATCAAGATAGTGCAGCAGATATATTGTATTACGACTTGTTCAAAAATCTCGACCTCTCTGAGCAACACCTCACCCTAGCGGCAGCTCCATTGGTTGATTTTAATTCACAGCCTGAATGGCCACTTGGCAAGATAGTGTTGCCAGTTGTGGCTGGAACAAAGATACTTCAGATAGAATTCCTGGTTATTAACACACTATCTCCTTACAATGCCATACTCGGACGTCCTTGGATTCATCAAATGGAAGTAGTCCCCTCAACCTACCATCAACTCATCCACTTCCCAACAGAACACAGAGTAGAGCAGATCTCAGGGGACCAAGTTGCATCAAAACATTGCTTCATGGCAGCCATGAAAGCTAAACAACTCTGCAATCGGGTTCAGATAGTTGAAGTAGCCGAACAGCCGGTCTTGGAGGATGTCGAAGGAACCCTAGCGAATAAGATAGTAGAGGATTTGGAAAAAGTCCTAGTGAAGGAAGATGACCCAGAAAAGTATTTCTTTATCGGTACCTCACTAGGCGCTAATGAGAAACTTCAATTGCTGGATTTGCTAAGAGAAAATATGGAGGTATTCGCATGGTCAGCATATGACACTCCAAGGTTAAATCTAGATATTGCTTGCCATAAACTCAATGTCAACCCTTCTGCTCGGCCCATTGTGCAGAAAAGCCGAAGATCCTTAGGTGAGCATACTGAAGCAGTAATTGCAGAGGTCGACAAGCTCCTAGCATCAAGGGCAATTCGAGAAATTCAATACCCACAATGGCTGTCCAATACAGTTGTAGTAAAAAAGAAAAACGGAAAATGGAGAGTATGCGTCGACTTTACCTACCTTAACAAAGCTTGTCCCAAGGATAGCTTTCCTCTGCCTCTCATTAATCAACTGGTAGACTCAACAGCAGGACATGAGCGTATGAGTTTTCTGGATGCTTATAGCGGCTATCACCAGATACCACTATTCGGCCCAGATTAAGAGAAAACAGCATTTATTACTCCAAGAGGCACCTACTGCTATAAAGTAATGCCCTTCGACCTCAAAAACGCCAGAGCAACCTACCAACAAATGGTCACTCGAATGGTCATGGAGCAGCTCGGCAGGACTATGGAAGCTTACATAGATGACATGGTAGTGAAAAGCAAGCTTTCTACGAACCACCTCACAAACCTAAGAGAAGTTTTCAATATCCTGAAAAACCATCAACTTCGCCTCAATGCCTTGAAATGTGCTTTCAGGGTAGGAACAGGGAAGTTCTTAGGGTACATAGTGACTCATAGAGAAATCGAGGCAAATCTAGATCAAATCAAAGCAATACAAGAGCTCAAAGTACCAACAAAGGCTAAGGAACTACAGAAGCTGGCCGGAATGGCAGCCGTCTTAGATCGGTTCATTAGCAAGTATTCAGATCGAATGAAGCCTTTCTTTCAGCTACTAAGGAAAAAGGCTACATTCGAATGAGGTCCAGAATGTACCGAAGTACTACAAGGCCTCAAGAAGTATCTTAGCGCACCACCTCTCCTGTCCACTCTAGAACCAGGGGAAGAACTGTACCTGTATCTGGCAGTTTCAGATCACGCTGTAAGCACAGTACTGATTCGCAAAGTTGAAAAGGAACAGAAGTTGGTGTACTACATTAGCAAGACTCTCCTAGATGCCAAGACACGGTACCTACCCTTGGAGAAGCTGGCTTACGCACTACTTATTGCCTCAAGGAAGCTACAATATTACTTTCAGGGTCACACCATCAATGTCCTCACTGAATTCCCCCTCAGATCCGTCTTTAATCGAGCCAATTTCTCTGGCCGAACAACGAAATGGGCGGTTGAGCTTGGAGAGTTTGACATTCGGTATCAACCCAAGATAGCAGTCAAGGCCCAGGTCTTGGTGAATTTTTTTGCCGAATTTGCTTCCATCCAAAGCACCGAACATCAAAACTCCAGTTCAGTACAGGTGTCGCGCACCACCGAACTGGGAAAGCAATGCGCTTCTGAAGCATGGAAACTCCTTATTGGTGACATCTGGCAGCTCTACGTCGACGGATCATCCAATAACCGAGCCTCAGGGGCAGGGGTAGTACTTATATCTCCAGAAAGATTTATATGGGAGCAAGCTCTTAGGCTTGGTAAGAAGGCCTCTAATGATGAAGTAGAATACGAAGCATTGTTAGCTGGTTCATGCAGTGCCAAACATTTCAATGCAGAATAACTCCTGGTTTTCAGCGATTCTCAGTTGGTTATCAACCAACTCACCGAGGTCTATGAAGCACGAGACGAAAAAATGTCCATATATGCAGACAAGGCAAGGGATTTACTTAAAAAATTTCAATCCATACGAGTGGAACGAATCAATCGGGATAGAAACAGTCACGCTGATGCTCTGGCTTGCCTCGGCTCATCAGTAGATGCCAAAGATGCTAGAAAGGTTTGGGTCGAGTTTATGCCAAAACCAAGCATTGCATCTCCAGTCCTCTACATTAACCTAGAGTCAAGCTGGATGGATCCAATACTTGTTTTTCTGAAATCTGGTACTCTCCCCGAAGACAAGAAGGAAGCCAACAAAATTCGACATAGATTAGCTCGGTTTTGGGTCTCACCATCTGGAAAGCTATACCGACACTCTTATCTCGGTCATTATCTGTTATGTGTACATCCAAATCTAGTCAAAAATGTTCTTTACAAAATTCACGATGGGATTTGTGGATGCCACGTTAGTGGAAGGTCATTGGCACACTGAGCCCTCACTCATGGGTACTGGTGGCCACGGATGCAGCAAGATGCACAGCAGTACATTCAGAAGTGTGACAAGTGTCAAAGGTTTGCTCCATTAATTCATCAGCCAGCCAAAACTCTTACTCCACTTACAAGCCCGTGGCCTTTTGCCCAGTAGGATCTGGATATCGTTGGACCTTTGGCATGGGGCACTGGGAATAGACGATTCTTCATCGCTGCAACTGACTATTTCACCAAGTGGGTTGAAGTTGAAGCATTGGCAAGCATTAAAGAAGCAGACACAAAGCAGTTTGTCATGAGGAATGTCGTGGTCCGTTTCGGCATCCCGCAGGTACTAATTGCAGACAATGGAACACTGTTTGACAAAAAGATCTTCAGAAAATTTTGTGCCAACCTTAGGATCGAATATCGGAACTCCTCTCCAAGCTACCCACAGAGTAATGGGCAGGCAAAAGCGTCGAACAAAACCATCATCAACAGATTAAAGAAGCGGCTAAAAAACGCAAAAGGGAAGTGAGTTGAAGAGTTGCCCCCCGTGTTGTGGGCCTACCGAACCACGGCACGGCGCTCAACGAGGGAAACACCTTACTCCCTCACTTACGGAATAAAGGCTATTATTCCACTCGAAGTTGGTCTCCCAACCCTTCGATCGAAACTGTTTCAAGACGCAAGTAATGAGGAAACTATTGCACAAGCACTGGATATGGCAGAAGGCCGAAGAGAAGCAGCCCTGATCAGACTTGTAGCCTATCAGCAGCAGCTTATCAAGAGCTTCAATCAAAAAGTCTTCCCAAGGCAATTCACACCTAGTGAATTAGTTTTGAGGAAAGTCATAGATCACAAATGGGTGCCTGGTGAAGGCAAACTGGGACCTAACAGGGAGGGTCCTTACAAGGTTACAGTCGTTTCTGGAAATGGAGCGTACTACCTTGAGGATCTCAAGGGCAAAGCCATACCTCGGCCCTGGAATGTGGCAAACCTCAAGAAATACTATCAATAGAATTATCCCCTAACTTCTTTGTCAAAGTGTAAAGACATTTATCTTTTAATCAATACAAATGTCTCCCCACTTCTTCAATTTTTTTTTTTTTTTTTTGTATTCAGTAAATGACCAACTTCACTACAATTGGATTTAGCTTTGGTATTTACCAAACGGAATTACCTTTGATGTTTACCAAACGAATTTAGCTTTGGTGTTTACCAAACGGAATTAGCTTTGGCGTTTACCAAACTGAATTAGCTTTGGTGTTTTCCAAATGGATTTAGCTTTGGTTTTACCCAAACAGACTTAGTTTCGGAATGACTGAACTGAATTTAATTTTAGTTAGCACTCAAACATGCCAAGTGGAGCTGCTTGGTGGAATTATGTTTGACAACTAAAATGGACCTTAGCCAAGTAAAATTGCTTAGTGGAAAGCATTAATGTATTTTAAATAGTCATTTCATTTTTGAAATTCACAGAATTTCCTAAGTGCAAACATCAACACTTTAGTACCACTGCATGCACCAAAATTTGAACAGACTTGGATTAGTCTTTCAGCACCAAACTTCCAGCATCAGCCTTACTCAGCTCCAAGTGGGGGCAAACAATTGTTTCTCAAGACCAACCTTGACCTGAGTAAGACTTCACTTATATCTTTTCATTCAAGAACACCCCTATTTTCAAGAGTTGAAGCAGACTTGAAAAGTTCTGCTGCAAAGAACAGATCTTCAGCACCAATCTTACTTAGCTCCAGGTGGGGGCAAACAATTGTTTTCTTGGAATCAACCTGGACCTAAGTAAGTGCAGACGCGCCCGTGGGCTTCACTCTACAGTTCGGACTCCCTTTGTGTCGCGGTTCTAAATCTGAACCAAAGAGTCCAAATCCGGCAAATCGTTTGAGAAAACAGATTTTTGAAAAGTAGTGCCAAACATGGACTGCTTTGCCAGATTACAGAGTCGCCACCTAAATATTTTTAAAACGGGAAATTTAGGAAACCCTGACTCGGTGCCGAAGGCCACATGTCCGTCATCACCAAAGTGGTCTTGGCTCGGGAGCTTGGGTACGATCGGGGAAGGTCAGCTATGAGCACCCCCTTTCGCCCGGTCCGAAGACCGGCCTCTACTAACCGTGATATCCATTTTTGAAAACATTACATGTTCTTATTCCGGTTATTAGCCTAGATTTACTATGTTATGCGCACAGCAAACAAGTATAGACTAGATCGCCTAATTTGGGAATAAACATTGCATATCCGTTTTGTCTCGAAAAACGTGTTGTTTTCTTTTGCTACTCGCAAGTAGGCTAAAATGCGGGTTTCAATGAGTTGTTCCAACTCAGGCAATCCAACCTCCACCCACAGGCATTCAAACAGTAATATCACATAAGCATTTAGCCGCATGGTAAGCATACTGTCATGTTAACATTCACACGCATGCGATATGCTAAAGCATAAATACTTACATCGTACTCCGCGCCAAAAACAAGAAACTAGTTAGCAAACGTGCATGACCTAGTTCATGTTAAATGGCTAATGCAACACAGGCATAGATGCAATCTAGAGTAGGCTCGGCTAACCCTAAATATGACATGTGAAATGCGCGAGTAGCACGTATTCAATTTCGGAATTGAAAATTGCGATGCAGTTTGTATGATGTACCGAGCCCGGTGCATGTAAACAAATGCATGGGTGCACGCATGCATAGCATAAGGTATGTTAAAAATAAGTATGCCCTAATCTACCATCAAAGCAGGTAAATAAAAGGGAGAAAGAAATGGGGGTTGGAAGACATACACCCACTCACACACACTTATTACAATTTTTGCCCTCGCTCGGAGGGGCCAAAATAATAATACAGAACCGAATGACTAATTAACTACACAAGCTAATTAATTATTACAAATTCACTGATTTAATTAAATAAAAACTAATCTAATTAAAGCAGTAAATGCCTCGGGGGGAGGGCTCAAATGCGGCGCGCGCCCGGGATTCCCTCGGAATCGCACTATCATGCAAGCGTGCCTCTGCTTTCCCTGTTATCTTCCTCAGAAAATTACCAAAGTCCCAGAAGTGCCTCTCAGGACACTGGGGAATACCACCGGCTGGGGCAGAGCACCACCGGCTGAAAGAGGAGGCCACCGGCACTGAATTCACTCATCGGCTGAAAATTCAATGCCGGTCGGCACTAAACAGTGCCGGTCGGCACAAAATGCTTGCAAAACCTGCAGACCACAGCAGCAGAGGACAACAAAATGCATGGCAATGTAATTCCAAGCATGTATGCACCAAACACAATCCTTATCATGTTTTGGACTCAAAGGAGGTTGTGCCTCGGTTCTCGGACCACCAATCACGCATTTCCATGCATGATGGCCCAAAGAACCAAGAGGGCAATTTTGATTTCAAATGCATGCAAAACACATAGGCACAAAAGGGGGACCAAACCTCTATCAAACTCACTTCAAGAGGCTTGGTATGCATGTCAATGTGGTGCAATCCTAAGCATGTTATCTAGGATGCAAGATGGACAATATGATGCATTTATGCAAGCATACAAACAAGCATATATATACAAGCATGCAATCCAATGGAAAAATGGACTTAGACATGAATTAGGTAACTCTAAAAGGCCTAAAATCAGTGGCCAAAGTGCCTAGGGAATGAGACCAAAACACACACACATACACATGTAATGATCCAAACCTAAGGCACAAACAAGACAACATTCAAGCATGCTTAAAGAAGCCAAACATGGACTAGTAGCATGCATTAAAAGCTCTCAAATTCATGTCAAACATGATGCCAAATCATGCAATGAAGCATGCCAAACAAGCATGCAAGTGACCTAGGCTTAAGGCAAGTCAATAGGGCATTAAACCACACTTAGCACAAACACATATGGCATGCACTTAACAACCAAAACAGGTTCTTAGCATGTTAAAGCAAGGCCAAAGAGCTACTTAGATGGCATCTAAGAGTCATTAAACCAAAGGCATACATTGAAGCCAAAACATGGAGCACTTAACACACACTCTTGAAGCATTAAAGAGGCATGCAAGGCAATCAAATAAGCATGTATGAAGGACTGAAATGGCATGCTAGATGGTTCCAAC
The DNA here is from genome assembly GCA_030407325.1 of Camellia japonica. Lineage (NCBI taxonomy): Eukaryota > Viridiplantae > Streptophyta > Magnoliopsida > Ericales > Theaceae > Camellia > Camellia japonica. The sequence continues at coordinate 159,005,927 of JAPPVO010000059.1, read as the reverse complement.
CATCAAAAATGAAGCAAGCATGGTACACTACACATTCATACTCTTGAGGCCAACAAGCCAAATACAAAGGGGGCTACAAAATACATGCTAAGATTGGCCAAAATAGTTATGGACAGAGCTAAAGCATGACAAAGTAAGCCTACAAGCTTCACAAACCTAAGCCTAAAACATGTTAAAAGCTAAGGCATACCACCTAGACATGTTAAGGCATAAAGAGGCATTACAAGGCAACTATGCTAAGCATGCATAGGAGACCAAAACCAACCTATAGCAATGTCATGTTAGGGCATAATGAACATAAAATGCAACTAAGACATGCTCAAGAAACAAACAAACATGGTGCTCTCTCAAGAGGCAAAACATGCCCTTTTCAAGGACAACAAGGAGAGGGGATGGCCCTCTCCTTCCTAGGACTTTAAGGCACCATCTCCACCACTGAAATCCCTCAAGATTTCAGTGGTGAAGAGGCCCAAGCATGACAGTCCCGGATCTCCACAAAATAGCACAAAAAAGGGCCTCTTCAAGACCTAAAGGGGGGTCAAACTTCCCCAAACCTCCAAACACTCTTAATACACAATAAAGAGGGTCAAAAATCAGAACTTTTATGTGCCAAACACCAAGCTCAAAAACTGTTTTAAACTAAGTAAAAACAAGTTGCAAGAATGGGGTAAATAAAGTGAAGTTCTTACCCTTGTTGACTACCTTCACAAAGGTTGTTGTGCTTGGTCCCTTGAGCTCCAAACCAGTCAAAGACTTCAAGAATAAGCTCTGATCTTTGAGCACACCAAGAAAAAGTGTAAGAGTAGGTGTTTATGTGCAAAAGTGTGAACTTGTGCACCTACAACACAAAGGGAAAGAGAGAGATAGAGTATATATCTATTCTAACCCTAGGAAAACCAGAGCTCCAACTCTCTAACAATGTCTAACACTTAAAAAAAATCTAACCCTTTGCCAAGAGGAGAAGCCCCTCTCTTATAGAACTTGTAAGACTTACAAGCTAAGCAAACAAGGGTTCATCCCTCCATACACGTGTATGGAGGGGAAGCCAGTGGCACACAGCTGTGAGAAAATATCTCACAAAGCAAGTGCACAGTGGTCGGCAGGGCAAAATGGTCATTTCGCCCAAAACAGTGCCGACCGGCACAAAAGAGTGCCGACCGGCACAAAATAGTGCCGGTGGGGACTCCAGCCAGCCGGTGGCCTCTAGCCACAGCCGGTGGTGTGTAGGGATGCCTCACAAGGCATTCCCTGCCCCTCTAGGGCAAAACACAAGTATTTGGTGCAAAACCAAACACAAAACGGTCGAGTTCGGAGGTCCTGAGGCAAGGCGCGCTGGCCGAGAACTCCGGGAACTCCAAACGAACACAAACATGGATAATCACCGAGTGTCCAAGCGGTGACGTCCAAGTCTTGGGGACGGTCAAAAATGGGGTGTCTACAGTAAGACACTATATTCCAAATTACAAGTCAAACACAACCCAGCAGCATGTCAAATAAACTAGACTGAGCATCCATTCGGCCCTTCAGTCCCAACAATGCTCAACCGGGGGCAAACAACATAGATAACACAAACATTAAAACAAAAGACATCAAATTGCAAGGTCTAAAAGGCACAACTGGCCACAACAAAAAGAAGTAGAAAAAGAAAACATTGTCTTAGCATGCATCAGGGAGCAACTCGTCAGGAAGACCGAGCTCCAGTACATCAAGGAAACGAGAAGAAAAGGAAAAAATGTGTAAAGTAAACTTCAAAGTCTTTTTCAGATAAAAACCACTCTAACTCTCCTCATCAGGTGGAACCTCAGGGACAGCATTCACAGTTTGACCCACGTCATCTTAGAGAGGAAAAGTAGAGATAGCTCCAACTTCTTGAGAAGCAGAAACCTCCTTAACCACATCTCCTGTAGCTTCAGTCTCCAGGTTTTCATCCCTTTTAACATCCACTGTTTCATTGGCAGCACCGCCCTCTAGAGTCTTACTTGCAGCATCAATCTCTAAGGGAATCTTCGCTGAAGGAGTAATAGGGGTAACATTAGTCTTCAAAACCAAGGACTTTGAAGGAACATCCTGAAACAATGAGGACTCTTCAGGAATCTGAGCAACAGTAAGGACACTCATCCAGCCTTTAAGGAAAAGCTTGTCGTGCAGCGCCAGCACTTCCTTTTTATAAGCGACTCCAACTTCGTCCTAGCCCTACTGGCAATGCTTAGCTTCCAAAGTCGAACGTTCAGCAGCCATCACTGCAATGACTGCCTCCAGCTCAGCCACTTTCTCTTCAAGCTGGGCCTGAACCCCAATAGCAGCTGCCTTAGACTTCTCAGCTGAGGAGATAATTTTGTTCAGACGAAATACCTCTCTCTCGGCACTTCTGCGTCCTTCATTCTCGACTTCCAAACTTGTTGTCAACCTCTTAACATTCATGGCGGCCTCTAGTACGGCCTTCTCCAGTTTCTCAGCTCTGGTGATTGACAGATGCATCCTCTAGATACACTACAGCAGATAACAAGGTATTAAAAGAAAACAAACAACAAAAGAACACCAAAAGAATTCAGAAACACTTACAACAGTCATCATTTGAAGAGTCTCCTTTAGGACCGAAATATCACGGGGCCCGTTGTGATCTGCCATGTCTACTGGCATCAACAAAGTCTTGGTTAGGTCAAAAGCGAATTCCCCAGAAGCAACAACTGAATCAGAGGTAGAAATGGGCCTGCCTTGATGTAACATAGGCGGCTCCCACTTCTCAAATGACTCATCCTCAACAGGATCTTTAGAAGCCTCTTCAATTATCGCATTGCTGGTCTCCCTCCTCCTCTGCTTCGCCCTTCCAGCAATTGAGGTAGAGGATTCGGTAGCAGTAGCATAAAGGCTAGTGGCCCCTATCTCCAGCTTTATGTCCATAAGGCTCTTCAGTTTGGCCTTAATCAAAGGGGCTCCCACAGTATCAGAAGAGCCAAAAGCCTCAACTTTCAAGTCCACCAGCACTCTCCTTTTGGACATTGACCCACCCCCTGTGAAACTGGGGGCAGGAGAAGGTGTCCTCTCAGATGGCAAGCTTTGGTCTTAACGGCGGTTTTTGACCAGAGGGACAAAAGATGTGTCAATTTCAGTGTCAGAATCGAGAAGAGACGCAACAAACCTCGCTTTCTTCGGGATTGTGGAACGATAAGTCGCCTGGTAGTCTAACAGCTCAGGCGCAGACCTCTTTTTATAACTCAAAACGGCCTTGATGGCCTCAGCATTCTCTCGGTTCAACCTGCGCTGGAAACGGGAAGTTTCTGCAAAAATGAGGAACAACGTTAGAAAAACATTCAAAACAAGGTAAAAGCACAAGAATACTAGAAAGAAAGACTCAGGCCTGGGTAACCATCTTTCTGGGGCATCCGTTCAGATTAGAATTCAGTCCCAACAAGAAACTCCCAATTACCACTGACTTGTAGAAAATCTCATTGTGTTTGTCTGAATCAGGTAAGCCAGTTACAAGATGACAGTCGGCCGAGCGAACACAGAGATAATAAGTGCTATGATCCTTATTGTGTGAAAGGGTATAGCAACCCAAAATGTCCCAGATGTCCAAGTTCAAACCCAACTACCTGTTAAGAGTGGACACACCACAGACAACCCGAAACAAATTGACAGACACCTACATAGGGCTAAGCTGAACTTGGTGTAGGAAACGACGCACCGAGGGATCAAAGGGAAATCAAACCCCTCCTTCAACAATGGCAACGACGGGAAAAGCAACAGTACTTCTAGTGCCCATGCGCTTGGCATCAACCTTCACCAGCGAAAGGGTCACATCGTTGGGAATACCATAGTCTCAGCGAAATGAGGCCATTGCCTCAGGGGTATCTACTAACGACTGAACCATTATCTAGACCCAGTAGGGCAAAGACAAAATTCAAACTAAGCTAGGAGTAGAACCAGACGCCAGAAACAATGGCACAAGGGCCAAAGAGGGCGATCAGTACAGAAAAGTAAAAGAAAAAGGTAGTTTTCAAAGGAACTTACAGAAACTTAATGAAGAAATAGCAACGAGCATAGGACCTTGAGGCGGAAACCAAAATGGCAGTAGCAATGGCGATAAGCGTCTAGGCAGAGCACCGTCGGGACCAAGGCAGAGGAATGAAAAGGGTTTTGGACTCTCTAAAGTTTGGAGATAGACAAAGAGGTTTGAATTGATAACCCCAAAGCATTTATTGCACCCAACCGACGTGAAGGTACACAAATCATGCCCATCAGTATGGAATCGGCGCACTATCTCTACGCATTAGTACCACGCTGCTACGTGTCACCATGGAAGGAAACATGCAGGGGCCGTGTGTCAGGACTGAATTGTCACCAAGGCTTAACTGGAGCAGATCTGAAGCAACGTGATGCTTGGGGTATCGAACAGTAGCTCCCCCCAAGGGGAACCTTAGCGCGAGCTAGAGGGAAAATGAAGAGGCCAAATATGAAACGGGTCAGATCCAAGCCTTGGGCCAGCCCAATCCATTAAACCCAAGTCCAAAGGAACCGGGAAAACAAATGGGCTTGCCAGTTAAGCCCAATTACATCATCAATGATCCACCCAAGTTCTTAAGCACTTAGGCCCATCTCGTAGTGGGAAGGCCAGTCCAGCCGCGATACTGGATTGGGCCGAGCTGCAGGACTTAAGCTATGGACCAAAATGATGGGCACCAAAAACCAAAATGGGCCGAACCCATACAAAGATATCTTGCTAGGCCAGCCCATCTCTACAAGCAATCTCGTAGAAGGCCAAGCCAAGGCACAACAATACCGAGCCAAAGGAACCTCTCAGAGAAACGTGGGAGTTGTGAGTGCATGCATGTGCAAGCTGCCACCTCAGCTGGTCCCCTACCTTGAGCAATGCTAAAGGGAACTTGGCAGCACCAAAGCTCCATGAAACCATCTTAGGCAACAAGCAAGGAGTTCTATATAAACTACACTCACTTCACATTGAAGGTAACTAATGTAAGCTGGACCGTACTCACTTAAACACAACTCTCTACACTTAGAGAGCATCTTCCTCTTTCTCCGATCACTCACTCCCACACCGAAAGGGTTATCCGGCCAACCCCGGTCGGGCAGCTCTAATGGTGCTCATTGTTGCAGGGCCTCAATTTCTGGATAGTCCAACCAGGTCCGGAGCTCCGATCCACAATCATTTAGTGCGGTATTTGGTACGCACAACTTTTTTTCTTTTTCTTTTTGTTCTTCTTTTGTGGCTTTTATAGTGTTCAATAGTTGCAGATGGGCAATGATTTTGGGGTCCCAGACAGCTGTTTGGAACAGATCATCATCAGCTAACAAAGAACATTTGTGTTCCACACACGTGGCTCTCATTACTCACAATGCCTTGTATTATCATTGGTTTTCTTTATACTTGAAAAAAAGAAATTTTTATTCCATTTTCTCATTCTAAATACTCTTTTCATCTCAAAATAATGATCATTTTAAAGAAATTTAATTTTTTTTATAGTACAATTATTATACTTTAAAATATTCATTTTTTAAAATTACTCTTTGATAGTATAATTTTTTGAGAATATCAATTGTCATAATGTACTTTTTATGTTATTAATAAATTTAAAAGAATAGTAAAATAGTAAATTCACATTATTTTATTCCTTAATTTTTGAAAAGAGACTAATATTTTAGGACAGAGAGAGTATAAATTAATCGGATTCACAATAATTAATGCATATGTATAATTAAGACATTTAATATAATAGTTATACAACATCTTTTGTGATGTGAAATTGCGAGTTTAACTCATATAGAAAAAAGTTTAATATCTTTTGTAGTAGTTTATTTCTCCTTCGTTATGGAAGTTGTGTCTAACTAGTAGTGGCTATTGGGCTTGGTAATTGATTGTGAGTTAGTAGTCTGTTTGATGATTTATTATTTCTCATATTTGTAATTACTCTTTTATCGATTAACCCCAAAAAAAAAAAACAAGTATATGGATTTAAAGACGGACTCAAGATTTTAATATAGAGGGGACAAATATATATACTGATAAATATTTTTTCCCAAAAGAATATAGATTACAACATCAATTTTTATAAGCATAAAAGTGAAAAATAAGATAAAAACATATATAATAAACATGTTTTTCATGTATTGATGTTGAATTTAAAAAATAAAAATAACAAAAAAATAATAATAATAATATCAAAGAGAACCAAACATTGTTTGCTATCAATTGAGTGCAACCTGTCATTAAAATAACATGAATGGAATTAATTGAACATCTTTTGTCTCCCCTCAATCCAATCATATAGTTTTTATTACTATAGTATGAGATTTCTTATTGATTAGTAATATGTCATATGGTTTTATTTTTTATTTTTATTGGCAAAAGTCAGTTGTTACTTGTTAAATTAACATTTATGAGAGTTAGTCTCCTTACCTTCCGTAAAACGCTAAGGGTGTGTTTGTTTGGTTTTGAAGATAAATTTTCAAAAAAAAATGTTGGGGAAAGAGTTTAGAAATTTTTTTGGTTTGTTTGGTTGTATATTTTGGAAATAGTTTTGGAGTATGGAAGTTTGGGATGATTTGATATTTTGTTGTAGTTGTAATGTGTGTGAGAGAAAAAGTGATTGAGAATGAGAGAGTAGAGAGAAAAAGAGATTGATTAATATGTAGGAAATAGAGAGTGATTTTGGGAAAAAAAATTTCCAAAATCACTAAACCAAACAAAATTTTAAAAAAATTTCTCTAAAATTTGTTTCTCAAAAACAAACCAAACAAGGCCTAAGTGTTTGCGCTCTTAATTCAACTTCCCCTAAGGAGAGTTCAGTTGAACCCATGACCTTCCTCTATAGTCATAGTATTATAATTACACTTAATATTTACTCATCTTCATAATAGCATCCATCGATCTCAAATTTTTTGCTTAAAGAATAAGCCAAAAAGTTTTTCTTTATCAAGGACATATATTAGGGTAATGCTATGGTACAAAAGTGTATATACCATATATGTAAGTTATGACATTTATGAGTTTGATTTTGAAAAATGTCATAACTCAATCCTATGGAAGTCATAACTAAAAAAAAAAAAAAACAATTATAACCAAACATCACGTAAGGTATAACCAAAAAACTTTTTGATCAAAATCAAAATAATGCCATAATCAATATCACAATGAAACTAACACCACAATAGGCCTCATATATTAACATATGAAATTTCACTAGCCTCTTCTCTCACTACCTCACATCACTACCACCATCGTTGGCTACTATCAGCCATCACCACCACTACTACTACCACTACCATGGCCATCTTCGGTGACCATTTTCTTAAAATTGTTTTCTAGCTACAGGTCATTGACTACTTCCTGACGAACATTTTCCAATGAGAATCTTCGGCGATCATTCTTGATAACTCTTCCTACCTTCCTGCGGCTACCTCTCTCCTCCGATGACCTACTACTGCCACTACCTCTAAGCAACTAATTCTAGCATCACACAACTACCACACCATCACAACCTAGCAAACTACACAAAATCTATCTAAAATTCACTGACTTTGCACTAACAAACTAGTGAAATTTCATTTAGTCTCTATTTTATTTATAAATTTATGTTTGAACAGACTGTGAAATTTTACTATCCAAAAACAATAAAAATTTATTGTTAAAAAATGATAATCACAACCAATTTTTTATATAAAAACACAGTGAAATTTTACTACCTTAAGAAAAAAAAAATTAATGCCTATAGATAGGAAAATTTGATTATCTGAAACAACAAAGAAAGTAAAATCGACACACTAAACCCTATAGAAAATGTCATTAAGTTAACTTCAAAACAAGCAAAAGTGAAAAAAAAAAAGTTTATTTAATCCAAGTAAGATAAAAGCATAGCTTCAATTCATACTCCCTAAAAAGAAAATAAAAAACAAAGATTGGATTGTGACATCAATGGTAGTGACCAAGTCAAAGACAAGGACGAGATCGTCGACGAAGGCAAATGGATCGGAATCAGAGATGTGCTAGTGTTCAACGATTACATTGACATTGAGAAATTGAAACAAATCTGAGGTCGCCAGTGACATATCTAAAACAGTGGACATGGTGTTTATGCAATGGTAGTGGTGCTATAGAGCGTGAAAATAGAGATAATTAGTCTTAGATAGTAGAGGTGGTGAGATGCTCTAGTGGTAGACTGTGCTATAGATAAATAACTTAGAGAGGGAGAGAGAGAAATCAATTGATAGATGAAGTATGGATATTAGATATTAAAATATTTTTGTTTGAACTTCTCACCAAAAAAAGCCTTAATACTGTATTTGGTTGGGGGATTTGAGGGGATTTGGAAAAGGAAATGGAAAAAGTAGGTGAAATGTGAATAAAATATACCTATATTTCACCTAATTTCACACACCTTTTTCCTTTCTTTTTTCAAATTCATTCTCAAATTCCCCAATCAAACACATAAACGAAAGTTTGAATGAGAACTTTATTATCTTGATAGCTAGTAGTAATGATGTTCAGAGGACCTCATTGCTCAACCATCTTGACTTGGACATGATACAGACGCTTTCGCAAACTATTTTAGTTGGCTCTGCTTTATAAAAGTAACTTTTTCAATTTTTGATTTGGGGAGCAGGTATGGATATTTTAAACCCATCATTGTATTTGCAATCTAGTTACCATGCCACATGTTTTAATCTTATTGGTTAGAAAGATTACACATTTTCTTATCTCACCTAGCTCTATTATTCAAAAGTTAGAACAAGTCTTGTCTAAGATTTCTCTCTCTCTCTCTCTCTCTCAAAGAATTTTAACCCTAAAAATTTATCTCTTAACCCAAAACTCAATTCAATCATCACATTTTACTCTCAAACTTTCACTGTGATCATGATATTGTTAGCCAATCTTCATTGTATTCAAAAAATAGTTTAAGAAAGAACAAAATTATGTTCAAGTACTAAACACCGAAACAGAATATCTAAAAATAAAAATATGAAATAGAATATTCTATTTTATTACAAAAACAAAAAAGAATCTAAAAGATTAAAAAAATGAAATCAGTAAATAAGAAAAATACTTAACAGAAATATTTTTCCAAAAGGATCAAGTCCAGCGTTTGACACTGTTTCTTTAAGACAAGATTGTCCTCTCCACAGTACTTTCAGAATATGGACGTTTATCTCCAAAGATAAAATGATCGGTGACAATTAGTAGCAGCACTATTGTTAGATGTTAGATTCACATGTGAAAAGAAGAACAATAAGGAGAGAAGAAGAGAGACTGCTTTGTTTATTGTGTTTTGTATCTTACCCTTAAACATATTAGGGTTACACATATTTATAATGAAAGACTAAAGAAATAAATGACATAACTACCCTTACACCCTAATACTTAACACTCCCCCTCAAGTTGGTGCAAAGATATCTCTCATGCTCAACTTGTAACAAATGGAGTGAAAAACCTTACTACTAAGACCCTTAGTAAAGACATCAGCTAATTGATCTTCAGACTTCACAAAAGGCATACATATTAAACCCTGATTCAACTTCTCCTTGATGAAATGTCTGTCGATCTTAATATGCTTTGTTCTATCATGCTGAACAGGATTGTGAGCAATACTAATAGCAGCTTTGTTGTCACAATACAGTGTCAATGGTTCATTGCAGACAAACCCAATATCATTCAACAAGGACTGAAGCCACATCAGTTCACATATACCATGAGTCATAGCCCTGTATTCTGCCTCTGCACTAGATCTGGACACCACTGTTTGTTTCTTACTACGCCATGTGACTACATTTCCCCCCACAAATGCACAGTAACCGGAGGTAGATCGTCTGTCATCTATAGAACCAACCCAATCAGCATCCGTAAATGCCTCCAACCTCAAGTGACCATGATTGGAAAATAAAATCCCTTTTCCAGGAGCAGATTTAAGGTACCTCAAAATGCGATACACTACATCCAAATGAAGTGCATGAGGCTCATGCATAAATTGACTCACTATCCCAACTACATAGGCAATATTTGGACGAGTGTGAGATAAATATATAAGCCTTCCCACAAGTCACTGGTACCGTTCCTTCTCCACAAGATCACCAACACCATTACAAAGATGGTGATTAGCCTCAATTGGCGAATCAGTAGGTCCGCAGCCTAACATGCCAGTTTCCTCAAGAAGATCTAGGATATACTTCCGCTGAGAAATAAAGATGCCTTTGTCAGATCTGGCAACTTTAATCCCAAGAAAGTACCTCAACGGACCAAGGTCTTTTATCTCAAATTCCTTGGCCAACAGTATCTTAAGATGTGTCACTTCTTTCTCATCATTACCTGTCATAACTATGTCATCCACATATACTATAAGCACAGTTACCTTATCTGCATGGCGTTTAACGAACATTGTGTGATCTACATTGCTTTTCTTATACCCAAATCTCTACATAGCCTTCAAGAATCTATCAAACCAAGCGCGAGGAGACTGTTTCAAACCATATAATGCCTTTTTCAACCTACAAACTTTCCCAACTGTAGACTGAGATGAGAATCCTGGTGGTACATCCATATATACCTCATCCTCTAAATCACCATGGAGAAATGCATTCTTCACATCTAATTGCTGTAAAGGCCATCCTAAATTAACTGCACATGAGAGAATAGCTCAAATGGAATTCATCTTTGCTACAGGAGCAAAAGTTTCTTGGTAATCAATTCCATATGTCTGAGTAAACCCCTTGGCCACTAGTCATGATTTGTACTGTTCAATTGTTTCATCTGCTTTCTGCTTAATGGTGAACACCCACTTACACCTTACAGGCTTTTTTCCATTAGGAAGAGGAACTAACTCCCAAGTGTTATTCTTGCTTAGAGCTTGCATCTCTTCTACCATAGCTACTTTCCATTGAGGATCATCGATAGCTTCCTTCCAACCCTAGGGAATACACGCAGAAGATAAAGACGAAACAAAAGCACGATATGTAGAAAACAATGAATCATATGAAAAAAATTTAGAAATAGGTGTTGAGTACAAGCCCTAACCTCCTTTCTAAGAGCAATAGGAATACTCGAATCATCGACCACGGGACTATCAATTACAGATAAAGGAATAGATTGAGGTGCATTACCTGGAACTGGCATGAGGGATGATGATGGATCTGGTGGCACAAGGGAAGCTTGCTCTTTTGAACGCCGAGAATAAGTTTTAAGATCAGCCATGTCCAAATGACCACCAATGTCAGGCTCCACATCAATGGAACTGTTAGGCTCCTCCTCACCACAAATAACAGTCCGCTGACTAGGAAGGAAAAAAGATAACTCGTGCTGATAGGCCATCTCCTCATCTGCAATCTCATCCATAACACTATCTCTCTTGGAGGAGATAGTGGAAAAGAAGGAAAGAAGGCCTCAGATTCACGGAAAGTGACATCCATACTAACATACACTTTGCGAGTATGAGGATCATAGCATTTGTAACCCTTTTGAGTAGCAGAATAACCAAGAAAGACACAACGCACAGCCTTAGGATCGAGTTTCCCACGAGTATGAGGTTGTAAATGAACAAAACAGACACACCCAAACACCCGAGGAGAAAGAGGAGATGTGAGATATGCGACAGGAAGTAGTTAAAGAGGAATCTAGAATTGGAGGACACTAGAAGGCATACGATTAATAAGGTAAGCAGCGGTAAGAACAACATCACCCCAAAAAGACTTAGGGACATTCATGGTAAACAAGACGAAGCAAGCAACTTCAAGAAGATGCCCATTCTTGCGTTCGGCAACTCTGTTCTGTTGAGGAGTACCAACACAACTAGTTTGATAAAGGATACCATGCTCCTCTAGGTATGCTCGAAAAACTCCATCAACATACTCAGTCTCATTATCGCTCCGAAGAATTTTGATTTGAGTATTAAAAAGATTGGTTAGCATTTTATGAAAAGTTTGGAAGCAAGAAAAAACTTCACTCTTAGTTCAAAGCAAGTAAATCCAAGTCATACGGGAATAACAATCAATAAATGTAACAAACCATCGATACCCAGAAGTAGAAATCACAGGGTAAGGGCCCCATACATCAGTATGAATAAGCATAAAAGGAAAAGTACTTCTTTGATTAATTAAAGGGTAACGAGTACGTTTATGCTTTGCAAGTTCACAAGCATCACAACCAAAAGAACTCATAGGATAATCACGAACTAAAGAAGGAAAAAGTTTCTCTAAAACACTAAAGAAAGGATGACCCAAACGATGATGCCACTGATGAAGGAGATGAAGAGGGGAGCCATTAGTGCATTTGAGAGCCTAAGATGGAACAGTAGGAGCAATGGCATCCAAAAAGTACAGTCCACCTTGTGCTCTACCATTGCCAATCATTTTCCCCATAGCCAGTTCCTGAAAGACACAATGAGTAGGAAAAAAGGTCATTGAGCAATTTAGAGAAGTAGTAAGACTACTAATAGAAAGTAGGTTAGTGGAAAAATTAGGAACATGGAGTACAGATGAAAGAGAAATTGAAGAGAAACAATAAACCGAACCCTTGTCGAAGACAAAGGATAAAGTGCCATCAGCCACTTGAACCTTGTCTCGGCCGAAACAAGGAGAATAAGAATAGAAAAGACTAGAGGCACCTGTCATGTAGTCGGTGGCACCTGAATCAATAATCGAAGAAGACGATGAGGATGAGGATGTATTAAGAGCACTAGCAGGAATACCTATGTAGGCAAAGTTAGAAGAAGCTGAAGTGGAAGAAACTGTGGCAGATAGAGAATCAAGTCGAGCCATCAAACGCCTGAGAGTGTGTAACTCATCCTGGGAAAGAGTGCTAGTCTTAGAAGAAGGACTCGCAGCAATCTCAGACACATGTGCTTGGGGACGAGCTGTACTACCACGATCCCGACCTTGAGTAGGGCGACCATTTAGTTTCCAACAATGTTCTCGATTATGTCTGCCTTTCCCACAATAATCACACTTCAATTGATTTCGATCAACCAGGGTACCTTGAGTACCAGACTGAACTGGACTAGGCCGAGGAGCTCGAGTTGGAGGAACAGTAACCAAAGCAGAACGATCCTGAGTAGATGAATGAACCATAGCACTACGTCGACTCTCCTCTTGCTGGACAAGGGCATAAGCCTCGTGGAGGGTGGGAAAAGGTGAACGACCCAACACCTGAACGCGAATCTGATCATACTCCAAGTTCAAGCCAGCAAGAAAGTCATACACAGGCTCATTATCCATAGTTTGCTGAAACAAAGTGGCATCCCGAGAGCAAATAGCCTGGAAGCTTTGGTAATAGTCTAGTTTCTGCTATAAACTACTCAACTCAGCATAGTATACTGCGAGTGATCTATCCTGCTGATCTAAGCTCCGAAGCTTCTTCCTCAACTCATACGCTTGTGCATCATTACCGTGTTGGGAGTACATTTGGGCTGTAGCTATCCAAATCTTATGAGCAGTATCTAAGAGAAGAAAAGACCGACTAATGGTGGGCTGCATAGAGTTAATGAGCCAGGTCATAACCAAAGCATTCTCAAAAACCCATTAAGTACGCGAAGTGGCATCATTAGTAGGCTGGGGAAGGTCACCGGTAATGTAGCTAGTCAAACGGCAAGTAGCAATAGCAAGGCTAAAAGAACGGGACCAAATCAAATAATTTGAGCCATCAAGTTTCACAGGACTGATTTGAAAAGAGAGACTATCATTAAGAGTCATAACACGATGTACGCCACCCTCGTCACTAACCCTAGGGTCTTTATCCTCAATTCTAGCCATTGGAAATCAATCCCCACAATAAATAATAGTCCAGGAAGCCAACAACAGTTCCAAAAACTCAACAAAGGACCAGGAAGATACCTATACAGAGCCAAAACCAAGCCAGGAGAGCAAAAAATGGAACATAACTGAGAGAAACCACACCAAGTGTAACGCCCTCAAAATAAACCCATAATTCAAACATTCAAGACATCCATAAACTTAAGAGAATAAAGCATAATTCTATTTATCAGAGTATTCATTACAAAGGTATTACATGTTGACATCAAAAGTAAATACCCTACGGGCTTACAACGTTCCAAGCCAACACTTGGTTACAAAAAGAGAGTACTAACTCAAAACACAAAATAAGCCCTTGGCTTGATTTACATGTAATACACAAAATAATCACAAAAAGGAAGCCTTCAGCTTCTACAACCTCCCAAGCTACATCCTTGGAGACGGCATATCACCTGTACCTGAAAATGATGTCCCATATAAGGTGAGCCAAAGCCCAGTAGAGATATGCTAAACATAATATGATCAATGACTAAAACATCAGCATTTTATAAATGTTTAACTCATACAAACCAACGTACAACACAATCCAATCCCATTATAGATATGCCCATATTTCATTCCACTTTCCTTTACTTATCAAATTTTCAATTCATAACATGGCTCAGAACCTGGCCAACAATTTAATGAGACTATGACTCATATTAAAGCACTTCCTTTTTAAATGAGATAACAATTTATATCAAAACACTTCCATACTTCACAATAGATACACATATTTGCTGTATCAATGGAGTCCATCCCCCATCTCCTCCCAAATAATATCCGGTTTAGGAGTCCATCCCCTATCTCCTCCCAAACCGTGGAGTACATCCCCTATCTCCTCCTACACAATACAATGTATATAAACACTTATCATATACAATGATCAATCAATACACATATTTGATGTATTATTCCAACCGTCATATTCAATGACATATTCAACGTGATTAGTTTCAGTTTTCCCTAATCAACATACAGTGTCTACAATAATCAAGACTATCCTCCACCGATAGCCCAGAGCAATTATTTCTAAACAGATAATAAATGCATCAACAGATAAATTATCAATATTTCCAAAGGTGAGTGATTAACTTATCCAACTCCACCATTCATTCTCATAACTCCTCAATTTCATTATTTCCAACTCAATTTCATATTTTCATAACTTTCCAAATTAATTGTACAAATTAATTCATAACAACAAATTAGGGCTTTCCTCCCCCTTTTCTCAACATTGACCCAAAGGCTCAAATATTTTCATTAAACATCAATAACCTCATTTTAAGACCCAAAATATACATGTATGAGTCAAAAGAACAAAACCCCTCTTTATATATTTTGAAACCCTAACCCCCAAAATTACCCAACTTCAACATTACATCAAAATGACTACAAGTTTATGTCAAAGACCATAAATATGAGTAGTTATCCCTACCTCAAATAGAGAGACCAAATGGAGAAGATGAAGGATTTCGAAGGTGCTCCAAACCCAATAATTTTCGGATCAAAATGAAGAGCAAGCCAAACCTCACACTTTATATAAAGGGACCAAGGTAGAAGATCACTTGATCAAGATGATTTTGTAGAGAGAAGTTAAAGTCTAGAGTGTGAGGCTCTCAAGTTTGGGTTTTGAAAAGTAAGAGAGAGAGAGAGAGAGAGAAAGTCGAAAAAGTGATCCAAAAAGTGATTTCACGGACTGATATACAAACAGGTACGCTCGAGCGTGGAACACCCTGCTCGAGTGTCAGACACAGACTTACGCTCGAGCGTCAAAAGCGCCGCTCGAGCGCCGGATGCACACTTCCAGAAGTTTTGCAGTCGATGGACCCCGCTCGAGCGTGAAAGTGGACGCTCGAGCGTCCGATGACCTGCAGAACAAAAATACTGGGAGATGAATAATTACGCTCGAGCGTCAAAATGCCCGCTCGAGCGGAGAAGCAAAAACAAAGGGCCCGCTCGAGCGTCAAAATCCCCGCTCGAGCGTGAAGGCCAAAATCTGGGCATCAACTTTTGGTTTCTAAACACAACCAACCTATTCCCAACCTGCCCAACACAACCCAAGACTCAAATATAAAGAGTAAAGGATAGAAATGAGAATAAGACAAGGGCCAACAACCACGGAACCGAGTCCGGAATACAATTAAACAATGAAGGGAAAACCGGGATCGCTATAACCTCCCCCCCTTAAAGAATTTCGTCCCCGAAATTAGATAAATAAGTTTCAAAAATATGATTTCTCAATTCTCAACAATATTACCATTCAATATTTCACAACCTGACCCACTACCGGTCATCCCATCTCTTTTCAAGAGGCAAATTACAACATATGTTTACAACATGCATTATCAACATGCATTCCTTTGAAATTTATCAATTTCAACACATATTCCACAATTCAATTACATATTCAATGCCAATCAATATATTTGCATTTCTAAAATAGAATTAACATATGCAATGTTAAAATAAACTTCCATTTCCGAACCATATTCGATGGCTATAACATTTCCACAATCTAAAACATATACAATGTTTTCAACACATGGTTAAACATCATCAAACAAATCCAGATATTTCTCACGGACCTCCAACTCACGTTCCCAGGTAGCTTCCTCCACCCCGTGATGTTTCCACAGAACTTTTACCAAGGGTATCGTCTTGCCTCGCAAGACTTGTTCCCGCCTATCCAAGACCCGCACCGGTCTCTCCTCATACGAGGCATCCTCATCTACCTCTAAGTCGGTCCAATCCAACACATGTGATGGATCCGGCTCGTACTTCCGAAGCATGCTAACATGAAACACGTCATGCACTTCGGACAGCTGCGGCGGTAAAGCTAAACGGTATGCAACCTCCCCAATCCTCTCAAGGATCTCAAAGGGACCAATAAACCGAGGGGACAACTTCCCACTCTTCCCAAACCTCATCAAACCCCGCCTAGGTGATATTTTCAGAAAGACGTGATCACCCACCTCAAATACCAAAGGCCTCCTCCTACGGTCGGCATAACACTTTTGATGACTCTGGGCTGTAACAAGCCTCCTACGGATAAGCTCAACTTTCTCCGTTGTCTCCCGAACCAACTCCGGGCCCAACAAAGGTGCATCACCCACCTCGGCCCAACAAACTGGAGACCTACACGGTCGGCCATACAAGGCCTCAAATGGTGCCATACCAATACTGGATTGGAAACTGTTGTTGTAGGCAAACTCCACCAAGGGCAAGTGCCTCTCCCACGACCCACTAAAGTCAAGGACACAACCTCGAAGCATATCCTCAAGGATCTGAATAGTACGCTCAGGCTGCGTCTGAGGATGATAAATCGTACTAAAGGTCAACCTAGTGCCCAAGGCACTCTACAAGCTCTGCCACAACCTAGCAGTAAAACGTGGATCTCTATCTGAGACGATCGACACTGGGACCCCGTGCAACCTCACTATGTCCCGAACATACAAGTCGGCAAGATGATCTACCGAATCTCTCACGCGGATAAGGATAAAGTACACTGACTTAGTCAACCGGTCTACAACCACCCAAATAGCATCGTTACTCCGCTGAGTCCTCAGAAGACCTATAACGAAGTCCATAGTGACATGCTCCCACTTCCACTCGGCAGTAGGCAAGGGTTGCAACAAACCCGCTGGCCTCTGATGTTCGGCCTTCACTTGCTGACAAGTAAGGCACTTAGACACAAAAACTGCCACATCTTTCTTCATACCCCGCCACCAAAACTGACGACCCAAATCACGATACATCTTAGTACCTCCCGGATACACCGCAAGGCGTGAATGGTGAAACTCTCGGAGTACTTCCTCTCAGCAAGACTCCGGCACAAACAAACGGTCTCGGTATCTCACACTCAGGTCGGGATACACAGTCAAACCCTTTTCAGCCTTCCCACTGGAGATCTTTCCCCGGAGGGATTCTACCTCAAAGTCACCTCTCTGTGCCTCTAACACTCGATTCACAAGTGTAGGCTGCGCAACTACAGAAAACAAGGCCGTAGTCTCAACCGATTCACCCAAAAGTAAATCAAACTCGCCAAGTGCACCCAACATCTCCCATTCCCGGATGGCTATACAAGCTACATCACTAATGGATTTCCTACTAAGGGCATCGGCTACAACATTGGCCTTCCCCAGATGATAATGCAACTCGAAGTCATAATCTTCAATAAATTCCATCCACCTCCTCTGCCTCAAGTTCAAGTCTTTCTGTGTAAACAGATACTTCAGACTCTTATGATCCGAGAACACCTCGAACCTCTCACCATACAGGTAATGCCTCCAAATCTTCAAGGAAAAAATCACAGTTGCTAACTCTAGGTCATGTGTAAGGTAATTTCTCTCGTGTATTTTCAACTACCGTGAGCCATAGGCTACAACTTTCCCCTCTTGCATCAACACACAACCCAAACTCTCTCGTGAGACATCACAATAAACCGTATAACCCAAACCTCTCTCCGGAATAATCAACACTGGAGCAGTGGCAAGTCTAACTTTCAACTCTTGGAACGACTTTTCACAAGTGTCACTCCATACAAATTTGACCCATTTCCGTGTCAATCTAGTCAAAGGCGAAGCTAGTCTGGAGAAATCCTTCACAAATCGGCGGTAATACCCAGTTAATCCCAGAAAACTGCGGATCTCAAAAACACTCTTAGGCTGTGCCCAATCCTACATTGCCTCTATCTTGGATGTATCAACAGACACCCCTTCCCTGGAGACTACATAGCCTAAGAATTTGACCTCTCTTAGCCAGAACTCACACTTCCCAAACTTGGCATATAGCCTATGGGCTCTAAGCAACTCAAGCACCACTCTCAAGTGTTCCTCGTGCTCCTCTTCAGAAGGTGAATAAACTAGAATGTCATCCACGAAAACGACCACAAAACGATCTAAGAATTCCCGAAAGATCCGGTTCATCAAGTCCATAAACACTGCCGGTGCATTGGTGAACCCAAAAGGCATCACCAGAAACTCATAGTGGCCATACCGCGTACGGAATGCCGTCTTCGGCATATCCTCCTCCCTGATCCTCAACTGATGGTAACCAGATCTCAAGTCTATCTTAGAGAAACAATGGGACCCTTTCAACTGGTCAAACAGATCATCTATACGAGGCATAGGGTACTTGTTCTTAACCGTAGCCCGATTCAATTTCCGGTAATCAATACAAAGTCTCAAGGCACCATCTTTCTTTTTAGCAAAGAGGGCCGGTGCTCCCCATGGTGAAACACTAAGGCGGACAAAACCCTTATCTAGCAACTCCTGGAGTTGAACCTTCAACTCACTCAACTCGGCTGGGGCAAAATGATAAGGTGCCATGGAAATCGGCGCCATGTCGGACACTAAATCAATAGAAAACTCCACCTCTCGGTGTGGTGGCAAACTAACAAGGTCCTCGGGAAAGACGTCCGAGTACTCACAAACCACTCTGGGCAACTCAATCTGGATCTCATCATACTCATTACTCATAAGGCTAGCGAGAAGATCACTAAGCTCACTCCGCCCTTGCGGATCATACACCGGTGACAACACTCTACCAACCCGATTCCCCAAGAAATGGAAACAATCCCCGCTCAAGGTACATACAGTGACCCTCTGGCGGTAACAATCAATAACAGCCCTGTATGACGATAACCAGTCCATACCCAAAATCACATCAAAACCCGACATAGCTATAACTACAAAAGAAAATGGAAGCCGGC
Source organism: Camellia japonica (assembly GCA_030407325.1). NCBI lineage: Eukaryota > Viridiplantae > Streptophyta > Magnoliopsida > Ericales > Theaceae > Camellia > Camellia japonica. The sequence continues at coordinate 158,986,426 of JAPPVO010000059.1, read as the reverse complement.
GATCCGCAACCTCTATATCACAGCCCCGACACCTTTGTTTCAAAATCAACTCGACCCCAGCAGGTGATACAACACAAATAGGAGAAGCTAACTGTGTGAACTCCAACCCCAAAACAGATGCAAATGCAACAGATATAAAGGAATGGGATGCACCGTATCAATCAACACATTGGCAACCGAGTTGCAAAACAAAAAGGTACCTCTCACAACAGATGGAGTCGGTACAAGATCCTACGCGGTAACAGCATACACGCGCCCTGAAGGTCTCTGGTCTACCTGCTTACCTCTCGGAGCAAAAGACTGCTGCACAAACTGAGACGATGAAGCCCCCTGATTGGCCCTCGAGGTTTGAACTGACTGTGCTGGCTGAAAACTTTGCGTTTACCTCGAACCAGACGCACCATATGTGCCACTCAACTGCTGGCAATACCTCTTCAGGTGCCCCGCTTGACCACACTGGTAACAAGAGAGTGGCTGGCCTCTACCCTGACTCTGGCTCTGAGGTCGAGATGAAGATGAAGCTGCTCTCTGCCCTCCTCCCCTCTGCGGGCAAGCTGGAGACTTGTGGCCCAGCTGACCACATTTGTAACAAGTAATGTCTCCCTGGCTACCTCTCCCAGAACCTGAACTCAGTACTGGAAAGGTAGATCTCACAAAAGCACCCTAAGGCTGCTGAGGGTTAGAACCCCTCTGTCTCCTACCATCCCCCTAGCCATCCTGACTCCTCTTGGAGCCCCTCATTCTCTCCTCCTCCTCTTACATGATAATCTCAAGATGCGCCGCGGCATCCACAAGGCGTCCATACTCCCGAGTCATGGACCCAGCAACCCTAGTCTTAAGACCGTGCCTCAGTTTCTTCTTGAACTCAAGACAACGGCGTTCCTCAGACGCCACAAGCTCAGGTACAAACCTAGATAAACTGGTAAATGCGGCCTTAAACTCGGCCACTGGCATACTCAGCTGCTTGAGCTGACAAAACTGGTCCCTCAACTTCTCCCTAACAGCTGGAGATAGAAACTTCTCCTGGAAAGCATCTACAAAGGCCTCCCATGTGCCACCAATACGTAGTCAAACAAACTTCCACTACTGACCCGCATCTCCCTTCAGCTGGAAAGACGCCAAGGTCACCTTCAACGCCCCGTCTTCGATGCCAAGCATCTCAAACGTCTTTGTCATCTATTCAAGCCACTCATCAGCCTTAAGTGGCTCTTTCGGATCACCCATAAACTCGTCCGAGTTAGACCGGAAGAACTCCATCTTCAGAAAAGAAGGCCCTGCCTCAACAACATGGGCCTGGACTTGATTCTCAGTTCTGAAAATGTCCATGGATTCCCTCAATGCTCCTGCAATCTCGCGGGCTAAGGCGCCCATGGCCTGCTGACCTACTGGCTCGGCTACATTGGCCTGACCAACACCCTCCTACTGCGCCAAAATCTCATCTGGTATAGGCATCTCCTGCCTCCTAGGCCTACCTCGCCTACCACCACGTCCTTGTCCTGACATCCTAATAAAGGTAACGAAAAACATTAGCATATTCACAAATGTGCCGAAGCTATTTCACTCACGTCCTAAAACAATGGACAACAGTAATTCAATTCACGTAAGCACATAATCACATAAGCACTTACGACTTTCATTTCCAGATAATGACAGTTCCGAGGCGTTGCTAGAGTTCCAGTCAGAAACAGCATTGATCAAGTGCTTTTCCAATAGGACTCCCAGAAACCCAAGGATCCAATCAACATTCTAGAAACTAAATCCCGTACCCAAGTAGTCACATAAGCATGTTATCAGATAAACACGTAATATTACACATAAGTCTCTAGCAAGCGAGACAAACTCATTGTGGTACTAACCACTTCCCACGTACCCAAAGTATTCAAACCCGGTACGCTCTGATACCAAGTTGTAACGCCCTCAAAATAAACCCATAATTCGTACATTCAAGACATCCATAAACTTAAGAGAATAAAGCATAATTCTATTTATCAGAGTATTCATTACAAAGGTATTACATGTTGACCTCAAAAGTAAATGCCCTGCGGGCTTACAACTTTCCAAGCCAACACTTGGTTACAAAAAGAGAGTACTAACTCAAAACACAAAATAAGCCCTTGGCTTGATTTACATGTAATACACAAAATAATCACAAAAAGGAAGCCTTCAGCTTCTACAACCTCCCAAGCTACATCCTTGGAGACGGCATATCACCTGTACCTGAAAATGATGTCCCATATAAGGTGAGCCAAAGCCCAGTAAAGATATGCTAAACATAATATGATCAATGACTAAAACATTAGCATTTTATAAATGTTTAACTCATACAAACCAACGTACAACACAATCCAATCCCATGATAGATATGCCCATATTTCATTCCACTTTCCTTTACTTATCAAATTTTCAATTCATAACATGGCTCAGAACCTGGCCAACAATTTAATGAGACTATGACTCATATTAAAGCACTTCCTTTTTAAATGAGATAACAATTCATATCAAAACACTTCCATACTTCACAATAGATACACATATTTGTTGTATCAATGGAGTCCATCCCCCATCTCCTCCCAAATAATATCCGGTTTAGGAGTCCATCCCCTATCTCCTCCCAAACCGTGGAGTACATCCCCTATCTCCTCCCACACAATACAATGTATATAAACACTTATCATATACAATGATCAATCAATACACATATTTGATGTATTATTCCAACCGTCATATTCAATGACATATTCAACGTGATTAGTTCAGTTTTCCCTAATCAACATACAGTGTCTACAACAATCAAGACTATCCTCCACCGATAGCCCAGAGCAATTATTTCTAAACAGATAATAAATGCATCAACAGATAAATTATCAATATTTCCAAAGGTGAGTGATTAACTTATCCAACTCCACCATTCATTCGCATAACTCCTCAATTTCATTATTTCCAACTCAATTTCATATTTTCATAACTTTCCAAATTAATTGTACAAATTAATTCATAACAACAAATTAGGGCTTTCCTCCCCCTTTTCTCAACATTGACCCAAAGGCTCAAATATTTTCATTAAACATCAATAACCTCATTTTAAGACCCAAAATATACATGTATGAGTCAAAAGAACAAAACCCCTCTTTATAAATTTTGAAACCCTAACCCTTAAAATTACCCAACTTCAACATTACATCAAAATGACTACAAGTTTATGTCAAAGACCATAAATATGAGTAGTTATCCCTACCTCAAATGGAGAGACCAAATGGAGAAGATGAAGGATTTCGAAGGTGCTCCAAACCCAATAATTTTCGAATCAAAATGAAGAGCAAGCCAAACCCCACACTTTATATAAAGGGACCAAGGTAGAAGATCACTTGATCTAGATGATTTTGTAGAGAGAAGTTGAAGTCTAGAGTGAGAGGCTCTCAAGTTTGGGTTTTGAAAAGTAAGAGAGAGAGAGAGAGAGAGAGAAAGTCGAAAAAGTGATCCAAAAAGTGATTTCACGGACTGATATACAAACAGGTACGCTCGAGCGTGGAACGCCCCGCTCGAGTGTCAGACACAGACTTACGCTCGAGCGTCAAAAGCGCCGCTCGAGCGCCAGATGCACACTTCCAGAAGTTTTGCAGTCGATGGTCCCCGCTCGAGCGTGAAAGTGGACGCTCGAGCGTCCGATGACCTGCAGAACAAAAATACTGGGAGATGAATAATCACGCTCGAGCGTCAAAATGCCCGCTCGAGCGGAGAAACAAAAACAAGGGGCCCGCTCGAGCGTCAAAATCCCCGCTCGAGCGTGAAGGCCAAAATCTGGCCATCAACTTTTGGTTTCTGAACACAACCAACTTGTTCCCAACCTGCCCAACACAACCCAAGACTTAAATATAAAGAGTACAGGATAGAAATGAGAATAAGACAACGACCAACAACCACGGAACCGAGTCCGGAATACAATTAAACAATGAAGGGAAAACCGGGATCGCTATACCAAGCCTTCAAAACAGTGACTCTAGCCTCATCTAATGGTCTAGTTGGCTCCCAAGGAAAGGAAAGCAAAGAAAGATAAGAAACAATCCTAAAAAGGCTCTAGAAGTGGCTTCCGAAAAATAGCCATTTTTTTTTCCAAAAAATCAACAAAAATTGGAAAAACCACCAAATAATTCCCAAAACAATTACAAGAAAATCATCGAGACAAAGCCCATGAAATTTCGAACCTGGAGAATTATTTTTTATTTTTTTTGCAGATTTTTATTTTTATTTTTCTAGAAAAACGAAAGAAAAAAAGAGGGACAAGGAAATACCACAATCTTTAAGGAAGAAGGTATGGCTCTGATACCAAGTTAGATGTTAGATTCACATACGAAAAGAGGAACAATAAGGAGAGAAGAAGAGAGACTGTAGTGTTTATTGTGTTTTGTATCTTACCCTTAAACATATTAGGATTAGACATATTTATAATGAAAGACTAAAGAAATAAATGACATAACTACCCTTACACCCTAATACTTTCCAACTACAAACTAATTGCCTAGCAAATATTCTTTGTGTTTATACTCTCTCTCAAGGAAAATAAATGCAGAAATATGTAAGAATCAGAAGAAGGCACGAAAGTTGAATGTGTGGGAGCCAGAAAAAAAATATATATATCAACTTATTGGGGCTAACCCAAACAAGGCCTACAACGGATCCAGCCCAAACAAATATCACACCCCCCATCTATATAAAGAGGGGGCATCCCAAGTGGAGGTATGTGCTCTCTCTCTACACTACACACCAACACTCTTGATTTCTACAGCTTCATTCTTTCAATCAAGTGACTAACTTTATCATCGGAGTGTCTCCGGGGCGGCAACCCCGGTTGGGTGGCGCCGACTATGTTCATCTTTGCAGATATACAGCGGCAAAGCTCATCTCTTTGTTGGATCTCTACAATCCATGTGAGAGGATTTTCCTCGTCTCATAGAATGAATTAAACAAATGGACCATTGCCTATTTATAGAAGAAATGATGGTTGTTGGGAACAGAAACTACAAGCATGAACCTATTCGGGAAAGCAAAAAAGGTGTGTTTGGACCAAACTACTAACATTCAGAAACGTTGGGTCAATTCGGAAATAAATTTGAATTTTTGAACAAAAATTTAAATTCCAAACGGTAGGAATTTAAATTAAAATTCAAAAGTTTTTTACCCAAAAAAAAAGTATTGGGCTGGACAACACCAAGCCCAACCCAACCTCACACCTCGCACCTGCACCTAAGCCTGATCCGATGGCGTGCGTATGGTTGTTTTTGAGTAGGGATGGTCATTTTTCCCCATCCTAATCCGCACTCACATCCCCCGCCCGCCTGCCCTGCCCCACCACACCCTGCCCTGTACGGATTTTCCTTGCCCTGATTAAGAAATGAGGCGAGGACGGTTTTGCTTCTCCCGCCTCGATTATATTTATTTTTTATTATAATAAAGTTAAAACCTTAAAATATTATACTTAATATTAATTTTTATTCATTTATTTTCTATGTATTAATTATTATTTGTAATATACTAAATTATTATATTAATATTTTTATTTTTCAACTTAAAAAATTAACCTGCATCCTGCCCTGCTTCCGTCATCCCCTAATATGATACTGAGGAGGAGGGAGAGACGGGGACGGAATTTTATAAACCCGCCACAAACCCAACTTGTAATCATCCCTAATTTTTAGTCCAATGAGTAAAGTCCACTTTACGCAGAACCTTCCCCTCTACAAAACTTGGGTACCCCATTGGGGCCTTTTCCAAGGTCCAAAATCAAGGTTTATCAACCCACATAATGCTAGCCTACCCAATCAACACTACAAGAAAATGCACTTTTGGCCACTAAAGTTTTAGTCGCCAAAAGTGAGTTTTTAGCTGCCGAAGCCTTTTCCCGACGAAATATTTTGGTCGCTAGATTTGTCGAGGGAAAACGGTCGGGGAAGGTTTTGGCGACTAAAAAAAATTTAGTCGCCAAAAGTCCTATAAATGGCTACTAATGTTTTAGTAGGAAAAAGTACGAGGTATTGGCGACTAAATATTTTTTTAGTAGCCAAAAGTCATAAATTGGCGACTAAATATTTAGTCGCCAAAAGTTTTCAAATAAAATTAATTTTCATTTTTAGCGACTAAAACTTTTAGTCGCCCAAAGTATCATTTATTATTAGCTACTAAATATTTAGTCGCCAAAAAAAATTAATTTTCATATATTTTTTTTTAGCTACTAAACTATTTAGTCGCCTAAAGTCTCATATATTTTTTACTACTAAATTTTTAGTCGCCAAAAAATCTTTGGTTTGTTTTTGGCTACTAAATTTTTAGTAGCTAACAAGTTTTATTTTTATTTTTATTTTTTGGTTACTAAACATTTAATCACCAAAAACTTTATTCACTGTTATTTTTTTTTATTATTATTATTAATTTCTGCACAATCTGTATTTATTTCGTGCAACCTGCACCTTGTATATAAACAAAACAATACATATGTCTATTTCTATTTCACTTTCATCCTTCCAAAAATTTGGTCTTGTAACATCAAATTCTATACAAACCAAATATAATCCAACCCAAAATAATAATTCCATACAAACAGATAATCATACAAAAATGATGTCCTCCGTATACAAAAAAGAAATATCCACTAGTAATCTATACCACTAGAAAATAACTTCATCTCTGTTGGATCAACAACTATTGCAGTAATTGGTAGTGGAAAAGCTCGAGTTTGTAAAAGCCTGCCAGTAACAACGTCTCATACCTACAATACGAAAATAAGTCATTTCAAGAAACAAAAATACTCATGCTAGGAAGATATTATTATGAAACATTAATATAATTAAGTAACCTTGCATGTGCCATCGAGGGAGCTTGATAAAAAAATTGTAACTTGAGCTTGATAAAACATTTAACCAAAGAAGTTGTATGAGAAATCAACAACTTTTAACTGCGATGAACGACACAAACCAGGAGTGTTCCAACTTGAGGCATACCTATAACAGAAATAAACCATGTCAATTTTAAGAAAATCAATACATTCAAATCATCTAAATAATGCTATTTTTCATTATTATACAACAACATTCATAACATTATCAACTTTTATATATTCTTTTCACTATCTTACATTATTTGACTCATTAATGCTTGATTAGCAATGACAGAACATTACTATAATTAGAATCAGGATACCTTTATGCAAGTATAATGGGAAATCAATACGAATAAAAAAGCAGGTAATCAAGAAAAATCTAAGGAAACATGACATTCAAAACAGGAATTTCTCCCATACTCCCTATCATATTTGCTTTTTCCATTCTGTTTTCTTGGTAGCCAACAAACGGGAAATAATTTCCTTTATACTTTCTTTTCCTTACCTTTACTAAATCCATGAATTAGATAGCATTTTAGTATTTAGCTAAGCATAAAACATACAACTAGTAGTGTTATATTATGGATCTGCAGATTGTATTGATGAGTTCATCAATATTCTAGCTAACAGACAGCTATATATAGGTAAACGAAGTGTGCGATTGTATACATCTTTATTTTCTACTTAAAAACACATTCAAGTCGAAATACACGCTACAAGAAACTATTTCAGTGAAAGCACACAAAACTTTAAAAAGTCCAATGCAAGAATTTTCTTCATCCCGTATGGAACAAGTTTGTTGTAGTGCAATATGGGACAAGTTTTTCTTCATCCTTATGGAAAACCCACCAAGACACCATTCTCATGGTGCTCACTTTGCCATCAATTTTCCATTTACTCAATAATTGTTTTAGCAACCAAATATACGATGTGAATCTCCACACGACAAATAACACGTTACAACCTAGACCCGCCAAATTCGGCGTATGGGTCCCACCTCTATTATAGCCCAAAGTTAGGGAAAAAAACTTATTTTTCCAAAACCATTTCTAACCGATTTAAATGTGAAAGTCTCTCAAAATCAAGTTTCCAATAGTGTGTTCACTAATCTTTAGTGAACTTTTTTAATTTTGAGTAATTTTATTTTACTTTTTCAATCCTTTTTAGACTAGATGGCCTTAAAAAATATTTTTTTTAAAAAAAAATTGCACATTTAAAAAAAAAATGTCAACTAGGCTTGGTTTGGGTATACAATAAATAAGCTACTTACTAGTTTATTGGCTTATTTCACTCACATTACATTTTTATAAGTAAAAAATAAGTCATGTCTAAAAATTCCACTGAAAACTTTTGTTGTGATTTTTCTTTTTCTTTTTCTTTTTTATGTTTAGAGTCGTCTTGAAGGACCAGCATTGTTTTTAAAGAAAAGCTCAAAATTGAAGAAAAAGACTCAAACAATGTCTCAATTTATTAAAAAAAAATATATAAACTTATAATATAAAATAAAAACTGAACCAACAACAACAAACTATCAGTTAAATGTTACTTTTATTGTAGTTTTAGATACAAAATTACTAATTAAGTATTCATAATTTATAAGCACTCTTTAGTTTAGATTGTGAAATTAGATTTGTTGAATCAAATCATTATTTTTAGCCTACTAATGCTTAATTAGGGATAAGGATAAGAATTTTTTATACAACTTGACTGTACATACAATTAACGAGTTAAGATTAATCATTTTTCGATATGAATTCAAAAATGACATGGCTCAATAACATGAATAATTAGTTATACATTTTCATATTATTTTTACTAAGAGGTGCCATGACATTTTTTAATCTTTTATATAACTCCATCTAACAAAATAAAAAAGTATGTAAAATAATAATTTAAGGCTAATATTTTTTTTCCATTTAAGATATGTATTTTTTGTTACCTATTTTAGAGTCAATTTAGTAAAAAATATATATAATAGTAAGGTATAAGTTTTTTAAATTAAGAAAATACAACTGAGTTGAAATCAAATATTTTATGAATAATTTTATTTAATATAAATTAATTTCATGAAATTTAACTTGTGGGAAAAATTTTAATTCCGTCATGCATTTGATATGATATTTTAACTAAAAGTGAAAATTTTCACATGACACATCAATTAAATACAAATCGAAAATAACATCATACCAAAAAAATTATGAGCTGAAAAAAAATATCAATATATTTGAAATTTTAAAAAAAAAATCATAAAAGAAGTGCAAAAAATAGAAAGCAATGAAAGAATGTTTTTAGTAATTTTTTAATGAGTAAATTACAAATAAATCTTTTGAGATTTGCTTAAAGTACAATTTGTCTCCCGTGATTTTAGAAATTACATTTCGTCTCTTGAAATTTTCAATTTTATAAAAAATGGTCTCTTTTATACATAAATCACCAAGTCAATTTGCCCTTTTTAATGGGAAAGATTAGCAATACATCCTCCATATAGTTTGCATAGTAGGAAAGGTATGTGACAATTTTCCTTCATAGTTAAGATCCCTCAGTGCTATTATTTTAGTAGCTTAGGTCCTTTATCCCACCTTTTACATTGTTTAAATAATTTTAAAATTTTAAAATTTAGGCTTTGTTTGGCTATCTAGTTAGGACTAAAAAAGTACGAAAGACAAAATAGAAATAAGTTAATAAGATAAAATATCACATCTAAACCATAATTATTTTACTTTTTTCTCACAAAAGTCAAAAATGTCAACCCAAACGAACTTTTTAGTCCCAAGCTAAAAAAATTCAAACTCAAAAAAGCTAACTAATTTTTTTTTTTGCCAAACGACAACTTAATAACTTTTGATTTACATCTCTATTTCATTTTATTTTATTTTTTTTGTAAAATTTATATTTTTAAAATCTTATTGATAAGATTTTCAAACAAGATCCATGAGTAATATAAAATTCTGAAGAAAAAAAAAAGGATGAAAGTTCAGTGACTCATTAACTTGGTCATCGAAATTTCACTGACCAGTCGACATTTTACTGACTTAGTAATCGAAATTTCATTAACCGACCGAAATTTCATTAACCGACCGAAATTTCATTGATTTAGATTGACATAGTTATTGAAATTTTATTGGTCTTCATTGACTTGGTCATCGAAATTTCACTAACCAATCAAAATTTTATTAACTTGATCATCAAAATTTCACTAACTTGTTTTAGGTCATTGAAATTTCGTCAATTTTTTTATTATAGAATTTTGTATTTATCATGAATCTTATTTTACAGATTTTGATGAAACGATTTCAAAAAATAAATTTTATAAAAAAACAAATATCTAAATAAAAACTTATAGAATTTTGTCATCATGTATTTTGGAGGACAAAAAATAATATAGAAAATTGTGTTGTCCTTATTTTTCTAAAAAAAAAATATTAGGCCTACTTTGAAAAGTGCTAAATAAGTCAATTTTTTTGCTTATTATAAAAAAAACATATAAAAAGTAAAAATATGATGTGATCAAAATATATTAAAAAGTCAATAAGTTGACTTATTAGCCACTTCCCAGAAGAGGCTTTACCATAGGATCTTAACTAAAAATTATCTTTTTAATGATGTGTGAAATTCATTTCAATTAATAATCTAGGTTATTTTTGTCAAGGAACTGTTTGTTATGAATTTAATTGAATAAATTTATTTCAATTAATTTATTTATTTCCTTTTATCAAGTTATTTTTTTAATTAATTTTATTAAATAAAAAATTTTAATAATAAAAAATTTATAATTTTTCAAGACAATTTATATTTTAATTAAATAAAAAATTTTAATAATAAAGAATTTATAATTTTTCAAGACAATTTATATTTTAAATAAATTTATAAGTTACTTTTAATTTTTAACTAAAAAAACCTCATCCAAACGGACCCTATCTCTGTCTCCACTTTCGAAACTCTCATCCCCTGCTGCCCTCACAGCTATGTCCATCACCTCCAACTGCAAGCTCATCCCTCTTCATCTCTCTCTCCTCCCAAACCCTAACCCTAAACTCCCATTCCCTAACCCCAACCCACCCCCTCTCTCTCCCCCAAAACTCCTCTCGATCCGATGCGCCAAGAGGTCCCAACGAACCGGAAAGTATAGATACCCCTCTGAGAAGAAGAAGCTCAAGTCCAGACAGCAAACCCAAATCGATGTCCCCCAAAAATTTGAAGGGTTTTGGAGGCTATCGAAGCTCGGAGTCTCAGTCCACAGAGACCCTGGAAAAGATTTTCTTGATGTTTCGGACGCTTTACTTGAAGAAATTGCCAAAGTTCTCGAATTCCCGGTAAATTTGTTGTTTTCTAGTTTCGTTTGGCTTCTCAGAAAGCTTAGGAAATGGAAAAAGAAAACTGGGTTTTGATATTACACTTTATCTTGGATTGTTTTCCTAATCTAGCACTGATAATTTCAATTTTGGTTGCTTTTATTTTCCTACTTTTACTTTGCAGCCAAACAGAGTCTTTCATTTCGTTTTTGTTTTGAGGTTTGTGCAGATACCCGTTTGGCTTCCCAGAAAGCTTGGGAAATTGAAAAGAAATCTGGGTTTTGAGATTAGTCTTTCTATTTGATTTTTTCCCTAAGCTAGCACTAATTCCATGAAATTCGAATTTGCGGTTGCTTCTCTTTGTTTTGAGGTTTATGCTGGTACTTTGGCTGCATTGGTTTGATGTTTAAAAGCTTTCTCAATTTTGTTCTACAAATCAGTCCTGGATTGGTTTTGGTTTTTATATATTGGAGTATTATTATATAATGTTAATTGAATTTTACTTTATTCTTCTTAATTGTGCCAGGTTGCTTCTATGTTGCCGCCAGAAGCATTCTCAGTCGTTCGGAAATCTTTTGATGCAAGGAAGGTTAGTTCAATGTGAAGACATATTGCTGTTCATTTGTTTTGTTCTAGGTATATTGGCTTGTGTAGTGGATTCTTATTGGTTCAGTTAACTTTAAGAACACAAGTTTCTACAGTCACACACACATTAGTTTAGCCGCAGAAGAAAATGCCAATTACTTGACACTTAATGAAAATATTTTACATTGTAGGAAGTATCTCATCCTTAGTTATATAAATGTTAAAATGTAACCATGCCTTAATCCTAGTTCCTCGGGTTAGGCTTTATGGAGCAAATTATGATCAATTGCAAACATCCCCCTTCATTGTACTCAATATTGAGTTTTTAAAAATTAGCTGTTGATTGAGTTTATATGTGGATGTCCCTATTCATTTCATTTTTTCCTTAAAGTTATACTTGTTGGTTTTACACCTTGCCATAGAGTAGCCAGTATGGTTCAAATAGCTGGCGTGAATGGAAAATCATTATAAATTTCCTCTTTCATTCTATTCATTTTGAAATTTCAGTTTGGTTTGTAATGCATATACGACAATTCTGAAAATTACTGGACTCCTCAGTATTTATGTACTCACAATTTTCTCTCCTGATATTTCCTAGTCGCTGAAGGAGCCCAAATTTGTATATACAGTAGATATGAATGTCATTAAACTCTTGGATCTAGAACCTCGCACTTGGGACTTCATTTCTCAACTTGAACCGAAAGTTGGGTTGATAGAGCATATGCTTGATGAAAGAGTGTCTGGTGATATAATTAACGTAATACATGATTATAGAAGGATCTATAATGGTGTAGTTTCAAATGAAGGTGGACATATTCAATTGGGTGAATCATTCAAGTACCCTGCAACTAAAAAACCAAAAGTAGCAGTTGTTGGCAGTGGACCATCAGGGTTGTTTGCTTCTCTTGTGCTTGCAGAACTTGGTGCTGATGTTACCTTAATAGAAAGAGGTCAAGCAGTTGAACAAAAGGGTCGGGATATTGGCACTTTGGTAGTTCGACGAATTTTACAACTTGAAAGCAATTTTTGCTTTGGGGAGGTCATATCTTGATTCTCTTTGACAATTAAAGCTTTAAATTCCATATTATACCACAGTATTGTTCATGACTTTGGTAATCTGTTGTTATGCTATCATCTCTCATTAAATTATATATTAATCATAGCAATACACATAACATATATGTTACTTTTGACTGCATATTGTACTCCATGTGATGAAAAATTTTAATTAGAAAATTACATCATTATGTTAACAACTAACTTGGAAATCACTAGAGTGCATTTGAAAGGCCAAAAGAATGCAAGATTGCTAGTTAAACAACAAAGAATGGTCTATGGCTTTAGGAAGACATGGGAGCTTTCATTCAATTATATTTATAAACATCGTAAAAAAAATTGACAATTCCAACTTTTTTAGTGCAAAATTGTAATATAACCAGGTCGACATTTTGTTTAGATTATTTATATAAAAAAGTTTTGTTTAGATGAAATTTTAAATAATAATTTGTTTGTCAAACCAGGCCAATTAAAAACTTCTATCCAAGATTCTTGAATATGGGATGGAGGCAGTGGCACTAAGAGCTTACTTTGCCATAATCGATATTTAAAAATTAGATATCATAAACCTGCAAGGGTAGGTTACTCAAGTGGTGCTTGTAAAATTTGTAATTTCTAGCTGCTTGATCTAGTTTATTTTGCCACATAATATCTTAGTGTTTGTCTCACAATAAGGTATTTGTATGTTTTATGGCTCCAGCTGTCACATCTGGACCATGTTTCAATGTTTTGGCTGAGATTGTAATGACACATGAGTCATGTAGATCTCTTTGGGAAGAAACTATTTTGAGCTGCCATTTTATATGATCCTTCTAGAATAGGGTTATCTTTTCTAGATGTGCATTAGCCGAGATAACCCGAGGGACAAAACATGGTGAATCTTTTATTATCTAGACTAGATATTAGTGTTTTCTTCATTTTTTTTAAAATGCTTGGATAAATTACATGAACACCCCTTGAGGTTTAGGTTTAATACAAGTTCCTCCCTCATGTTTTGGAAATTACACTGACCTCCTCTGTCAATGTTTGTTCATTAACGGAGACAATAAAGCACATAAAATTACATTTGTACCCTCACCTTAAAACATGAATTTACCTCATTGCTCTTAGCTCACCTATTTCCTCTTTGGCCCTCATATTCGTAAAACAGAGGTCCTTGTCTCTGATCAACCCCCACCACCACACCCACTGGTGCCCACGATCATCACCATAAGCAACAACAGCAACTTCAAAAAATCACTGGTCACTCCCAATAGCCACCATTAACAATGTCGCCGAAACCCTAAAATCAAAGACATCAATACACCATTGAAAATATCATGTTTGTGGTGGAATTTTGTAATAAATGGCTTAATTGTTTATTTAGCTGGCAACTATATTGCTTACTGGGTTAGCAACCATATATATAGCACCAACATATGTATGTGTACAAACATGGAAGCAACACAGATATATGGGTATGTATGTATATATATATCACGCTAGTCCATATGAAACTCTGCTCTGGCTTTAATTGGGTCCTTACTAGTGGACGGTGGGATTGGTCCCTCAGGGATTAGTCAAAGTGCACGCAAGCTGGCCAGGACATCCTGAGTTATCAAATATATATATATATATATATATCACACGAACCTTATTTCTAAAACCTAATATATATACTCAATCTATTTAAATGGGCTTGATGGTGGATTTACAGAAAAATATCCCAATTGCAACAACCAACAATACCAACACCCGCTACCATCACAACATTGCTATAGCCAACAACCACAATTACCATTGCTTGCCAATCCACTGACCAACACCAGCAGCCCAAAATAGAGCCCTCACTTAGAATCAAATCAACCACAAATGAAGCAACACAAACACAAACAGAGCAAAATGAAGGGTTGGGTCTATGGAAATAGGGAGAATGAATGGTTGGGTCTGTGGAAGTTGCTTTGCTTGGTTGGTAAGAAGTGGAAGGGGAAAGGTTGAGAGAAGAAATTCGGGTTTGTGATGTTGGTTGTGTGTCAGGGTTGGGGTGGTACATTGATGATCAATCGGAGAATGATAAGAGGGATGGGGTCATGGCGTAAAGTCTGCACTGGTTGTTGGAGAATGGAAAACAGGGTCGTGATGTGTGGGAAGCGAAGATGGAAGGGTGGGGCAGGAGGTGGCATGGTCCGGCGTTTGTGGTCACAAACAAATAGAGATATGGGCGATGGAAATTTGGCACTGGATGGGTTTTTTATTGAATTGGGGTTGTCTATTGGATTATAATGACAACCAAATTGGCATAGTCACTCATTTTTTCTGTCTTTAGTATTTGATTTCTCTATTGAACGATTATTATATCTATGAAAATCTGATTTTGTTGGTTGTTTGTGTACGTATATTATATGCTTGATGGTGGTAAAGTTATGCATGTTTACCTGCTTGATTTATTGCTTCAAAGAACTAATTTTTCATGTAGACGAAAAAAAATTGTGATATTTGTGGTAGTTGCGTGATAAATTGTAGGAAGGAGGAGATGGAGTAATAGAGGAGGATATAGGAGGAAGTGGTGGTTACGTTGAGGGGTGGCTGCTATGTGTTCAAAAGAGAAGAAATATAGTGAAGGTAAAATTGGTATATAAAAAACTTGAACTACTGACATTTGCAAAATCTATTAGTTGACCTAAAAATCAACTAATGGAGGGGGCAATTTGTAATGCAACTTTAAATTTTAGGGAGGGGGACATAATTTCCAAAAGGTCAAGGCTATTAATCTAGTCAGAGCAAACCTTAGGGGTGTTAGTGTAATTTACCCAAAATGCTTTTAGCTTAATGGATGCTTTCATACATTGCTATCACCATATGAACGGTAGAGATATTGCTTGTACTTGCATGATGCGATTAAAAATTTGATATTGTGGAAATGTATATAGAAGAATCTAAAGCATATCAATGCTAAAATGATCTAGAATTACAGCTTGTTTGATATGCGTGCATAACATTACTGATTGATCACATTAATTTAGTTATTTTTGGTGTGTAAATTTTTCCACATGCTTTGCTAATCATCTGTTAAATTGTCACGAGTGAAGTATTGAGGAGTGAGGACTTACATGGCAGGGTGGTGCAGGTACTTGGAGCGATGGAAAGCTAGTAACTAGAATTGGAAGGAACAGCGGTAGTGTTCTGGCGGTGAGGATCATTTCCTTAACCTAGTAGCTTAGCTTCTTTGTGTGTATTGTAAGATCTGTTTTTCCAAGCATTCTGCGTATAGAGTCTTTGTCATTATAAAGCTATTTTCCATTGAATGAGTTACACTTACACTTCATCCTCAGGTTATGAAAACGTTAGTTCATTTTGGAGCTCCAAAGAATATCTTGGTTGATGGAAAGCCTCATTTGGGAACTGACAGATTGGTTCCACTATTACGCAACTTTCGGCGGCATCTACAAGGATTGGGGGTGAGTCGCTTATTTGACTTCTCCAAGACAAAGAAATGCATTGTTTTAAGCATCTTAAATAAATTTATTCTAGTACTTGGTTGCTATTTTACTAATTTGGTTTCTTGTATTGATGTGCCTAGGTTAATATCAGGTTTGGGACAAGGGTAGATGATTTGCTTGTAGAGAATGGAAGTGTTGTGGGGGTGAAAATTTCTGATTCAAGCAACAACTTAAAGTTTGATAGCCAGAAGTTGGGATGTGATGCAGTTGTTCTTGCAGTTGGACATTCTGCCTGTGATATATATCAAATGCTTCTGTCTCATGATATCAACCTGTGTCCAAAATATTTTTCTGTGAGTTTCTATTAGCGTCAGTCAGCCAAGATATTTTTGTCGTGCACTTCTTTTGAAAATTGTATAATTTTCCTACCATATTGAGATCTTTATGTCTCTGTGCGCATGCACATTCGATTGCACACAGGTGCGTCCATGGGTGCCACCTTGTACATGTATCTATTGGCATGTGCATGGGGATCTCACATGTGCACAGAGTTGGTGGGTTGGGGGTGCTTACACCGAGTACACAAATTATTTAATTTTTTCCTTTTTCTATCGTGATCTTATGATAGAAAAAAGAAAAAGTTAAATAAAGACTTATGTCCGGATAAGCAGAACTAAGATAGAGTACATGGAGTGTAAATTTAGTAACAGTAACAATGAAAGCAAAGGAGAAGCGAAGATTGAGAACCAAGAACTGTCAAGAGTGAACATTTTCATTATTTAGGGTCGATTATCACAACAACGAGGGAGATTGATGCGGATGTGGCCCATAAGATTAAGGTGGGATAGTGTAAGTGGTGAAGTGCGTCTGGGGTACTGTGCGATAAATGAATACCCACTAGACTAAAAGGTAAATTCTATTGAACGGCTATTAGACTAGCGATGTTGTATGGGACGGAGTGTTGGGCAACCAAAAAACATGTAGATAAGATGAGTGTGGTTGAGATGAGGATGCTAAGGTAGATGTGTGGCAAGATTAGACAAGACAAGACAAGACAGAATTAGAAATAAGTGTATTCGGGAATGAGTAGGAGTAGCACCAATAGAAGATAAGTTGAGAGAGAATCGATTGAGATGGTTTGGTCATATTCTACGGAGACCAACAGAGGCAGTAGTGAAGGGATGCAATGCTGTGACGGTAGATGGAAGGGTTAGGGGACAGGTTAGGCCTAGATTAACGTTGGCTAACGTTGTAAATAGAGATATGGATCTACTTAATTTGACTAATAAAATGACCTTTGATAGGGCCTCGTGGAGGAGAAGGATTCATGTAGCCGACCCCATTTGATGAGACTTAAGGCTTGGTTTGGTTTGATTTGGTTTGGTCTATCGTGATCTTATGATATGATTGATATGACCTCCTTGATCACCGGTAAAAGCATGGTGGCATCAACGTCAAGTACAAGTATGCTTGGATATTGGATCATATCCCAAACGGCAGAACCACTGCCTCCATTAATGTTTAGGGACTCAACACGAGACTGACCTGCTAACCCAGTTCATTGTTTGAAAAACTCTTTTTAACTTTTCTCTTTTTCTTTCTCGTATATATATATAACCAAATCAAACCAAACTAAACCAAACCAAGCCTTAAGTCCCATCAAAATATATATATATATATGGAGCAAGCAAAAAAGTTAAGAAATCCAAATCCAGAAGTATTTTGATCACAATTCTAAGCTTTCTTTGTTTGTGTCCACCTTATCTAATATGTCGGGATTGATAGTTTTGCTGTAAATTTGGTGGTTATGCTTTTATATTGGAAGCATTTTTCTTTTAGTAATGACTTGCATGGCTGAACAGGTTGGTTTGCGGATTGAGCATCCTCAAGAACTAATAAACAGCATACAGGTTGGTTATGCAGGCTGTTCTTCTGGAGGAATCTTTTACTCATCCTGCTTGCTTGTTAATCTTTGTGTGCTTTTTTTGGGTCAAATTTGGAGTCGCTGCCTGACCAATTATATTATGCTTTGCAACTTCACTTCTTAACCGCAGTTACTAGCTGGGTAATGACTTTTTTAGTGTCTTTTTTGCTTTATTAGGATATAATTGTTGCTAAAAAAACTGATGGATTTGGTAAAATGTTTAGAGAACAAAAAAATTTGTTAGTGAGAAAGTAGAGTGGGTCCTTAGGTTTTTTTATTTTTATTGTTAACCTTTTAAGCCGAAAACAAATAATCTTTTTTTATTTTAACTTAATTAGCTAAAGAGTTACTAAAAGAGCCCAAACCAAATGGAGCTAAGAGTTTCATTGTCCAATTTAGATAGCTAATAACATTTAAACTCTAGCTTTTGCCATATTCAACTTCACTTTGCTTCGTTTTGCAGCTCTTATATGTAAGTCCATTTTGCTAAAAAAATGGCTTTAGATTGTTTGGCATGCTCATTTCCTCCCCAAAAGCCAACTTTAGCCACTTAAAAATGCCATTTGAAAAGCTAAAAATTTTAGAATATGCCAATTTGCCAAATAAACTAGCTTGTTTCAGCAATAACTTGTTTGTCTGCTTATTTTAGGCCAAATAAGTTAACTTAAAGCTTACGTTGTCATTTAATCCAAAACTTGTGTTTGTTGGTTTGTTATTTATGGGTTTGCTATATAATTGTGGATATGTGTTGATCTTTCTTTTATAATTATGTCTAATTGATGTAATTGATTTTCTATCAATTGATAAAAAGAATAATAATAAAGACCTTTTAGCATGGTACAAAGGACTATGGTATCAAATAATCAATTCTAATAATTACTTTGGCAAATCTAGGAGGAGGCCCTGTTTGGCATGGGCTAAAAGGGCTACTTTCTGGCTAAATATGCCAAAAAGCGAAACTATGTTTGTCTTGAGCTAAAAAAGCAACTAAACAGGCAAGCCAACTTTCCAACTAACATGGAAGTGACATTTTTAGCAATTACCAAAGGCATGAGGTTTTTTAGATTCAAAAAAAAAAGAAAAAAAAAAAAAAGATAGAGTAAAAAAGCCATTGCCAAACTCTACAAGCTTGTTTGGTATAGTTATTAGAATAGATTATAACTTAGGTTTCCTTCGAGAGTTAATTAAAAAAATTAGTTTATCGATTATAAATAAACCTATAAAAAGAAATTAATACTAAAAATGCTAATTTATTTGGTACATTTTTAGTTTATTTGACTTTTCTAATGACTTTTTAGAGTGGTTAAAGTGAGCTTTTTGGCGAAAAAAAGATTTGTCAAATGAGTTAAGACTTTTTTAGCAAAATAGGTTTTTTTAGCCGATTAGTTTGCTTTTAAGCTGGAGCCAAATGAAGAGCTTCGTTTGGCTATGGCTAAAAAGTCAATTTATTAGCTAAAAAAGTTCATTTTGCTAAAAAAAGTTTTAACTCATTTGGCAAATTCATTTCTCTCCATAAATACCACTTTAGTCACTCTAAAAAGCCATTAGAAAAGCCAAAAAGCTAAGAATGTGCCAAACAAACTAGCTTTTTTAGTAATGGTTTTTTTATGCTTATTTTTAGCCAATAAGCTATGTTACTAGAAAACACTAATACCCTAACAAATTACGTATCGGTACGCATGTTCCAAAATATGGTACACTTTCGTTTCAAAATAGTAAATTTAGTGATTTGAAGTGATTCTAAAAGTTTTTTTCAATATATTTTCTTAAATGTTACCTTAGGAGACACAAAATCAAATATATTAATTAAAATCTAAGGTGAGTAAATTGTTGACAAAACAAAAAATAAAAAATGGGTCATAATTTTCATAGAAATGATTTGCTACATGAATATATATATACATATATATATTTATTGGATACCTAATAAAAAGAAAATTATTCTAGAAGGACCTTGAATTCTTAAGTGTAATATATATAAGTCTACTTTTATCGTACCATATTTTAGAGCATGTGACGTACCGCATTCTCGTTCCTATTCCCGTTCTAGTTCCATGTACCGGAACGATCCACAGTCTAGGTAACATAGAGCTAACTTATCAGTTAACTCTCAAAGGAAGCCTATACTATGTTTGGTTTTCACTTTTTAGCAATTTTTTGGCTAATTTTTTAAAAAAATTCTATTTATTTTTTACTAAAAAGTTTAAACAATGAAAAAAATCGAATGACTAATTCAACCCTTCTACTAACAAGAAGGTAACTTTTTATTATTTACTAAATGTGTGGCTAAAGAAATAAAACTACCAAAAAGATCATTCCCAAACTAGCGTTTAAAGTTTGTTTGGCACTTATTTTTAAACTACTAATTCAACTCCATGTTTCGTTTTCACTTTCTAGCCATTTTTTGGCTAATATTTTATTTTATTTTATTTTATTTTTATTTATTTTTTTATTTTTTATTTTTTAAAAAAAGGTCTATTTACTTTTACCAAAAAGTTTGAACAATGAAAAAAAAAAAAGCTAATAACTAATTCAACTCTTCTACTAACAAAAGGGAAACTTTTTAGTATTTACTAAATGTTTTGGCTAAAAAATAAAACTAAAAACTACCAAAAACATCATTCCCAAACTAGCTCTTAAAGTTTGTTTGGCATTCAGTTTTTAAGTTAGCTTATTGGCTTAAAATAAGCTCACATCAGATAAGCTGTTACTTGTATAAATTAGTTTGTTTGGCATTAGCTAGTCCAATGGCATTTTTAAGTAGCTAAAATTGACTTTTTGTTAGGAAATGAACATGCCAAACAACCTAAAGTTTTTTTAGCAAAATGAACCTATAAGCCTAGCCAAATGAGGCTTTATTTGGGAGTTAGTTAGAAAGTTAGTTTAATGGCTAAAAATAAACCTACAAAAAATTAATGCTAAAAAATGTAGTTTGTTTGGTCGATTTTCTAGTTTTTTTTTTTTTTTTTTCGTAATGATTTTTAAAGTGGTTTGAAGTGGATTTTTAGGCAAGAAATGTTTTTTTTTTTTTTTAGAAAAATGAATTTTTTTAGTCAATAATTCGACTTTTAAGCGAGAAGGTTGTGGTTAAAAAGCCGGTTTATTGGCTAAAAAAACTCATTTTGCTAAAAAGCCTTACCTAGTTTGGCAACAACATTCTTTGCCAAAAATCCTACTTTAGCCACCCCAAAAAACCATTAGAATAAGTCAAGAAGTTGGAAATGTGCCAAACAAACTAGTTTTTGTTGCATTAGTTTTTTTGTAGACAACTTTTTGGTGAACTCCCAAAAGAAGCCAACAAATAAAAATGCAAACAAAACAACTCAATTTTTTCACTCACAAAAGAGTAACTTTTTTAGTAACTTCCCATACACATTAGCTTTTTTAGTTTTTTAAAAAGCCAAAAAGATAACTTTTTTAGTAACTTCCCAAGGGGTTGGCTTGGTGGCAAGGTCTTGGGTCTTGGGGGTATGCTCCCTCTATGGTTTAGGGATCGAAACCTCTTAGGTGCTAACAATTTCTTAGAGCCATCAGACTGGGAGAAAACCCTTGGATTAAATGTGGTGTACTTGCGGAAAACTCCTTGCTGAGGGCCTGTGCACCCGTGGGAATTAGTCAGGCTTTGATTCGGACTTCCCGGTGCCAATCTCCCAAAAAAAAAAAAGAAAGGAAAGCTAGAAAGGCACTAAAAAAGTCGATCCAAAAAACCACTGGCTTCCTTTGGGTGTGGCTATTAGCTAAAAAGCCATTTTGTTAAAAAAATGTTCATTTGGCAAATCCATTTTTTCATCAAGAAGTCCATTTTAATTATTTTAAAAAGTTGTTAAACAAGTCAAAAAAGTTGAGAATGTGTCAAATAAATTATCTTTTGTTAGTTAAAATAAGCCTACAAAAAAAGGCAAAGTTAAAAAAGTTAGTTTGTTTGACATATTCTTAGCCTTTTTGACTTTTGGTTAAAGTGGGTTAACGATAAATGAGTTGCCAAATGAGCTTAAGGTTGTTTTTGACAAAATGGGTTTTTCTAACCAATAAATTGACTTTTAAGCCACAACCAAGTGAAGTCTAAACTAACAAATAAGTTGGATTTATCCAAAGAAGGGATTATGGTCAAGCTATTGAACTACAAATAAACGGTAGTTGAACAATGCGAACTGACATAATAATGTAGCTTCTGTCAATGATTTAAGCTAGTATGAATTTACATGAACCTCCCATATTTGTAGTAGAATGTAGTTCAACATTTCCAGTTAGGAAGTTGAAACTTGTGATACACTTGGAATGTCAAAAGAGGTAAGTGAACAGCTTCTTTCATACATAGAATTGTTTCAAATGTAACTGTGGAAACAATAGATGTACCTTTGATTTTACCACAAGAAGGTTCTAGAAAAATGAAATTATTAGGTCCTTCTGCTTCCTTATTGCAGACAAATATGTACATAAATATATATATCAATGTTATATGAACTTGAGTATGGATGTTCGGATGGGTATGTATCAATTTATCTATTACTCAAAATCCTAGGATATTTGGACATGATCGAATTATTAAGGGCCTCTTTGCTTTTATCTTCATTTCAATTTTTGCCTTTTGAATTTGTGGAAACAGAAGGAATAATTTTTTTTAAAAATAAATAGTACTTGAGTTTTTGAAACTCGAAACTGCGAACAGCTGCCGGTATGTTTCTAGTAAACTGTTCAAAATAAGCTTTTGGAAAACTCTAGTTCAATTTTCTATTTTTTTTATTTCTCTTCTTTTATACTCCTGGGTGCAAGTATGTGTTTATGTGACTAGGGTGCCTGGTATGTTATTAAGATTATCTTAAGATATCCATTTGAATAAGTACACTAATAAGATCTTAATGGAATAGTATAATACGAATGTGTCTCCATTTTCTTATGGTAAGTGAGAGGTTGGTTGCATTTCTTGTAACTAGTAAATATACCCAATTGCATAGAGGCCCATTCTTGTTAGTGTACCAAGCCTTCGATATTTTAGTCACCCAAAAACAATTGAGGCCCATTCTTTTTGAAAAAACCTTGGCATTTTGGAAATGAATTACTTGCAAATAATTCGTTGAGCCACTTCTTCCTTTCCTTTTTCCGTTCCCTCTACAATTCCGTGCTCAAATCCTTAATCCAAACATAGTCTCAAAGATCTTAGAGAGAACATGGAATGGTACAAGGTGATTCAAGTGTTGGATAGTTCGATATACTTTGGTAGGCCTATTTCCTAATAGTTTAAGCTTTTGGATATAGTGCTGATCTATGAAGCACGGACACGGACACGGACACGGACACGGACACGGACACGGATACGGATACGGATACGGATACGGATACGGACACGGACACGGATACGGACACGTGATACGGCAACTTTCAAAAAATGGGGACACGGACACGGCGGGGGACACGACAAATTTTTTAATTTTTTTTATAAATATTTTTATTTTAATACATCAATTATTTTATTTATTTTTTAAATAATATGTGCTTATTAATTATTTTATTTTATTTTATATTATATATGTGTTTTTTTTATTAATATATATGAATATATAAGATACAAAATATGTTTTTTTTTATTAATACATATATATTGTAAGTATTATATCTTATATATATTATAAGGATTATATCTTATATATATATATATTATAAGAATATCTGTTTATATATATATTATAAGAATATCTGCTATAAGGATTATATCTTATATATATTATAAGAATATCTCATATATACATTTATAAGAATATCTCATATATACAGATGTATAAGATATGACTGACGAAAAGGCGAGAGAAAGAAAAGGCGAGAGAGAGAGACAGAAGGCGAGAGACGCGATCTGGTCGAAGACGTGATCGAGTGAGAGACGCGACTGGATGGAGGTCATCGTCTGGTTCGAAGGTCATCGTCGACTGGTTCGAAGGTTCGACGCGATCTGGTTCGACGGAGAGACGCGACTGGATCGAGTGAGAGACGCGATCTGGTTCGACTGGTTCGAAGGTCATCGTCTTCTCTTCCGTTCGAAGGACAAGCTGACCAGGTTTCCTTTCTCTTCTCCTTTACTCTTCTTCTTCTTTTCCGTTTGTGTCCAGATTTGGACACGCGTGTCCAGATTTGGTGGACACGCGTGTCCCCGCCGTGTCTCCGCCGTGTCCCCTGCAAAAAAGTAATTAAATTAAAAGGACACGCCAACTGGCGTGTCCCGTACGTATCCCCGGCGTGTCCCCGTGTCCCCGGCGTGTCCCCGTATCCGACACTGCCACGGCATCAAATTTGACGTGTCCATGCTTCATAGGTGCTGATCTAACATGATATTAGAGTTCAGGTTGGGGGAAGTCTTGGTTCAAGTCTCTTCATTTGCATTTAGTTCCAATTTTCAATCTTTCTCCCTTGTTTGCATTTTTGCTTCTCTCTATATATGGATGCTTCAATCTCTATATATTACCTCCAACAAACTACCACATTGCATAAAAATTCAAGGGGGGTCAACTTGGTGACCAAGTGAATTTGGAGACCAAACAAACTGGGTGCCCAAAAGCTAAGTCATGGTCTATTTTGACCTCTAAATAAAGCCTAGTAAATCTTGGTCAAGTAAGTCTGTGACACACACAAATAGCCCATTCTGCCGGCTCACTTTACAGCCCATGAAGAAAATTACGAAACTGGCACTGACATGAAAAGTAAACAAAACATGAAAAAAAAGAAAAAAAGAAAAAAAAGTAATAACAACCTTAAAATAATTTATTCCTTAGGCAAGTTCTAAAGTGGAATCTTGCCAAATAACTATATTGGCATTGGAATCTAATTTCCCAGCTGTCTTTTAGTATTTTGGGTAAATTACGCTGACCTCCCCTTGAGATTTATGACAATTAAGAGACTTTCCCTAAGGTTTTCCTCTTCTCCTTTCTCTCTCTAGACCAAAGCTCGTCCCTACTTTAATAAGCAGCCAACTTCCACTAGGCAGCGAACAAAACCACCACCTCTTTGCTCCCTGTATATATGTATATATATATGCTCTCTTACAATTTTGATGGGGTTACTGTTATGATTTTTGCAAGAGAAAAAGAATCAAACAATGACCCAATTCTAATATTTCTCACTCTTTCAAATGCGTTTTCAAGATTCCGAGAATGGCACTGTCGTTTAATTGGTGGGTTTCCCGTCTCTGCTATAATGGGTTTTCACAACTCATGGCTTCTGTAAAATAGCATTACACATACACGTATACTATGTATGTATTATATTATATGTAATGGATTTGAAGTTTTGAACCTTTGCAGAGGCAGCATTGTTCAATTGGGTTGAGGAATTAATTAGTTGATGGTTTTATGGAGTTGGCATTGGTGGTATAGTTGATGTAGGTAAGCAGTGGTGTTGCTGGTGGTAGGTTTGTGTTGGTGGGTTTAGTGTGAATTATGATGATGGAGGGAGGAGAAAACACTAATATCCTAGCGAATTATATTTTCGAATGCATGTTTTGAAACATGGTACACTTTTACAAAATATTGACTATAGTGATTCAAAACGATCGCAAAATTTTTGTCAAATATATTTCCTTGAGGTTTCCTTAGGAGAGAAAAATCAAATATAATGAAATAAAATCTTATGTGAGTGAAGTTTTAGCAGGACAATGTTAAATGGGCCATAATATTCATAAAAATGTGTTACATTATTAATTTGTAAAAAAACCTGCATATTATTGAATGTCTAATTGGTAGAAGAAAATTACTCTAGAAGTACTTCAAATTCTTATAATAATCTATACAAGTCTATCCTTATAGTACCACATTTGTCAAACATGTGGCATATCACATTTCTATTCCTTTTATCAGAACGATCCATGTTCCAGATAGCATATAACATAGTTCCATACATTTGCATCAAGTCTGTTATTATCCCTTCCTCCTTGTAGTAAAAATTGCTCATGCTTAGAATTGTCTATCTATATGTTGTCAAAATTTCTTCAAAAAAGATAGTTATACTTCTTAATTTTCTTACTATTTCCGAGAGTACCAGTTGCTTTTTTGTAGGAACCTCCTATTGGCTGTGTTACATGGACTCGCCACTTTTGGGCGAAGTACCCGTGTCGACACGACACGACACGGGTATGGGTGTGGGATCTGTGTCGGATTCGCCAGTTCTCACTCGGACACGGCACTTCACAAACAGCAAAAGAAATGAAAGAGGAGAGAGCAAGAGAAAACCTGGTCGAAGCTTCATCCAGTCGATCTCTCAGTCGATCGAAGCCCTCAGTCGATCGATCTTCTCAGTCGATCGAAGCTCTCAGTCGATCTTCTCAGTCGATCGAAGCTCTCTGTCGATCTTCTCTCTCTATCTCTCAGTCGATCGAAGCTCCATCGCGATCGCCTCGCCTTTTCTCCTTCTCCCTCTCTCTGTCGTTCTCTTCTTTCTCCTGACTCTGCTCATCTATTCGTATATATCTTCTTCTCTGAACTACTATATCTATCTATTATTAATAATAGTTAATAAACTATTAATATCTATCTATTATTAATAAGAGTTAATAAACTATTAATAGTTAATAACTATAATAATAAATATTATTATTATATATCATATAATAATTATTATATAACATATAATATATTTAATAATTATTATATAATATATAATATATTTATTAGATAATATATTTATTATTATAATAATAAATATTCTTATTATATATTAAATAATAATTATTATATAATATAACATATAATATATTTATAAGATAATATATACTTATATATATTAATAAAAAAATAAACACATGTATGTAAAATAAAATAAAAAAATTAATTGGAACACATTGTTTAAAAAATATAATAAATAAATTAAATAATTAATGTATATTAAAATAAAAATATTTGTAAAAATATATATATATAATATAACTCATCTCCATAGATTTTTGTTTGTTATTTATATAATATAACTCATCTTCCTATGATAAATATATATTTTTTTTAAAAAAAATTATTTAACGTATCCCCGTACCCGTATCCAAATTTGGATACATATCCACGTATCTTGAATTTTTAATTTTGAAGTGTCCGACCCCTAGATACGCACCCGCACCCGACACCCGTACCCGCGTCCGTGTAACTTAGCCTATTGGGGGGTGACAAAGTTGCTCCAGAACTGCGATTCCACAATTCAGAGCTAGAAACCAATCGGAACCATATTCCTATCTAGAAAGAACCCCATTCTCAACTAGCATGAAACCTCTCAAATATATGAATCCCAAAGAAACAAAAGAAAAGCTTCCACGCAAGATAAAATCTGTAGCAACCATCAGATGATAGAAAAATAATTAACTCACATTGTTTCTAGTAGTTTACATAATATTTATTTTTATTTACAAAAAAAAAAAAAAGGGAAGTGTTTGATGTTCACACCAATCTACAATATGTATTCATATTTTAACATCTATATTACAAGTTTACAACTAAGAAAAAAAAAAATTTCTTACAAATATATTATATATGAAATATATAAACATTCCAATTGGTGCTTTCAACCTTCGACTCTTTTACATGCCCTCACCCCCGCTTCATGCAACTAATGTTGGGCATAGCTCCTATTAAGATGTGCTTTTGTTAACAGTTCATGTGTTGGATAGTGTTTGAGATGTATCAATCGAGTGTCGAGCATAGTGAATCAAATTTTGAACTATGGACCCATCAATGAGTTGTTGGACACTTGTCCAGGAATGCCCACATCTAAGAAGCACGGACATTTCTAAGAAGGTGACGTATCCGTGTCGTGTCCGTTTCCGTGTCCGTGTCGAACACCGACACTCTTTGGACGCTCTTAGGACACGTGTCCAACAATCTTCAAAACGTGTCCTATTCTTTAAATTTTTTTAAAGACCCCGGACACTCTTTGGACACTTGGAGGATACACGTGTCAATTGCTTAAATACACGTGTCTATCGATTAGACACATGTGAAACTAATTATAAGTTTGAACAAAACAACTTAAAATACAATAATAAAACAAAACTCATAAATTTATAGAAATTAGTATCATATTATATTTTTTTTATCATCTTTGAATGATATATTTGTATATATAACATATAATAAATATATAAAATTATATATTTCATGTGTGTCCCCACATGTCGTGTCTTGCATTTTTTGAAAATTAACATGTCGGCGTGTCTGTGTCGTGTCACGTGCCCGTGTACATGCTTCTTAGGACATGAGCATCACACCTTCCCAAAAGACTGATGAATTAGTACTCATAGGATTTTTTCCCATTCCTTTTTTTTCTTTGTATTTCCCCCCTTTAGTCCGTTGCAAAGTAGCTAAATTCTATAATTTTTTTAATTTGGTACGAGTTTCATATAGTCCTGTGAGATTGGCCAAGCTTTGAGTGAGATTTGTTTAATGTATCATTTGATAGTAAACAAATCTATACACACAAATGTGCAGTATTCTGGATTGGCCACTGAAGTCCGCAGTGGACGTGGGAAAGTACCAGTTGCTGATTACAAAGTTGTCAAGTATATTAATGGAAATGATGTGGATACAACCTTTAATCCAGGGACTGTGAGGCGTGGTTGTTATTCCTTCTGCATGTGTCCTGGTGGGCAGGTAAGGTTCTTGTGATATTCCTGCTAAGAAAAGTGGGATTTGCAGTATGTGATTTACTTGTTTTGACTGGTACCTTTTTCTTTCCATACTCTATTTTGTAATGGTTGCTTACTTTATGCACCAGAAATTTATGGTTTCATTAGTATACGATAAATGGATCATATAATGGGAAATTTATGCAATCTGATCTAGGAACTTATTTAGCATTGTCAATAAATTATCTGGATAGAAAAATAGTATATGAAACACACAAGCATATTTAGGCAATATAGTTCAGAATTACTTTCATAGTTGAAATGCCATGCAATCTTACTTCATCTAGATTGATCATGCCATGAATTGTTTAGTGTGCGGAGAGGCTGGAAACCGTCATTCCTGAGATCATGTGAACAGGATTGCTTAACAATACACTTGCAGGTTGTTCTTACTAGTACAAATCCATCAGAACTATGTATCAATGGCATGTCATTCTCTCGACGTGCATCGAAGTGGGCAAATGCAGCTCTCGTTGTTACTGTCTGTCTCATCTAAGGATTTTGATGCTCTAAATTTCCGTGGACCTCTTGCTGGAGTTGAGTTTCAGGTACTTTTATGGTTCGACATTCATGTTTTTTTTGTTGTTGGCGCAATGTGGATCTTGATAAATATTAGACACTAACCACTCGACCGCGAGTAAGGGCATTTATGATATTTCTATACTTGTGACCGATTGCCCTAATTTCGATGTATTTATAGTTGAGGGGTGGCGGCTATCTCTTGTAATCTCTAGTAACCTTTTATATTATCGTGAAAAGTGCAACAACCATGGCCGTATCCTAGTTTGGGGTTTTGTAAACCTTGTGTTCTTTGTGTGTGCATATGATTTATATTTCTTGTGCGTTTGTTTGCTTCTGTGTTATGTTTTACTGATTCTAGTTAGGTGTTTGGATTCCCACCAGTAATTCTTGTTCTTTTGTTTTTCTTCCTTTCCTTGCCAATAGTATAATCAACAACTGTTGGATGGACCATATAGCCACAAATTTTATTTTCTTCCTTGCCGGTCATGTAGCCACAATTTTCCTGTTGGAGGGATTCATCTCCGGCAGCAAATCAAATTCTACTTTAACATTTTCTTTCTGCTAGCAGACTTTGTTCAATCAATCCACTTGTTTCTGTGATTTTATTTTTTTTACATGGTGTGATAGTACTATTTCATAGACCTCAGTTCAAATTCTTTTGTCATAGTTTTTTCAAAGGTTAGCTATAATATATTCATTGCAATTATTCAGAGGGAATTTGAGCGAAGAGCAGCTACAATGGGAGGGGGCAATTTTGTGGTGCCTGTGCAAACAGTTACTGATTTTCTGGAAAATAAGTTGTCGGGTAAACCTTTTGTTTTTTAATTTCTAATTTCTTTGCTTCTAAGTCTTTATCTAAATTGAATTGCCATATTGCTCAGGAGCATCTGTTCTGCCATCAAGTTATCGATTGGGAGTGAAGGTAGCCAGCCCTCCATGAATTGTTCCCCAATAATATAACGGAGGCTTTACAAAATTCACTCTTAATGTTTGACAAAGAGGTTTCTTTCTATTTTTATTTCCTTTTCTCCTTTTCTTTGGAGTGTTCATTTTTACAATTTTTAACATTTGTCCTCTTGAACCTTGAAATTTTCAGTTACCAGGATTCATCTCCAGCAATGCTCTTCTTCATGGAGTAGAGGTAACCGCATATTTCAATTTTGCAGGTTTGAGTAACTAGATCTTTGTTTTGATTTTGTTTTCGCCTTTTCAATAGTTCATTTGGCAAAAACTAAAAAGCCAGCTTATTTTTGTCTTTTCTGAACTTTTTTAAACTAAGTCGAAATTATTTACTATGTAGGTGGTTTCTCTCAACTAGAGGATTCTAAAATTGAAAAATTTGAGTCAAAATATTTAGGGTAAATTACACCGACACCCTTTGAGATTTCTGTTTAATACAGATCCCCTTTACATTTGAAAAATTACACTTGCTCCTCTGTCAGATTAAAATGACATATTTACCCCTTAATCTTTATACGTACAAAATAATAAAATAATGAAGATATTTTGTTCATGTCATTTTAAGGAAAATAACAATCATTTTCTTTGGTTTAACTTACAAAAAATCGAGTTTTTTTATTTTTTTATTTTTTTATTTTTACAATTTTTTTTAATATTTTAAGAAAATTTTTAAGTTTTTAGATACACCTAATCTAGATATACTTAAGAAGTATAATGTTTTGTATTTTTTTTTTTAAATTCACCAAATACAAAAAAAAAAAAATTTAAAAAAATACAAAAATTCAATACATTATCTTATTTTGTTGTATTCAATGGATTTTTTTAAAAGTTTTTTGTACAAATTTTGTACTTTTTAAATATATCTAGATTAAATTGGTGGAAATAAAAATGAGAAATTATATTCATATAAAAAATATCGTAAAAAAGTTATGATAGTGATATTGTTGGAAATATATATATCATGTTTATGGGTGTTTTGTTTTAAAGTGTTGTATATAAAACATGGTTTTTGAATTGCGCTTTTTATTTTGCTCCAATCCATATTGGTTGGGTTAGTAATTGTAAAACACTGTCAATAAATTATAGTTTTAATTTTGTAGGTCCAATTTCAAAAAGAAAAAAGAAATATTTTTGGTTTATTGGAATGAGATGAAATAGAATGGAATGGTCATTCTTAGGTTACTCGTTGGAATGATCATTTCCCTTACAATGCTGAATTATGATTGCATATGTAATGAATTTTTCATTATTTTCCTTAGTTAACCAAACAAGAGTATGAGCATTTTGATAGAATGATCATTCTATTTCACTCCATTCCAGTAAATCAAACACTAACACTACTTAAGAGTTAAAGAGTTTCAATATAATCTCTCCGTAGCAGTTACAATATAATTTTTGGTTGCTTCAGAGAAGAACTAGTTCTCCTGTCCAGATTCCCCGCAACACCGACACTTACGAGAGCACATCATTAAAAGGACTCTACCCAGTTGGAGAAGGAGCAGGCTATGCAGGTGGGATTGTGAGTGCGGCCGTTGATGGCATGTATGCTGGTTTCACTGTGGCAAAAAATCTAGATCTTTACCGGGGCAGCATAGACTCACTTTTAGGCAAGGCTCAAAATCCCAGTTTTACAAATTACTAGAAAAGCTGTTTTGATCACTTCATTTCAACTGTTTTCTCACTTGAAGCTGAAAGGGGATGATGAACCAACCTCAGACACACTTCTTGGTTTAGCTCTTGAAGACACTGATGCAGAAACCAAATCAAGCGACTCCGATGATTCTGTTCGCGACTTGTACCCACTATAATGATACCCATTTACTAGATTTGAAGTTTTGGATTAGTCTGTGGAGAATCAAAGAAGCATGTACTTGACTTTTGACTTTTTGAATTATTTTATTTTGTAATTTTTCTTTGCTGAGTAAATTTTTGCATTCAATTCATGCAAAGTGTTATCATCAACAACCTGTAAATGAAAATTGTTACTTTGCATATGTTATGTCCTCAACAAGAAGACAAAAAAATCTTTTATCTTTTTATATCAAAATGTATGCCTCTTCATTCCTACATTGTTATCTCCGTACTTCATTGCTATCAATCAGTTCTTCTCTTAATTTAATTCTGGTGACAAAATGAACTAAATTATTTATTTTGTCAATTTAAATCTGAATTTGTTTTTAATTTTAAACATCAGCTTATTTTCTGAAGTAAAATTGATAGAAAAATAATATTTTAATTATTAAGCACGATACAGATGTACATAAAATGTTTAAAATATTATTTTGAGTTGAGTTTAACAATAATTAAAATATTATTTTTTCTATTGGTTTCACGTAGAGGTGGACATCGGTCCGTTGGCTCGCCTAGCCCTATTTTTTAGGGCTTAGGAAGGCTGGGCCAAAATTTCAACTCGAAAACTATTAATAGGTCCTAATAGTTGGACTTAATTCCCATCAAATCCTATTAAAAATAAATTTTGGTAAAATTGTCGCTAAAAATAATTTTTTTTGTGACAATTTTTTATGTCGCTAAAAATTGACAATTAATGACTTTTTTTTGTCATGATTTTTTTCGATTGTCGTTGAAACTTATAATTAGTGACGTTTTTTATGACAAATTTTTTTCATGCGACTTGTTAGACAATAAGTCCACTTATTAGGACATATACGTAAGTACCCCAAATATTAATGGGTTGGGTTTGAGATTATTACTTTCAACCCAGCTTGTTCCGGCCCGCTATTAAATTAATTAATTATTTATTTATTTGTAATTCATTAAAATATATATTTTTTTATTGAGATCTAGACTTTATATTTGTTGATTTTATTCAAATTCACGTTTGTGGTGATGTGTGGTTGAATTTATTTAAGAAATTTTTTAAGTTATACACAAAATCTTTCAATTTATAATGATGTTAATATATTTATTTAAGAAATATAATGTGATTGAATTTAATTATGGAATGTTTTAATTTTTTTTAACAAATAACCCGATGGATGGGTTAGAGATTTATAATTATTTTTTGAATAGGGTTTGGGCAGATATAGAGGCCCAATGTTAGGTTTGGACTGGACTTAGGCAGACACAAAATCCCTAGTGCTGGCCCGGTCTGAACCCGACTCGGCCCGGTCCAAGGTTTGTTCACCCTTAGTTTTACATAACGAAATTGACAGGTATTTTAAATTGAAAATAGGCTTGATCTCCTTAAAGAAAACGAGATATCTGTGCCTCAGTCTGATCTATTTGTATCTCATTTTCTTTGCATTATTTATCAACAAACTATTATTTTTCTGGTATTTTCGCCAACACATGTTATATAGGCAAAAATTATCATCTTGATGTATAGACACAAATCACCATCTTGAGAGAGAGAGAGAGAGAGAACAATAATATTCACCACTAAAAACGTATATTCATTTATAATATAGTCCAGCAACATGTCCAAAATATATGAAACTGATGGTTCCCATACTTATAAAAAAATTGAGGCCTTTTATCTCACAGCTTGGAATATGAAAATTTCAAAACATACTAGGTAAGTCCATAACAACCTAGTGTTGTGACAATTTTCATGTGAAATTATGCACCATATCGTGCCTTCCTCGGGGTCATTTGCTGAAGTTATATTGCATAATCATTGAGGACCATCATACATCTAATTAAAAAGGACTATCATACAGATAATATATTACATAATCAAAAGGACCATCATATAGCTAATTTCATACTCATAATAGACCCTTCCAACAGCATGCAAACCCACTCCATCTTGTCATCCTCCTCTAGACTCAAGAACAAATAAACCAGCTCCTCATCTTTGACTATCATTGATGCTACCTTCAACCTTTGGCTAGTACTCATTGGTAGTTTCAAGAGTTCTGTATTGACCAACCTCATTTGCTGGGATAGGTCATGAAAATACCCTATCCTATGAGCTATCTCTGTCAAATTGAGGTTGAGTTTTATAATTTTTTTTACTCCTGTGTTCTTTGAGGCTGAAAACAAATCCAAACTTGTATATATAATCATTAACAAAAAATATGTGATTCATAATAGAGATTTATTTTTTTATTTTTAATATTTAACTTTTTGATATGGCTTGAAGAAAAAGAGTAAGTGATCATGTTCTGTAAATGTCTGTATTCAGATCATCCAAGCATTTGGCAACTTTGAAAGCTAAACAAGACTCTTGGGTATATTGTTTTAGTTACATGGATGATATGATAAGATCTATTAGGCAATAATTTTTTAGAAGTTTTGTTAGGGTGAAATTTACATAACAAAACAAAGAAGACCCAAAAAAGAATTGATGAAAAAAATCCTTCAAAAATCCCAAAAATTGGACTCATAATCGCAATACACACTCCATCAACCCATAAACCATACATAAAAACCATTGAAACATCAACCAGTAAAAAAAAAAAAAAAAACCCTAACCATCACATGTATATCAATGGAGAAGAGAAGATAAGATAATTTTTTCACAAAATCAGGTATTACCGTAGTTCATTGTTGATCTGATGTTCTCGTTGGCCAAGATTTCCCACCGTTTACTTGCCAACACAGATGTGTCTTTTTCGCTATTTCCTTGCTGCCAAACACACACGCGCGCGCGCACACACACAAACACACATATATATAGGCAACAATTGAGGGCAAAAGTGTATTCCAATCTCTAAGCTAGGGGATTGATATTTCAATCTCAGCTCATCTGAGGGAAAGGTAATCCAGCTGGGGTGTGGAAGTAATACTCCAGGTGGAGTAGCAATCCCACTCAATATGGAAGCAAACAAACAAGTTATTTGGGCCCCACTTCACTACTACTCCAATCCTACACTCTAATCAGCAAAACAAACATGGCCTGTGATTAATCAGAGCCACATGTGTAGAACACAAATATTCTTTGTTGGCCGATGATTATCTGTTCCAAATAGCTGTTTGGGACCCCAAAATCATTGCCCATCTGCAACTATTGAACACTATAAAAGCAGCAACAACAACAACAACAAAAAGAAAAAAAAAAAGAGAGAAAGTAAATAGCTAACTACAACACTTTAAATGCAAAAGAGAAAGGTTAACAAAAGAGACGACAATTGAAACAATCTACTAACATCATGTTTGATTTTAAAAGATAACCGAAGTTGCGGGTCGCTCTAAATCCACCCTAAAAATTAAGTTGGATATTCTCTTATTTTAAACACCTTAATTGAAAATTTAAATTATTATTTACTTTTCTAAACACCTCAAATAATTATTATGTCTCTAAAAATTTTGAAACTCTAAAAATATAATAGAAACTTACTTTCTACAGTCTATTAGTCTAATAGTTACAATAGAGGTACAAACTCATCTTTCATGGCAGAATTAGCTCGTTGTCTCCAACATCCTCATCGCCAGCCCGCCATCTCCAACCCCTATCATTTTAGAGTATTTTGACATTCCATCAATTTGAAACTTTTTGATTTTGATTCTTTGAAAAAAGTGAATTTTACAGTTTCTTCAGATACTCAGTGCCGAATAAATTAAATATGTCTATATACTCAGTTACGAATAACAGAAAATTGGTTTCAACTTTTTCATCTAGATACCCAATGCTGAATAAATTAAATATGTCCATATACTTAGTTCTGAACAACAAAAAATTGGTTCTAGCTATTTCATCTGGATACTCACTACTAAAAAAAATACCTTTTACAACCGCCACAAGCCGTCGCAAATAATAAAAATGCAGTCGCAAAAAACCTTTTGCGACAGCCCATGCGACCCCAAATGGGAGACGCAAATGTGGAGGTGACAAATACTTTTTGTGGCAGCAAAGCAAAGGTCGCAAGTTATTTGTGACCGCCAAAACTACTTTTTGCGATAGATATTTTGCAGTAAAAAAAAAAAAAACACTTTTAGCGACCATTTTTTTTACTGTCACAAATAATTATTTATTATAAAAGTCATATATACAATTGCTACAACAAAGAAATCAATTGCAAGCATCTAACAATTTTCTTTAATGAAAAATAACAAAATTAACAAATTAATTAAATTTATAATAGAAATATTGACCTATATTCACACACACACACACACACACACATACACACACATATATATGTATAAGTGTGCAAACAAAATATAAACTTTCATATATGCAAAACAAATATCCATCAATCATCCTTAAAATACATCGTACTAAAAGATTCAAGTCTTCAAAAAAAAAAAAAAGAGCAATATAATCTTGGTTTGGCTCCCAACATCACCCGCTCGATCATATCAACTACTTCTTCAACAAAACCTGCAAAAACATATGGAAAATGCTATAGACCCCAAATGAATTGCCAAATATTCTACCAAACCTCTCAAATGGGTGTGGGACCCACACACATGTGATTTGTGTGGGTCCTAGGTTTGATAGAATATTTGGTAATTCATTTGGGGTCCCTAGCATAACTCAAAACATATATCAAAATTGACTTGAAAATTTAATGCACTTTAATGTGTTAGTTTAACTTGAAATAATCAAATAAAACTATTTCAAAAGAAATTGTCAAAAGAACAAAAGAGGTCATTCTTTAAATTCTTTTACTTGGAGTAAATTACAAAAAATATAGATGCCAATTCATAATTTGCACAAATAAATAGACAAAAAAATGGTCACCCAATCCAATCAGATTAATGAATAAACTAAAAAAATTGAAAAATGAACATAATTAACGTAATCTCTATCCTAGTATAGGTTAATACCAGAAGGAAACAACAAGAAATTTGACTTCACTATTTAGAAGTTCATTATCACTAACTATCTAGTGACATCGAGTTACTGACTTCACTATGTAATTGAACTTTTAACAAATCAAGGCTCGAGTAGCATAAATCCCTTATTATCAATCATCTATCCAAAGCATCAAACAACTAACCTAGAATTTAATATTTCATTATCTATACACGATTATGAACATAAATTGAACTTTAGCAGGAAAGTTCACATTGCAGAAGAAATGATGGCAACACAAGTTTGGCTTGCTAAATGTGCAAAAGATGCTAGGGTTTCAACTTGAATTTCAATTGAATGTTTACCGCAAAACTTAGAACCTGAACTCAAAGACTTAAGGATGCACAGAGAGATCATAAATGATCCAAAATCATAGATAGAATATGAGAAAGCTAGATAAGTATTTATAGGTAGATTAAGAGACTGAGAGATAGGGAGAAGCAAATTGAGAGCGATTGAAGTAACCAAATATAAATATTCAAAATCACATTTTCCATTTTTCCCCTTCAATTTCTAAGCAAGCAAACAAATTAATAGAGCGATCGAAGCAACAAATATAAAAAAAAAAAAAAAAAAAGAGCCAACACATCTAGAAATTAGTCCAACATATCATCACAAACTTCCACTCAATCACACATAATACGTACCAAATCACTACAAAATCAATACACAGGTATTTGAAATACAAATATATAAGAGAAGAATTGAATTAAATCAAAGCAATTCAATCAAATAGCAAGAGTTCAAACTCATTCAAATTGATTTCACACATAGGGCTAGAGTATAATACCATGAGATTACAGCTAAACACACATAGATTTCCACACACAGAAAGAGAGAGAGAGAGAGAGAGAGAGAGAGAAGGCAAGTGAATGGTAATCGATGTGAGTCATATCACACTTGACACAGAGGATCGCAATACCAAGCATATGAAGAACTCTACCTGCAATCCACAATATATATACATATATAAATATACAAATATGTATATATAGAGAGAGGGAAATATGAAAGAGAGAGAGAGAGAGAGAGAGGTAGGTTTATACCACTAGAGTTATGACCATGGCGAGCAAAGAGAGCGAGAGAGACAGAGAGTGAAAGAGAGCTAAAGAGACATCTTTGTTTGTCAATGTCGTGAAAATGAAAGTGAAAGGAGCTTAAGGCATATGTATAACAAAAGGGCAAACTAAATTGGGGTCAGTGAAGGAAAGAAAAAGTACATGTAAATAGGCTTTTTGCCGCTGCTCATTTCTGCCTTAAGTTTGTCGTTGCAAAATTTTTCATTTTTGCAATAGCTAAATAGTGGGTCGCAAAAAAATTAGATGCAAAAAGTCACTTTTTTAATAGTGTCAGTGTGAACAAATTAAATATGTCCAGATACTTAATTCTGAAATTTTGAATTGTTTTGAATACTTGGTGCTGAACAAATAAAACATGTGTGGATACTCAGGTTCGAACAATAGAAAATTGGAACATATGTAATATCGCATATAATACCGGATAGTTTTTTGGTTCAAAATTGAAATATAAAGAAGTTAAAAAATCAAATATTCGAAAACATAGAGCCAAATATAGACAATTGTTCATATATTAAATACTGAATAATGACTACTATTTCTGAAATACACTGCCGAATATATGAATTTTGTTTAGAAATAAGTTTTCGAATCGATGTAATTTGTTTAGTACTGAATTTTTGAACAAATTTTGTAAACCCAACAGTCGAGAATGATGAACATGAATAGAAAACTAAACTTTTCTTAAAAACAAAAAAAAAAAAAAAAATGAAAAAAAAAAAAAAAAAACTGCTTAGAAACATCTTTTTCATTGTCCATTGTTAATTTCAATATGAAATAGAATGCAAAATGATGAATTCAAGCAAAATAGGGTTGAGTATGAAGATGAAAAACGAAGAGAATTATAAGAGAATAGAATGAAGAAAGGAATATTGAGTTTGATCATGAATGAGGTATGCAAAACACTTTGATTTGTATTTTTTCAATATTAAGTACTTTTTGGTCATTTTAAATTGGGTCATAATAGCAATACAAAAGTTTCATTAAGTTGAGATGTTTAACTTAATTTTTGGGGTGCAAATAGAGCCTCCCAAAGTTGTGTTATTATTCATTTGGATAAATTATAAATACACCCCTTAAGGTTTGCTTAAAATACGAATCGTCCCCTGTAGCTTTATAAATTACATTACAGCCCTTGAATTTCTAATTTCATAATAAAATGGTCCATTTTATTAATAAATCATCAAGTCAATTAATAGTTTTTTATGATAGGCATACCGAATAATTTGAGTCCAATTCTTGTGTTTGGAAGGATGAAATCTCTTTAAGAGATTTCTAGATTACTAACATCTAACCGTGTAATCCTTTTTTATTGACTTGAATATCATGCTTCATTACTTGCTTGTTATAATTGTGATTGTGTATTGAATTGGAAAAAAAGGACGAGGTGTGTGTGTGTGTGTGTGTGTGTGTGTGTGTGTGTGTGTGTGTTTTACTGGGTATTCAAAATTCATGACGTTTCATGCAAGGTATTGATGAAATTTACACGGACAATGGCGAAATAGAAACATTTGAAGACGTATGACTATCCTAGAAGAATTAGGAATTAGTAATCATGCTTTGGGATTACAAGTGTTAAAACTCTTACCGTAACTAAGATACAATCTTGTAACTATTATTTTACTTACATATACATATATCTTTTGTGAACTATCCTTATATTCTATCAACTCATGTAGACCTTGTGTTAATACCTTGTTAAAGATCTGTCAAAATGTAGCTATGTTATCTAAGGAGATTGGATTTAGGAGGGATGCTATTTTGACTCCTCTGATCTTTCCTGGGATCTTACTTGGTTATTGGCCAAGGATTCATTAGTGACGGTTTCTACACTTGTAACCTTAGAAAAACCTTTTAATTATTTGTTATTATAATCTTTGATGTTCTTGATTTTTGGAGCATCACAAGTAACATGGTCATATATAAATTAATAAACTAGAAATAAATTGAATATAGAAGAACTAAAGAACAAAATACAAAACATGCAAACCGAAGCTTGTGATGACACAGTTTCCTTAAAAAAAATTCGCCGCTTCGCTAATGGGTGCTGGAAGAACGTCGGCATCTATCTCTCAAGATACGACGGTTGAGACCAGCCACTGTAGGAGCACCTTCTGAGTAATTTTGGCGAATAGACTAATAATAGTACTCTCTCACTAATAAGAACCAAAGAAGAGACAAGAAAAAAGAAGATAGAAAAAAAATTATTTGGTGTAAAAAACCATCTCCACTTTTCATCTCAAAAATCTCTTACCAAAGTTGGAGAAGAAAAGCCCCTTTTATACTCGTAGGGAAGTTCCTAGCCATGAAGGCTATGACATCAATTACTATTAACCAAGAATATTTGTTATCAACTCTAACCATTAGGGCTAGAGTTACAAAGGTTCAAAACTCCAAAAGCATTATATAAATCATAATGTGCATATAATGCATAAGTTTGAGAATTAAACTAGATGGGTCATAAATGGTTCGCAACCCGATCCAAGTCTAATCTCAAACACATGCATAAACTAAGCTCAACATAGCCTAAGCTCAAGACTAAGTCCAAGTCTAAGTCCAAGTTCGAACCCAGCACATGCATCTGCACAAGCCTGGATTCAGTCCAGACCAAGACTAAGTCCAAGTCCAAGCCGAACTTTAATTGATGCTTACTTTATGGGACAATTTCTTATTCACAACTTAATGACTTTGGCTCATTATTTTTGTATTGTAATCTTCTCACTTAAGAGAATACAAACTCACTCGCATGTCCTTGTTGATGGTGAATGTGCATCTCACTTCATTTCCAAGTGGGCGAGAATCACTCGTGGTGAAAAACTAGAAAATTTCCCATTTCTTGATCAAACAATCTTACAACTTGAGGATCCTTTTCCAAAAACAAGCTTTGATCACTTAGATTTCAACCCACCACTGCTCTTATTAGGCCACTTGAACGACACAGAGGAGAGAAACAAGAAAACCATTGTGGCTATGCTAAAGCTAAGCAAAGAACAAATTGAGAAGTTGAAGAATAAGGCTAATGAGTATCAAAAC
Source organism: Camellia japonica (assembly GCA_030407325.1). Taxonomy (NCBI): domain Eukaryota; kingdom Viridiplantae; phylum Streptophyta; class Magnoliopsida; order Ericales; family Theaceae; genus Camellia; species Camellia japonica. Next base: position 158,945,277 of record JAPPVO010000059.1, on the reverse strand, counting down.
AGCGATAGTAGTGACTGTGTTTTCACAAGGCATGAGGTTGTTGTTGCTCATATGTGCAAGGCACATCAACTTGTATTACCCTTGTCTTATTTTTTTTCCTTCTTCGTTGGCCCCTCACCAACTTGGTATTGGGTTGGCTTGGCAGTGCCAACTTAGTTAGATTGGGATTGCCTAGTTTCGCTATGATGATCTATGCACTCACCCTTTTTATTGATATTTTTTCACTTAGCTTGTACTTGAAGTTTTTACAATAAAGTTTCTTTTGGTTGATCAAAAAAAAAAAAGCGAGTTACTAACTAACATTAATGTTGCTGTGGATTTTCATAGCCGTTTAGAACCGCCATTGCCTAAGCAGTATTTCAGTTACACTGTCTTGCCAGTAGTAACAACAACCCTACATTGGGGGACATTGTGTCAAAACCATTAGGTTATACCAGAAAAAAGTTAAGAGAAGTGATAGAGAAGGTGACAGACGAGTGCATAAGGTCATGTTTTGCTATTTTGAAAAGTGAACCGGATTTATTCAAGATTCGATACTTTCATATTGTTGGAAGTAGTCAAGGAGCTTTCTATGGGAATCCAAATATGTGCATCACTAATTGGACTCGACTACCCTTATACGGGGCAGATTTTGGGTCATGATGAAGATGGTTCTTTTGTTATCCCATTGCGGTTGCAAGTAGCACATATGGATACCTTCAAAAAGTTCTTTTACGAAGATATCTAATGCCATTACAAAAAGTCTATGACTCATAATTATGTAACTCTATGTAGTATTTGATAGAAAGTTTGTTATAAGCCTAGATGAGTATTTTGTTTAAGTTGTTGGAACCTGAAATTTATATTTTATTTGACTGAAATCTCTAAATGGGTTTCATTTGTGTGTTGCTTGACTTTGCCTACATAAATTTAGAAATAATATAGAAGGGGTATTTGCTTGACAAATTAAACAATGAACTGTCAGCCTATATGAATTCATTATTTAAAAATATTAATTTTATTTGTATTGTTAATACTAGCAATCAACCCGTTAAATACAATATTTATACAAAATGAAATTAATTTATTTTAGGAAAATTTATCCATAAATCTTATATGGGAGAATATTGGTCCATTTAGTCCTAAAAGTTTTCTTATGAACCAATTAGTCTTTTTTTTTTTTGTTTTGAAAAGTTCTATTTATTTGATTTGGTGCCATTTGAGTTTAAGTCCATTTGAGTTATGATTCATTTTTTCAATTTTCTGATTCATTTTTGGGATAAAATTGCAAAGTTGAGGTGTGGAAGATTCTTTCTTAGGGGATTGGTGGCTGAGGTGTTGGTTGTCGAGCGTAGAAATTTATATTTTTGTAAGTGTGGTTTTCTGGTGTTACATTAGAGTGTTATATTAGAGTATTACGTTTGGAAAAAGTACACTAAATAATTTTTGTGTATGACATGGATTAGAGTGTTACATTTTGAACAAAATACATCAAGGAGTTTTTTTGGAATGTTACGTTATTATATTTGAAAAAAGTATATTAAGGAATTTTTTAGTGTGTTACATTGATTGGAGTGTTATGTTTGAGAAAAGTACACTAAGGATGTTTGGAAAAAGTATATTAATGAGTTTTTGTGTGTTACATTGATTAGAGTGTTATGTTTGGAAAAAAAATACGCTAAGGAGTTTTGTTGAAATGTTACATTGTTATGTTTGAGAAAAGTACAGGAATGAGTTTTTTAGTATGTTACATTGGAGTGTTACATTTGGAAAAAACACATTAAAGAGTTTTTGTATGTTACATTGATTGGAGTGTCATGTTTGAGAAAAGTACACTAAAAGATTTTTTTTAAATGTTATGCTGTTACATTTGAAAAAAGTACAGTAAAGAGTTTTTTAGCATGTTACATTGGAGTGTTATATTTGGAAAAAGTATACCAAAGAACTTTTTTTGAAGTGTCATGTTCAGTAATTTCAAAATTATGAGAAAATCTACATTTGTCCCTTAACACATAATACAAGCGCGTTTATACTTGACTCTTTATGTAATTCACATTAGAACGAGACCTTTAGGTCTTTAAAAACAAAAAAGAAAAGAGGATCAAATAGTTCATAAAATCATTATTTGAAATTGATTGGTATTTCACCCTTTATTTTATTATTTTAAGCTGTACATAGATATTTCAATAAAATAAAAATTATACATTAATTTTGAATTAACTACAAAAATTGATTGGTAAAGGAAACCCCCCCCCCCCCCAAAAAAAAAAAAAGAGTAGAAATTTTCAATTCAAAATTTTAAAATTATGATTTTTTTAATTAGTCCTACTAAAGGTTATATTGGTTTATGTTCAATGATTTTTTGAATTGTCAATACTTTAAAATTATAATTTTTATATTAGTTCTATTAAAGGTTATCTACTCTATATATAAAGTAAACACTTGTATGAGATGGTTCAAGAACGTCGTTGGAAAATTCAAAAATCTTTGAAGATCCTTGAAGAAAAATTCGAATTCTCTAGAAGATGATGAGAGGCTTAGATTCTTTAATAGTCTCAACTAAGAACGCAAAAGCAAAGAGATGATGGAGATAAGAGATTGGGTGAAGAAGCAGACAAAGTAGCTAGAGAGAATAATGGCATCGCTCTCCCATGGATCTCCCACTTTCACTCTCCAGGTGGATAATAGAGAAGGGAAATTAGTTCTTTCCCAAGAGTTATCTCTCTAAAATCCATCCCTTGTAAAGTTATGGGTGGGTGCTATTTATAGGCACCTCATGATGTAGGATGGCGTCCATGTGCAAGGCACATGGGGAATATTCTCTCTAACCACTTTGTCCTAGGAGGTGACCTCTCCGAGGATGAGGAAAACCCCGAAAAGGAGATCAACCTCTCGGTGAACCCTTCTTCTTAGCCACACCTAACTAATGATCCTCAATCATCCCAAAGGGTCAGGGATAGTCCCAAAGGACATCCTGCCACAGAAGGGTCAGGGGTAGTTCAAGAGAACGCCCTGTCGCAAATATTGCCGAGTCTCAAGGACCCCCTAGATTGTGCCACCTCGACCCAGGTATAGTCTAGTTTAACCGAAGAGTGAATTTATCTTCACTCACCGTCCTCAAGATCGGGTCCTTTGTTCGGACTCCATTACGCCCATGGTTTTGGTACGTAGATCCCGGAAAGCTCCGAGTCCGCAAGTGTTCTGGGACTCATTAATGGAGCGGCTTCTAGATTGCGTCTAAATCCGTTCGAAGCCAAGTGCTTCGGATCTCTAGGTTTGTGGATCTAAACCCTTTCGAGTCCGAGCCCGAGTAAGTCTCTAAGTTCGTGGATCCGAAACCCTTTCGAGGCTTAGAGCGATTTGGCCCGTTTGATGGCAATAAATCCGGGCCCACCAACCTTGGACTATTGGGCCTAATTAATTTAATGGGCTTAAATTAGCTCCTCTTACATTTGCCTCTTGCGTGTATGAGAAATTGTAGTTTTCTCGGACGTGCATAGTTTCACTTTGTCAGCCATGATTCACATTATGTCTTCGAGAATATTTGGTATTGATAGAGTCTATGGATAAAGCTGAGGACTCACCGTAAATTACAGATAAAATCGACAAGTAATATTAAAAATAAATAAATAACTTTTTTTTTTATATTTTTTTAACTCTTTTTTTTTTTTTTTGCCACTGATTTGTTTTTCGAAAGTCAACTTGAATTCTTCAATTTTCTGAAAAGCTTGCATGACTCCAGATTTTTTATCCTTCATGAACATCCGAGGGTCCACTAATTTATTTATTTATTTATTTATTTTAGAGTCAAACTTGACTTTGCTTATGAAATTCTTAAAGACCACCACCAAAATTCTTTATTCAAAATCCACTTTCTGGCAGCCAAACAAATCTTAAAATAACTTAGGCCCTTTATATATATATATATATGGAGAGAGAGAGAGAGAGAGAGAGAGAGTAGAATAATCTGAGAGGCCACACAAACCAAACTTTTTATTTTCTTGTTTGGCAATACAACAGATCCATCTATATATGGATATATATATATATAAATAGTATATCTGAGGGAATATTCCAGCATCACACCTCTCCTTTTTTTTTCTATTTAAAGAAAGACCTAATCAATACCTCTTTCTTTTTTTGAAATCCCGCAGCGTACACACTCTCTCACTAAACTTGCATCTTCTTCAAAAAAGCAAGAGACCACCATGACCAGCGGCTCTCTTCTTCTTTCGCAATCCGGCATTTCTATTCTGCGTTGAAGACCACTGCTGCCTTCATGCTGGCCGTCGTCGCAGCTCCAAGCAACGCCGCCAACCTACCTCAACGTCGCGAGCCAGCCATCGACTTGTCACAGCCCCGACAGCCGTAGGCATCGCGGCCCAAGCTATCGCTCACCTTCGGTGCTTCTCTTCAGTGTAACGAGCAGCTCTTCAAAGACTCAGACACGCCGAAGCTTAATTTTTTGTTGATCCACGCCGACGCCGACGCCGACTCCGCTACGTCTTCAACACTGCCTTCGTCCTCAATTGTCCAGCGCCAACTACGCACGTCGCCCTTTCAACGCGACGTGTGTGGGCCTGCCTAACACTGCTCAGCTCGGCGTCTACCTTGGGTGTATGCGTCTCATGTTTGCAGTCTTACCACTGCTTCCAGCCATGGTTCTCCATCTCGATTGGCACTATCCTCAATTTATTTCTTGCCCATTATTACATCAAATCTGCTGTTGCCCTTTCAGATCTGTAGGTAAGCTCTGTTCAAACCCACTTTCTTTTCTTGCTTTTGATGGACTTTTGTGCTCATGAATTTAGCTCCAGTGGGCCTTAGTGCTTGTGATTTTAAATTTCCCTAATGTTGAAACTCGTAAAACTTGAGAGTGATTAAATAATAATAAAAATTTGCTCACAAGTCTGTGGGTGAATACTCAAAACCCCTGCCTTGAATTCTACATCCTTGCTCAAAAAATAAATTCCTGCTCTAATTTATATAACTTCTTGAAGAAAACAGATTTCAAATCCATGTCTGCGGTACGAAATTCTATAAATAAACTTGACTTGAATATGGCTTGTTGGCATTTATCATTGAGAAAAGGCACGATGGGACTATGTTGAATATTGAGCTTCATTTTTTTTTAGCATTTGTGTTGACCATTATGATATTAATAGAATACTTGATGCTTGGAAAATACATAGCTGATGCCAAAATTTTGTGTGATCGTTGTAGCTTTACGTCGGCTTGAGAGGAACCGGCCCAAAGAGACAAAAACCTTGATTGTTGCATTTTCATGAACTCGCTCAGAGGAATAAAATTGTTGTAGCTTAAGTAGATCATTACTATTGTTGATGTCGCCTTTATTTCGATAATGGTTGAATCATAATCTGAACTCGATATTGTTTGTCTAGTTTGTTAGCTTTACTATTTTAGGCAAATACATTTTTGTGCAAAATCCGCAATCCCGGGGCCCTCAAAACCCGCACTAATGAGAGCAAGGGCTGTCCTTCGGAAGTCTGAACGAGAGCAAAATTATCCCTCAGGAGTCCGAAAGTAGCATACACCCTACTTCGGCAAGAAAGATCCCTCTGGAAGGCAACCGAGTCTACCAAGCTTGCACCAACAGAAGTAAAGATTGTCTCTCAGAAGTCCAAGCAGAAGCAAGGCTCTCCCTTAATAGTTCGAGAGGAAACAAGGCTTTCCCTCAGAAGTCCGAGCAAAAACAAGGCTGTCCCTCGGAAGCCTGAGTGGATGTGCACTTCCACTTTGGCAGCTAATAGAAGCAAAGGCCATCCCTCGGGAGTTCGAGTAGGAGTCCACTCTACTTTGAAGAAAGATCCTCGGAGCTCGTATTAATGAAAGCAAGGGCTATTCTTCGGACCCGCACTAATGAGAGCAAGAGTTGTCCCTCGGAAGTCCAAACAGAAGCAAGGTTGTCCCTTAGGAGTTTGAATAGTAGCACACACCCTACTTTGGCAAAAAGATCCCTTCTGATAGGCCACCAAGTCTCGAGGGCTGTTCTTTAAAAGTTTAAGTGGGAGAACACACTCTACTTCAGGAAGAAAGATCCTTGACACTCTTTGAAAGTCTGAGTGGAAGAACACACTCTACTTCAGCAAGAAAGATCCTTGAGGCTCGCACTGATGGAAGCGAGGTCTGTTCTTCGAAAGTCTGAGTGGGAGCACACACTTTACTTCAACAAGAGAAACCCTCGAAGCTCGCACTGATGGAAACGAGTTTTGTTCCTTGGAAGTCCAAATGGCAGCAAGGGCTGTCCCTCAGAAGTTCGGGTGGAAGTACACTCTTTTCTTTAGCAAAAAAAGTCCCTCGAAGCTCGTACTGATGGAAGCAAGGGCTATTCTTCGAAAGTTCGAGTGGGAACACACACTCTGTTTCAACAAGAAAGACCCTCAAAGCTTGCATTGACGGAAGTAAGGGCTATTCTTCGGAAGTCCGAGTGGGAGCACACACTCTACTTCAGCAAGAAATACCCTCAAAGCTTGCATTGATGAAAGCAATGGCTGCTCTTTGGAGGTCCGAGTGAGAGCACACACTATTTCGACAACTAATGAAGGTTGTCTCTCAGAAGTCCGAGTGGGAGAACACTTTACTTCGTCTCTTGGAAGTCTGAGTGGGAGTACACTTCTACTGCGTCAAGAAAGGTCCCTTTAGGTTAGTAACCGTGTCTACTATTCCTCTTTCTTCTTCAAGGGGCAACGAAAATTAAAAACTGTCTCAAGCTACATAACACAATGAAGATACATAATATAGAGAAAATAAACTTCTAATGGAGATATACAATATGGAGGAAATAAATTTCTTCTTAACATAAGAAAGATAGAACTTCTTGGACAATGCAATAAATATAAATTGTAAATGTCATAGCTAGCCTTCTTCGACGGAATGTTGACATTTGTCCCTAGAGTTGCAAGGTCATTTGGAAAACTTTCACCATCTGCTTGGGTTGTGGCCATCATACGCCATCATAGCCACGTCTTCTAAGATATCCTGAAGCCCCTGTTCTTTGAACTCTAGCTCATCTGCTTCGACTTTCTTTCTAAAGATTTTCTTAAGTGTCCAACACTTTTCTGTAAGATGTCTTAGTTGTAATGCCCCGAAAATAAACCAACATGATCAACCCACATTAATTAACATCTACTAAGCCATGATAATGACCATCCATCTTTACATAGATAATGAGAGAGTTTATACAAAAGTTCACATGCGAATATACATTCAACGATAAATGAATCACTTGAATCTATAGCATGTGAGGCATCTAATCTCAAAACAATAAAATGCCCTTACGGGCTTACATCTTCCAAGGCAGTAGCCCGGTTACATAAAATGGTCTCTCGGACCCAAACATATTAGCCCTTGGCTTACAAAAATATCACAACAAAAATAAGAGCAAGACTACTTTTCACCAAAATATATCCACATCCTTAGCTCGGCGGGATCACGATATCTTTACCTGCACCAAATCCCATAGGGGTGAGCATAAAGCCCAGTAGAGAATTCTCACAAAGTATATCCAGTTATGTTTTTTCCTCAACACGAAAATAAATGTTAATGCAATGCTATGTGATAGGTGGAAAACACAATAATTAGGGCCCTCACGGTCCTTCTTTGACAAAAGCTCTTCGACACGAGACAACTTCAGTTCCCCGTCTGCCACCCATTCTTTAACTAAGGCCTTCACCTCCTCAACACTACATGGAAAAGGAGTGTCATTTTCGTAGTTTTTCCTCTTCTGACCTCTGAATTCCTTCCCCTGCGACTTTCGGGTAGAAGACGCGGAAGCCGCAGTGATAGAAGGTCCTTGGGATGACTTGAAATTGGTTTTATAACTAGTCTCGAACCCGATCTCCTGAGATTGAGGTATGTTGATGTTCTGAGATGCTTCAATTAGTGCCGAAAAGGTGGGTAGCTTGTGATTAACAAGAAGCATCTTGTACCCGTTCAATGCCCCTTCAACACAGATTTGAACCAAGTAACTTTCCTCCACAACTTCATGACAATCCACAGCTTTGTCTTGGAACCTCTTCACATATTCGAGAATGTTTTCACCCTCTCGTTGCTTTTCCTTACACAGGGTAAGTGTGGTCACTTTCTCGGCCACTTGAAAGAATTTAGCGTGGAATTTGTTGACCATCTCCTCCCAACTTCGGATAGAGTTTGGGGTCAAGTTAACATACCAACTATATGCTCAATCGGTGAGGGACTTTGAGAACTCTCTCAGTTGGAGGACATGGTTTGAACCATGAATCCCCAAAGTCTCTATGAATCGAACAACATGCTCTCGAGCATTTCCTTGCTTGCCATCGAATTTGATAAACTTCGGCATTGTGTACCCCTCTGGGTATGGATAACTCAACATCTCGATAGGGTATGGTGGCTTGATATCTAGATCAAGCAAAGAGGGTAAAGTCATCTTGCCTTGTTCGAGATCGAACATGGCTTACACATCGGCGAGAGTGAGAAATTGTTGAGGGAGAGAACTTGATAGTGGTATTCCTGGAACTTGACTTATAGACCCGAAGACCGAGCCTGGAGCGACTTGGCCATTTGGGTGTTGAGAATTCATCATCGGTGAAGACACATGACGATCTTGGCCATCGGCACCTATGGACACGCCATTTGGTGATGGGACATTGCATTAGGTCCCATAAAGTCCATTGCACGCCACAACTATACCAGGTTGGGCTTGCAAACTCGGCATCGGAACTCGGTATCGGAGCCAAAAGAGGCCCACTCGGTACATGGATAAAATTTACAATCAGTGGAACAAAATTAGGTATGGGTGGAGTACCATTTTGTAGAGAAATTTCTGTAGGCCTTCCTTGAACTTCTACAGCAATTGGAACACCATTCATCGCGCAAGGAACTCCTCCAACCATCGATGGATCATGGCTCGATCCTCTAGGCACATGATTTTACGCTCCATGGGCCACAAGTTGGCTATGACTTGTTCCTCCTAGCACTTGATTTTGCACATCATTTTGAGCAACTTTAAGGAGAATTTGGGGTGAGTCTTGATGATTTTGACCATTCCCAAAAGCACCATGAAGTTGTTGATGCTTACTGGCGCCGACTTGACCTCCATTTGTTACCGGTGGTGCGAAATTTGAACCCATCACCAACATGGTATGGGTGAGATTTTGAAGGCTCGTGAGAATCTCTTGTTGAGTGTGTTGGAGTCCTTGAATGGCCTCAAGGATGAAAGGTGGATCTTGAACTTAAGTCCGCTCATCACCACCATTGGAAGAGCCTTGTTGATGAACTTCTTCTTCTTCCGCCATCTTCACCAGAGTTATGTAGATTTCAAATCTGGTTGAGACCATTAACCAATCTGCCTCCCCAGTGGAGTCGCCAAATGTATGAGAGGGTTCAAGAACGTCGTTGGAAAATTCGAAGATCTTTGAAGATCCTTGAAGAAAAATTCGAATTCTCTAGAAAATGATGAGAGGCTTAGATTCTTCAATAATCTCAACTAAGAACGCAAAAGCAAAGAGATGATGGAGATAAGAGATTGGATGAAGAATAAGGCAAAGTAGCTAGAGATAGAATAATGGCATCGCTCTCCCATGGATCTCCCACTTTCACTCTCAAGGTGGATAATGGAGAAGGGAAATTAGTTCTTTCCCAAGAGTTATCTCTCCAAAATCCATCCCTTGTAAAGTTATGGGTGGGTGCTATTTATAGGCACCTCATGATGTAGGATGGCGCCCATGTGCAAGGCACATGGGGAATATTCTCTCTAACCACTTTGTCCGAGGAGGTGACCTCTCCGAGGATGAGGAAAACCCCGAAAAGGAGATCAACCTCTCGGCGAACCCTTCTTCTTAGCCACACCTAACCAATGATCCCCAATCATCCCAAAGGGTCAGGGATAGTCCCAGAGGACATCCTGCCGCAGAAGGGTCAGGGGTAGTTCAAGAGAACGCCCTGCCGCAAATATTGTCGAGTCTCAGGGACCCCCTAGATTGTGCCACCTCGACCCAGGTATAGGCTAGTTTAACCGAAGAGTGAATTTATCTTCACTCACCGTCCTCAAGATCAGGGCCTTTGTTCGAACTCCATTACGCCCATGGTTCTAGTACGTAGATCCCGGAAAGCTCCGAGTCCGCAAGTGTTCTGGGACTCATTAATGGAGCGGCTTCCAGATTGCGTCTAAATCCGTTCGAAGCCAAGTGCTTCGGATCTCTAGGTTCGTGGATCCGAACCTTTTCGAGTCCGAGCCCGAACCCGAGTAAGTCTCTAAGTTTGTGGATCCAAACCCTTTCAAGGCTTAAAGCGATTTGGCCCGTTTGATGGCGATAAATCCGAGCCCACCAACCTTGGACTATTGGGCCTAATTAATTTAGTGGACTTAAATTAGCTCCTCTTACAACACTCATGGTGGTGTCTTGAAATTTTGGCTTCTCTATATGCCAAATGGATTTTTCAATTAAAAAAGAAAAAGAAAAAACGAATAGAGAAGATAGTAAGAAATGAAGAACACTCTTACTACTTGAGTAGTACATAAGATGTTTTTTTATTTTTATTTTTTTTATTTGTACTTATTTGAATTGCAAGTGTGCCAATTACTAATATTGGTTTAAGTGAATTGTCTATTGAGTGCATCTGCTAATACATGCATAACTATCACTTAAAATTTTAAATTTTACCTAAAAATGATTTGAATTTTTAGTTTATTTATGTCTTATTATTAACTGTATAATATTTCAATACTTGTCCGAATGAAATTTTCTTAATCAATCTTAGGTGAACATTTTTATTTTAATATTTTTAACATTAAAAATTATTTCAATATCGATCATTTTAAGTAATATTCATTAAATACGTTCACTTCTAGTTTTATCAAGATTTTCTAAGTTTAATCACCATTTTATTTTAAAAATAAAAATTGATTATTTTCTTAAATTTTAACAAATGTTGTTTAGATAAAATTTTGCACTATACTATTGTTCATAGGTGAAGTGAAATTATAGTTGTTTTATTTTAAAATAATTAGAATTTTAATTCCTTTTTGGTATAAAATTGAGCTGAGTTTAATTCATGCTTAAGTTAAGAAATACAAAAATATCTCATGCCCAATCCCATTCTCCACACAATTAGGCCTTAAAAGTTTTTTCCAATCTCAACCCTAAAATGTCATTTTTGGTATAACTTTTTTTTTTTTTTCAAATAATATAAATGGGTAGAACTTTTTTTTTAAAAAAATTAGCAAAATATTATTTTTTTTGAAATTTTTGGTTTAATCAATCATTAATAGGGCATAAATTGGAAAATTCAAAAAAAAAATGAATGTAAGTCATAAAAAATTATTTGATTTTTTAGAATTTTTTTTTATAATTTGTAATAATATAAATAAAGAGTTAAGGGATAAAAACACTGTAACATTATATTTAGACCAGTAATTTATGTAGAGAGAAAGGAAGTGGGAGAGACTGACCCATTAAATTTTTTGTGAGAAAATTGTATGAATTATTTATATTGAAAAGTTACATGCAATTTATTTTGGAAAGAAGTGCATATTATGCATAAAATTAAACATTTATTAGAATTTTAACTTGATCAGTTTTCTATTTTGGTGAATGCGTTCCATATTTCGTTTGAAATATTATATATACTTTCCTTTTAAAAATAATTGAAATTTTATTTTAACAGATAAATGAGAGTCGACCAATAGAAGAATTTTAAATTGTTTAAAAATAAGAAATTTAAGAAAATTAAAATTGAGTTTTGGAGCTCTCATAGCTCTTTTCATTGAAAACACCATTTGCTATGATATATAGTATTGATATTATTTTATATAGTCTGATTCTTTTGAAAAAAAAACAACACATTAAATAAGAAATAAACATTCAATACAATGCTTATATAATGTCATTGGTATTACCATTTCAATATGTAGCAAAGTAGGTTTGTTATTGGTAAGTAAAATACTACACGTAAATGGTGATATGGTATCACCATGACTCTAAATTTTTTTAAATAGTTTTTGAAATTTTTTTATTTTTTGTATTGCTTGTCTTTGATGAATTTTACAAATATTATAACATATTTTTTTTTTACTTTTAAAATTCACTTAATCTAAACATACTTAAAAAGTAAAATATTTTTTTAAAAAAAATTCACTAAATATAAAAAAAAATACAGTACATTTTTCATAAATATTTTGTATTTTTAAGTGCATCTAAAAAAATGTCTAAAATATAAATAAAAACAAAATCACTAACAACAACAAAACACAAAAAACAAAAAAAATCAAAAACTATTTTTAAAAATTCAAAACTAAACATAATAAATGTTGTTTAATTTAAAAGTTTTTTGTTTTTAAAATTTGTGAAACTTAACCTTATCAAGTGACCCAATCTGTAAAAATTTAGAAAAATTACAAATCAGTGAAAAGATTAAAAAAAAAAAATACAAATCTGTGATAAAACTTATCAACTTTAATAATTAAAATGATAATTTTTTCTATAATTTTGTAATTTTTTCAAGATCTTTTTAGTAATTTGTAATTTTTTTTTAAAAAAAAAATTGGAATCGCACTTAGTTTGGGTATTTGGTGGGGATTATGGAAGTATCTTATAACTTTTTTTAATATGGGAGTTTGTGCAAGACTGTCTAGTACAGTTTCTACTTATAACTTATTAGACAAAAATAGTTTAAATAAGATGAAAAAAAATTGATTTTTCAAAAATTGAGTGAAGAATACTTTTAATTTTTACTTTCTAATTATTAACTTTTGAACTTAAAATAATCTTCACCACACACAGTGTTGTACTATGTGAGTGTTTGGAAAGTTGCTATTTTAGTAAGCTATTTTAATTTTTGGCTATTTTAGTGGGTTAAAATTTTTGTATTTGGAAAGATAGTTGATTTTTTTGTAATTAAATATGATCTTTGTGAGAGAAAAAGTGAAATGATTATAAATTTGATGTAACATTTGTCTTATTAACTATTTTATCTTTTTTGTGAATTTTAGCCAAAAAAAGTCAAAAAAAATAGCCTTTGCCATGCTTTAAAAGCAAAGTTTATCTTGTTTTGGGATAGCTTTTCAAAAGACAAAAAATTATCGCTCTGTTTGGTTTAATTTTTTAAACAATTTTTGAGTTTTGAATTATATTTTAAAAGATAAGTTGTTAAAATGACTTTTAAAAGTTAAAAATGTGTCAGTTATGAGTTTTAAAAATAATTTTAAGATGATTTATATATTTTTTTGATTGATTGATGTGTAGAATGTGAGAGTGGAGAGAGAAAAAATGATTAATTGATTTATTAATTAAAAAAAAATGTAGAGAAGAGAGAGAGAAAAATAATTTTAAGTTGTGTTTTAAAAATATTTTAACCAAACATGTTTTTTTATTTTTTGATCTAAATCATGATTTGAAAACAAAACCAAACACTACCATATAATTTTCAGAAGTGATATGTAGCTCGAAAAGAGCCCCCCCGAATCGCTCGAATTTGAAAAGAAGAAGAAAGAAGAAGGAAGAAGAAGAAAAAGGACTGGAGGGGCCAACATCAACCGGGCTAGGCAGGGGGCGGAGACGGGGCAAAGACGATCGGCTGACGAGCTGTGACAACCTGCGAGCTGCGACGATCGGCCGACGGCGGAAGCAGAGGGGCCCTCTCTTCTCTTCATTCCCTCTTCCCCTCCTCTTTCTCTTCTCCTCTCTTCTTCTCTCTTCTCTTCCTCTTTCTCTTTCTCTTTCTCTCACTCTCCCTTTGTCTCAGACCTGCATAAAGAAAAAAAAAAAAAAAAAAAAAAAAACTGCCCAAAATGATGTCGTTTTGGGCAGTTGGGGATTCGGAGGGGCAAAATTCGGGAAAAAAATCATTTTTCTATAATTTTTGAGACACCTTTGGACACACCTTTTTAGGATAGGTCCCCTTTGAGAAGGGTTATTTAAGTTAAAATAGTTGATAAAGATAAAGTATATTAAAATGGTACAAAATATCACACCTCACTTATAATTATTTTATTTTTTCTGTCATAATCATCAAATCAACTATAAAAAAAACAATTACCTTTTCAAATATAACTTTGGGCAAATTACCTACACCTCTCTTGAGGTTTAACGAAATTATTTTGGTTTGATTTTGGGAGAGTTGTTTTTGAAAAAAAATTTGGGGAGAGAGTTTAGAAATTTTTTTTGTTTGTTTAGTTGTATATTTTGGGAGAGTTGTTTTATAGCGACCCCGGTCTTTTCCCATTTGGTTGTTGTACCCGGACTTATGTTCCGTAGATTCAATTGTTATTATATTGTTGTTGTTGTCCTTTAATTCCTTATTTTTGAGTTATAGGATATGTTGGGCAGGTTTTGTTACAGGTTGGTTGGGTTCGGAAACCAAGTGTTGCTGTCCAGTTTTTGGGTTGGTCGCTTGAGCGAGGGTTTGGTCGCTCGAGCGAGGGTTGTTTTTGTGTCTGGTGGCTCGAGCCAGGGTTTCTTCGCTCGAGCGAGCGATTGCGTCTAGTATAGACCTGAGAGCAGTGTTTCTTCGCTCGAGCGAGCGAGGTGTATGTTTTCGAGTTCTTCGCTCGAGCGAGCATTCCTTCGCTCGAGCGAGCTTCTGTGTTGCAGACCTGAAGCATCGAGTTTTTGGCTCGAGCGAGGTTTTCTTGTGTCTGGTCGCTTGAGCGACCAAGTCTTCGCTCGAGCGAGCCTGTCCAGTTTAAATAGGTAGCAACGGGATTTTGAACAGTTTTTCATCCTCTTTTTTATTCCAAACCCTAGGTCTGACTTCTCTCTCTCTTCTCTCTTAGGTTTGATCTATTTAGGGTGTGTTTCTACCCTAGTGGCTTTATTAAAAAGATAGTGTGAGTCGAGGGCTCCGTTTTAATCTGAGAGTTTGTGAATTTGGAGCACTTTGGATTTTGGGTCTTCATCTCCGTCTTCTCCATTTGGGTTAATTTCTTCGAGGTAGGGATTTCCTACTCCAATGTATAAGTTTTGTTCTAAGTTTTGGTATTTTGATATGTTTGGAGTATTTGGTAATTTTGGGAAAACCCTAGTTGTCTTAATAAATTGATTTGTATAATTAATTTAAGGAAAATGGGGGAAATTAGTTAAATTCACGAAATTGAGGAATTTATTGATTAAATGGGGTAGTTGGTTAATTTAAATCACTCGCCTATTGAATTGTTGATTTATTTATTTCCAGTCTAGAAATAACTGTTTTGAGCTATCGGTGGAGGATAGTCGTGATTGTTGTAGACATTGCATGTGGATTAGGGATAACTGAAACTAATCATATTGGTTAAGTCATTGTTTTGACTATTGAATTAATACAGAAAATACATGTATTGATTGAGCATGCATTTGCATATTGTGTGGGAGGAGTTAGGGGATGTACTCCACAGTTTAGGGGAAGATAGGGGATGGACCTCTAAATCGGATTTTGTTTGGAAGGAGATAGGGGATGGACTCCATTAGCATCACTTTTATGTGTGCTTATTGATATTGAAGTGTTTTTACATGTTATTGATACAGCACTAAAATGTGTATCAATCTGGAAGTATGAAGTGTATGAGCCTGAGTCTCATTTGTATTGTCGTTATTGGAATTATTGTGAATATGATATATAGTTCACTGTTGTAAGTTTGGCCAGGTTCTGAGCCATGTTGAATAATGAATGGAAAATGGAACTGATAATTTGTGTTATCCATCTATTGAATGCTAATGCTTTATTCAATGCTTATATTTGGTTTAGTATTTTTCTACTGGGCTGTGGCTCACCCTATATGGGAACATCATTTTCAGGTTCAGGTGATAAGCTACCTCCAAGAACTTAGCTTGGGAGGATTTGGCTTTTGGATTTTGAAGACTATCTTTAGTTAGTTGTTTTATTTGTTAGTACATGTAAACATTCAAGTCTAGGGCTTTACTTGTATTTGAGTTAGAACTCATATTTTTGTGTTCAAGTGTTGGCTTGGAAAGATGTAAGCCCGTAGGACATTTAATTTGATGTTACATGTAATGCTTTTATTTAGTAATACTCTGATGAATGAGATAGTGAATTGTTTCCTTTTTATATTGCATGTCAATGATATATATATAGCGGGTTTATTTTGAGGGCGTTACATGTTTTTTTGGGAGTTTGGGATGATTTGATATTTTGGGAGAATTTGAGTAAATGTGTGTGAGAGAAAAAGTGATTGAGAATGAGAGAGGAGAGAGAAAAAATGATTGATTGATATGTAAGAGAGAGAAAGTGATTTTGGAAATTTTTTGAAAAAAACTCAAATCAAACAATTTTTTAGAATTTTTTTTCTAAAACTCATCTCCCAAATGCAAACCAAACATACCCTATTACAGATTCTCTTGAGATTTCAAAAATTACATCCGGTCCCATCGCAATTAACGTTGTTAACGGATATCATAAATTGACTAAAATGTGTTTTTGACAAATAATGGAAAATTACCTACATCTCCTTGAGGTTTAGCTAAATTACAGATTTCCTCTGAGGTTTAGCTAAATTATCATTTTTAAATAAGTTATGAAATGCAAAATTAAAATGGAAAAATACTTATCACACTACAAAAAATTTAGGGACAAAATTATTTTTAGGAGACCAAATGTTTTTGTTGCTAAAAGTGTCATTAATATATTTTTAACAACGAAAATTGAACATGAGTGATTAATTATTATCTTTTTGGTATCAAATTTTGTCTCAAAAAATAAAACCATTTTGAAATCAAATTATTTTATCTCTAAAAGTCTATATATTATTGACATTTTTGAAATTGCTAAAAGTCTTATTTTTGATTTTTCAGATTGACCTTTTAGCGATTATCCTCGCTAAAAGTCTTTTCGCTAAATGTCTTTTGCAACAGATTTTTCACTTTTAGAGATAAAAAAAATTGACCTCTAAAACTCTTATATGTTGTAATATCAGATAGTGATAATATCATAAAATTAACAAATAATTAAATAAGTTAAAAACACAATAAATTGCTTGTCAAAAAATTCTGAGAATATGTTTGGTTTGATTTTTAGAAATTTATTTTTAATTTTTTTAAAAAAATTAAAAATTAATTTGGTTAAGAAATAAAAAATAAAAAATTGTTATTATTTTTATATAATTTTATCTTTTGAGTGGTTAGAAATAATTTTTACAAATTAAATATATTTTTTTCATATTTATTTTTATTAAATTAGTTTTTTTTTTTTAATTCTGAATTTTTTTTCTAAACAACAAATCAAACATGGTTTCAAAAACTTAATTTTTTTTCCATCTAACATAATTTTTTTGTAAATTTTGTTGATTTATCAAAGGAATTTCAGCAAGGGTAATATCGTCCATCAATTTATATTTTGGTAATGTCAGCTAACTATTTTTAACGTTTAGTTAACGGTAGAGATTAAATTGTTATGTGAATATAAACCTCGAAGGGCGAAATATAATTTCTAAAACCTCACAGAGGAATCTATAATTTAGTTTTGCCCTATAACTTTTTGAAACAATTAAGCCTCGGTTTGGCATTTGTTGTGAGGCTAAATAATCAAATATGAACAAAAAAAAATTACAAAATCATAAAATATCAAAACACTTGGGTTGAGATACAAAATTACCACCCATAAACAAATAAAAAGTTAAAAAAATATTATTTTTAAATGGAGAGCAATATTATCATTTTACTTTGAGAACATTATTTTCAATTTAAAAAAGTTAAAAAATCAAATAAAAAAACCAAACAAGTAAAAAAATCTCGAGCTAAAAATATTTTTAAAATTAAAAAAGTTATTGGCAGACGAATCTTAAAAATATGCATATTTACACCCTAAAAATGTGTGCCAAAACTGTATCAAAACCATTTTTGGAATTTTGGATAAAGCAGTACTATGTTGGTGTTAAATTTGGGAATCCTGCTGTGCTAGAGAAGGCTATTGTGTTGTTGTTGTATTTTTTTTTTTTTCGGGAGTATCGTTTTGCCTCGATTGAGAATAAGTTTTTTTTAATAATTTTTTAATTAAAATATAATATAAAAAAATTAATATATTTGAAATAAATTTTTAAATTTTTTATAAAAAGATATGAAAAGAAATAATATAAATAATTAAAAGTGGATAAATTGACCAAAATGCCCTTGTCATGCATGCCGTGCATCCGTGACAATCTGATCCCACTGATGAGGCAGAAGGCAGACCTACAAGGCATCATGTCATGTTTGTAAATTTCACTATTTTAAATTTTTTTTTTTGAGAATAGACTTGGACTGAAAAACCATTTTAAACAATATATTAAAAAATTCCAATAAAATAGTCATATTAATTGTAATTTGTGTGATTTAAAATTATTAGTTTGGTAACATCATATTTTAATTTAAAAGTCAAAAAAATTTACAATCTAACAAATTATATAAAAAATTTAAGAATTTTCTTTTCTTTTCTTTTCCTTTTACTTTTTACAGATTTTTTCATAAAAAATTAAAAAGAACAACAAAACATACTAATTTTTTTTCACTTTATATTTTATTCAAAAAAATAAAGAAGTTAAAATAATATGTTCCCAAATGAGTTCTAGTCCTATGAATTATAATTTGTGTGATATAATTGTGAATAGTCAAAAAAATTCGGATAAAATAGTCAAACAATTTTTAAAAGTGTCTATTCCAATCATGAACACATCATAACAAAGCTGTCCACAAAACTCGATTATTTAAAAAAATAAATATGAAATCTATATGATGGTTGTCATACCAGTCCATCACTTTTTGACATAAAGGAGGGGGTGTGTGTTCAAACATGATATAAAGACACATAAAAGAGGGGTAAAACAACAATGATTCGTTCCATTAAAAACACCATAGGCTGACTCTGTCCCAGTTCCCGTGAAGGCACTGTGTATAACTTCCTTGGATAAAAATTGTAGCCTTTTCGATTTTTTGTGAGTTTTTAATTTTTAGACTAAAATTATCGTTTATCAAACGAGGCTTGAGTCTCTTTTAATAATCCGAATAGTTTATATTGTAAAATTTATTGAGTAGATCATCTATGCAAAAAATTAAATTGATTGAATATCTGCAACCCTATAGCAAAAACACATTTGCTTTTATAAAAATTAATGGTTAATATAGCTTTCATAAAATTTTAAAAACAATTATGACTTAATCATTGGGTTACGAATATTCGATTAACTTAATTTTTTTACATAAACAATATTTTTGACGAATCCTACAATATGAACGGTTTAAATCATTGAAAAATACTCGGGATGACCTCTTACAAAGGGATACACAACAGATTGTTGTGCCAGCACCCCATGTCTGTGGGTTTTTAGAAGGGGGATTAGGCTAAAATAGATCACTAAAAGATAAAATAGTTTACAATAGTCAATAAAACAAAAGGTTACATTTAGCCCATAATCATTTCACTTTTCTCTCTCAGAACCATCAAATCAACTAAAAAATAAAGTCAACACACTTTTCAAACACAACTATTTTAGTCAAGCTAAAATAGCTAAAAAAACTAAATAGCTAACTAAAATAACTAACTTCCCAAATAAGGCCATAAAAAAATTATTTATATAACATTATTATTGAGCTTGTGAGAATTTTCAATATCGTTCGTCAGCTAGGAGAAGTTATTGGTTGATCTTGGGCATCGTCACGTAATGTCCTAACAGTGTTGTGATTGGTGGAGGAAATAGGGCTAGGATTGCAAATGAACAGAGTCGTTCGTGAACAAACTCGAGTTTGGCTCGGTAAGTGTAACACCCCAAATTTTTAACTCAAATGATAATACAACAATCATGGCTCTTTCAAAGAAAACCAAATATAAATCTCCAAACTTACATTACATGATACAATAATTCTTCATGCAACAATACATTAATCTAATAACAAGTAAATAAACAAATAAATACCCTCAAGGGTTTACAAGTTTCCAAGGCTTGAGTCTGGTTACACAAAACGGTTATTCAAACCCACACACATACAGCCCTTGGCTTACACACAGAGTCACAACAAAATGAGAGTCTCGTACTCTCAACACACATTTCCTCGCCTTTAGTTAGGCGGCATCACCACATCTTTTCCTGCACAAAAATCCTGTAGGGTGAGCATAAAGCCCAGTAGGAAATCCTTAACAAAGTATATACATTTTATATAAGTCTCAAGAGATGAAATGCACATGCCATGCTATGTCCTTTTTAAGATAAATCACATTTTCATCTTTTGAAAACCATTATGCTCAATAATGTCATGCAATTTTAATTGTTCAAAACTTAACAATTTATTTCAAGGGCGGTAAATACGACTTTGGTAATCCCTAGGTCGGTGTCTGCAAGTAGACTATATAAGTACTACCAAATTGTCATTTTTACCGGTATTAACCGGAAGGCTCGACACCTATCCGCACGGGTTTTCGGTCTTTCACTCGGACTCTCAAGCCAACTTATTCAATATCATCTACACCACTTATCAAGACTTACTAACGTATTTACCCCAAAACCATTTTATGAAAACTTGTTTCTCAACATTCTTTTCTCAATGCAAGTTTTCAAATCAATCTTCAAAGTTTAATGTAATCAAATGAATTGTTATGCCACTAACACAAGATGAATATAAATATTTTTATTCCAATTCATCATCCAAGGAATAACACAATTCCCTCTTCTCAAGTATCCTTAATAATTAGTCATTTCAAGACCATTTCAACGTTTTGAACAATAATTTCCAAAATGAATAACAATTCTCATATTCCCTGAAATTCATCATTTATATAAATATAAATAGGAAATTTTCCCAACATCTATTTATTTGACACACAAAATAAATATAACAATATCATTCATAGATTTTCAATCTCTTTTAAAAAAATCTCCAAATTCTAGGTTTTCTCACCAAAACTATACGACTCAAATCTTTTGGAAGAAAACTTTCCAAAATCATCTTTTCTTCAATCAACGAAGATCAAAACCCTTAAAAGAACAACGGACAAACCCACTTTCAAAATCGCTAAACTTCTTGAATCAACAATCAATTTTCAAAGCTATCGAAAGATGATTTCGAAAATCATATAAATCTTGCAAAAATATATATATAACTCTAAGAAAATCCTTACTTCAAGTTTTGAAGAAGAAATGAGCCTCAATAAGCCGAACTAATGAGCTATTCAACAAACAACAAAAATTTAACGAACTGATGAGTTATATATATATAATTGTATAATCAAAATTTTAATTGTAACTTTAGTCTCATAAGCAAATATGAATATATAATTTATTTGGCTAGTTAAGGCTCGTGAACAGGCTTAAGCTCGAATCAAACCTGAACCAACTCTGCTCAAGCTCAGTTCGTTAAATTTTTATTGATCTCGAGCTCGAGTTCGAACTCGTTAAAATCTTAATAAACAAGCCCAAACATACTAAAATTCGGCTCGGCTCGGCTCGACTCGGCTCGTTTGTAACCCTAGATTGGGTCCACAAATTTGTATTGGGTGATTGGAGAACATAAAGAGACATGATAAATTATGATTGGTGAGGAACACAGTCACGTAGTGCTCCTAAACCAACCAATAATTTTTCGTCAACTAGTGATGTCATGATGATATGGTAGAATATACATTCTTGTTATGTATTTTTATATGGGTGCAAATTCTTCCAATTGTGGATTGAAAGGTGTTGTTGGGCTCCTAGGGTACATAACGGGTTCGATTTTTATGATCCAAGCTGTCAATGTATAGAGCTAGTTGATTATTTTATCCCTGTAAAAAATCACGTCGATCGGATATCGATAAGCACTTGATCATAACACATTTTTGTCAATAATTTTAAAAAAAATCATATTTACCGTTGACAAAAATGTGAATAGATAACGTGAATATTGATATCCGATTAACGTGATTTTTTATAGGAATGAAATATTCGATAAGCTCTACACTTTAACGGTTTGGATCATTGATTTGAACTCCGTGAGAAGTTCACAAAAGCCCAACAACATGATTCAATTCGATTAGAACCAGAGACAAGCCTAGGCCATTACAAAAATACATATATAAATTGTGGTCTATAACACTATTCTATGTAAATATTATAAATACAATTTTATTTGTAAATTAATTATTTATTTTCAATAATATTGACTAACCTCATCCTTTTACGATTGCAATCAGATTAGCAGCTAGCTAGAAATTCAGGTAACACAATTACAATTACGATACTTATTATTCTTTTTTTAAAGTTTTTCGGAATCTATAAATTATAACTATAAGTATAATTTTTTATTTTAATATTTGATTAGGAAATATTTTTAATTTCTTGATTTTTTAGATTTTCTATTTCATTTATTTTCTTACAAGATTTAGGTCTCGTTTGAGAACATGCTATTTTAATAATTTTTTGATTTTTTGACTAAAATATGAGGTAAAATTTTTTGTATGTTTGGAATGAATTTTTGATTTTTTACGAAAAGATGTGCAAAAAGTAGAAAGAAAATGAAATTTTTAACTTTTTAGTATAAGTTATAGGTTTTTTAATTTTTTTAGTAACTTTTTAACTTTTAAGCTAAAACTATTATTTCTCAAACGAGGCCTTAAGATTGCTTTCTTTACAAGCATTATTATTTCTTACTTTTATTACTTTCCCTTTTAGTCTTTAGTTGTCTTAGAGCATCTATAGTGGAACTGTTAACCCTCTACTAGTGTCAGATGTTAAACTTTTGGCCAGCTAAGCTCCATTTTGTTGATACAACATAGAGCTGCTAAGTGGTGTGTTAGTGCCAGATGCTAGGGTCAGCTGTTAACTTATATGTTTACTGTGGCTAGTGTTTTAGCCAGAGAGAAAGAGAGAGAGAGAGATGAGGAGATATGGGAAGTGCTGTGAGGTTGTCTAGCAGGATGTCTAGTCGATTGTCCCCTGGGACGTCCAGACCTTCAAGTAAAAAAAAAAAAATTGTAGAGTTTTTTTGGCCATTTTATGGTCGGCCGGCTTATTGCCAAGCAAAGATGCACTGATAGAAAGAGAAAAAGGCACTGACAGTGCAGTGGGGTGGGAGCCCATTGCACTTTTCAATTATTTTATATTTTATTTATTACTTATATATATATATATATATTCTTAACATACACTTTAACACATCCATTGTATCACCATTCACTTACTATATTAACGAACTCTTAATACACATTTTTAAGTCTCACTTTTATCACCTTTTATCATATAACACACTTTAGCATACATTTTTAACACATCCATTGTGGATGCTCTTAGGAATTATCTTTAGTATAAATAAGGATGTAAGTTTTTAGACAATGCAATTTATATTTGATTAATAAAAATTAAGAATTTTCTCATTATTATTTATTTTTGGAGAGAATTTCTAGTTCAAATTTGTTAATAGGTCAATCTTATTATACATTTTTCTTTTCGGGAAAAACGGGGGAGCTCGAAAAAAAAGAGCCCGAATCCCCCTAATTGCCAAAAATGGCAAACTGTTTTTTTTTTGTTTTCTGTTTTCTTTTTTTTTTTTTTTTTTTTTACTTGAAAGGGAAAAACGGGGGATTCGGGGACCCCCCATTCGGGGGTGAATCACTGCTCTTTCTTTTCAATACACTTATCTATATCACTACGCCCGCTTCTTCAAACAATTGGGCCTTTTAGGTCCACTTGTCACATATTTGTCTTATCTTTTGTGATACTTGCCCTTTTTTGCCATTTACAAAATTCTTGATCATGTACTTGAAAAAAATGTGTCTACAAACACATAAATTGATCACAAAATCAAATACAAAATACTTACATATGATTTTTTAAAATGAATCCCACAATAAATCTTGAAAAATCGTATTTATTTATATGTATTTGTGATCAGTTTCTATAGTAGATTTTTTGTTTGTTTGTAGCAAAGCAATATAGGAAGGACTCATTTTCATATTATTTAGTGTGTTTGATTTTAGTTTTCTGAATTCAGTTCTCTGAAAATTGAATTTTTTTTATTTTTTGTGTTTTTTTATTTTTAGTGAATATTTTTAAAAATTTAAACATTTTTTTTTTATTTTTTTAGATGCACCTTACTTAGATGTATTTAAATGGTAAAATATTTGTAAAAAAATATTTTTAAAAAATAATAAATGGTATTTAGTGAATTTTTTAAAGATTTTTTTTTCATGAAAATTATACTTTTTAAGTGTATTTATGTTAGGTGTCTCCAAAAATTAAAAAAAATTCTTAAAATATTAAAAAAAATAGTAAAAAAAAAAAAAAATGAAAAATAAGAAAGTAGAATTTTTTGAAGAGTGTTTTCAAAAAACTGAAAACAAAAATGGTGATTATAATTTCGAAAATTTCTAATATACAGTTCTCTGAAAACAGAATTTTTTTTTTTTGTGTTTTTTTAGTTTTAGTGAATATTTTTAAAATTTTAAACATTTTTTTTTTACTTTTTTAGATGTACCTTACTTACATGTATCTAAAAAGTAAAGTATTTGTAAAAAAATATTTTAAAAAATTAATAAATACACAAAAATATGAAAAATATATTGAATTTTCATTTTTTTTTGTTTGTATTTTTGGTATTTAGTGAATTTTTTAAAGATTTTTTTTCATGAAAATTATACTTTTTAAGTGTATTTATGTTAGGTGTGTCCAAAAATTAAAAAAATTGCTTAAAATATTAAAAAAATCAGTAAAAACAAAAAAATACGAAAAATAAGAAATTAGAATTTCGTGAAAAGTGTTTTCAAAAAATTAGAAACAAACATGATGATTATAATTTCGAAAAATTCTAATATACACACTCTTGAAAAAGGTGTATTATATGCATCCCTAATTATATCATTTTATTAGTTAGTTATGACTAATTTTTTTCTTTAGTTATAACATTATTTTAGTTATGACTCATGACTTTTTTAGTTATGTTTCACGTTGTGTTTAGTTATGACATTTTTTCTTCTTTTTTAGTTATAATTCAGAAAGTATGAAATTATATATTTATTTTTTAGTTATAAGGTGCATATCATATGCACCATTTGAAGAGGGTGTACCATAGTGTTTCCCTTATATTTCACAGTCATCCACACTTCATTTTGTGGATCCTGCTTTGGCTCACAGCGATGATCTAAATAGCTTATTTCATAAATTTCGTAGTGAAGATTGCAGTTGAAAAAATCAATTTCATTAGATATCAATGAAAAATGAACGAATAGCATTTTGTTTTATATAATAGATGGTTTAAATTTAAATTTATAGTTGTTGTCAATTTTAAAAAATAAAATATATTTGTTCATGTGTTTAGTGACATTCGATGAAATTGATTTTTTACGCAATTTATCTTTATTATTGGGCCTACACGATGAACGGTTCAGATCATCATTGTGGACCCGAGATTCCCTCTTTATCGATGTTTTATTTTAAAATAAAATATCTAAATTAACCAACATCATTATATATCAAAATTTTATATGAATTTTATTTATACGGAATTGATATGTGCCCCGAAATTCAGGGGCACTAATGCCCCGAATTTCCCAACAAGGCAAAAAAAAAAAAAAAAAAAAAAAAAAAAACAAAGTTACCAGTTTTAGAAATTAGGGGCATTAGTGCCCAGTTTTTTAGTGCCATAAAACATTATTCTTATTTGTGAGAGGGTAATTTGTATGCAAATTGGGCCGAAGTTGGGTATTGGGCCGTTATGAGCCGTATTATAAAGGGCCGGAGTAGAATGGCTGTATAAGTTAATCCGGTCAGGAGAAGTAAATTTGGAGTTAGACCGGTCATACAACCATGATGAATAGTTCGGTCAAAGCTTTATTTCTACCTCGGTTGAGTAATACGCTGAGGGAAGTTCGGTCTTCGGCGGTGAGTTCGGTCGAGGCACATGAAAACCAAGTTGCACCAAGTCCTTGAGAGGACATAGCTCAAAAGACAGTTCGGCTCAACTCTCTTATGGTTAGCTCGGTCTTAACCTAGGAAACCGAGATAAGAGAGAAGTAAGTGCCTAACTAACAGGTACTTCGGTCAGACTGGTAGTTCGGTTATGGAGATTGGTTGTAAAGTGACTATAGATTCTAGCCAACCTGTAAAGGTCTGTAAGCCATGATGCCATAAGAGCTGGCCTTGAGGCCATATGGTCATGTGAGGCCATGAGGCCATGTGTAGAAAGTGACCAAAAGTAGGATTGAGCTGGCAGCCAGCTCACTTCCAGGATTCTCTCTTGTATTTGTAATCTCTATATATAGGAAGCCAGGGAGAGGGAAAGGGAAGGACGACAAGCCTATAGAGAAAAGAGAGTAAATAACGGAGAGTTGATTGTAATTCTTATCATTTGTTCAATATAATAAATTTGCAGCTCGTGGACGTAGGCAATTTGCCGAACCACGTTAAATTCTCTGTGTAAAAGCTTGATCAACAGGATTATACGGGCAAGTTTATTTCTCTCCCGTACAATTGGCGCCGTCTGTGGGAACAACAGACAAGAACAACCTCTTTATCGAGCTTTTTCTCTCAAACATCAATGGCAAACAACGAAGAGTTACCGCAGTCCGCCGTTGACGGATTAACTCCAGAAGGAGGCGCAAGGCGCGAAGGCCAACCCTTGGTCACACCCATGGCGTACCTAGAACCACAGAGACTGAATTTCAGGAGGGATGCGAGGGGACGAAGACGGAATAACAGTCCCCATCACTCTCGATCGCAAAGCCCAGAAAGACGAAGGCGCAGGATTGATCCTCAAACTCTAGAGGATCGCGTCAGGGAACAAGACGAGTTGATACAGCGGATGGCGGCGGACATGGAATCTCTCAAACGCCAGGTAAAAGGAAAAGCGGTGGCGACAGGAGAGGGGCGCAACAACAAGACGCCGTCTCGCCACACAGAAGGTCGTAGTAAGAATTCTACACCCTCCCAAGCAGAGAACAGAAGTCTCGGGATGGGCGATACACATTCCAGGTCTTCCAGAACTCGCCACTCCAGGACGGAGAGAACGAGATCTGAGATGTCAGTCACCGAGGGAAGTACATATTGGCCCTCGCATACACACCAGACGAGGTCTAGACAGTCGGAGTTGCCCAGATCATCCGACCTGCGAACCATGCTTGAAGAGAAGGCGCGATGGGAGGGGGGTGCCAGGGTGCGCGATCCACACAGAGTTTCTACTTTGGTGAGGTTGGCTCCTCGGACGCATGGAAGCGTCGAGGTTGGAATGCCAATACCGCGCCTTACTTACGAACCAACGGACAAGGCGTTGGCGAGGCTGCAGACCTCACCATTCGTCCCAGCAATAGAGAACGCGCCCATGCCATCAGGCTTCCTTCAGCCCAAATTTACTACTTACGAAGGGAAGACAGACCCCTACTCGCACTTAAGCCACTTTCGCCAGGTCATGGCTGTGTACCGGCGGAACGAGGCCTTGATGTGCATCTTATTTCTTTCGAGCCTTGGCGATCTAGGCTTGACTTGGTTTGAGAGGCTCCCGGAAGGCAGCATAGCCTCCTGGGCGCAATTGGCGGAGGCGTTCGTGACAAGGTTCCGAACGAATACTAAAACTCCGGTGGAGATCGACCAGTTACTCTCCATCGACATGGGCGACAAGGAGACCCTAAGATCATACAACAGTCGCTATTGGGAGACCTTCAATCAGATTGGAGACTGCCCTACCAATCTCGCCATTGCGCAGTACAAAAGAGGCCTTCCAATAGGCAACAGACTAAGGGATTCTATCACCATGACACCACCCCTTACCATGGAAGCCTTGATGGAGAGAGTGCATCAGCACATCAGGGTAGAAGAGGATGGCGCCCACGCCAAGATAAAATCTGGCGCAACCACAGTATCAGAAAAGAAGACCGTAACAAAGGTTAATGCGGTAGATCGCCCGAACCAAAACGGACGAGGCAGGCGAGACAACGAGGAGGACCAAGACAAGAGATGGTTGAGAGTCCGCACTGCCATAACCACGGTATTCAAGAAACCGATCTACCGAATACTTAGCGAGATCCGAGACGAGCCTTTCGTCAAGTGGCCAGCCAGGCTAGGCGCAGCTCAGAAGGACTATGATGACAGATCACGGTGCACCTTCCACAAAGAAAAGGGGCACCGCACTGAGAATTGCACGTCATTAAGGCAGCATCTGGAGGAGTTGGTGGCGGCAGGCCACCTAGATACCTACATCGAGGGAGGGGCGCAGCCAGCCCCCCAGGACCATCACAACCCCAACGGAATGCCGATTGACGCTCCACCTCAAGGCATTATCAACGTGATACACGGGGTCTTTGAACCGGAACGTGTATGCGAGCTCAAAGGTTCAATCAAAAAGGCAGAGCACTTAAGAGAGGTGTTGAGTGCCCAACCAGCCGTCAAGAAGGGGAAGACAGAGGCCGCAAATGTCATGTCTTTTTCGGATAAAGACTTGACAAGAATATACTGCCCCCATAATGATGCCCTGGTCGTCACTCTCCGAGTCGCAGATTTTGACGTCAAGCGGATTCTGATTGACCAGGGTAGTTCATGTGAAATCATGTACTACGAAACCTTCAAACAAATGAAGTTGCAAGATAAAGACTTGGCGCCTGCCGTCTCTCCCCTAATTGGATTCAACTCCATGCCAGAATGGCCCGTCGGCAAAATAATCCTCCCAGTCAAAGCAGGGAGCGTGACGAAACAAGTGGAGTTCTGGGTGTTGAAAGTCCCCTCCACTTACAACATTATCTTGGGAAGGACATGGCTGCATGCCATGCGCTCGGTGGCGTCCTCCTACCACCAAGTGATGCGGTTCCCCAACGACATCGGTATAATGGAAGAGGTTTATGGAGATCAACTCATGTCGAAGCAGTGCTTTGTCGCGGTGAATGGCAGCCGCGCAGCCAAAGGATACGTTCATTCGGTGGAAGAACCTGAGAGTAATGAGCTGTTCGCTGACGTTGGCAAAGCGGCTAGTCAGAAAGCGGTGGAGGAATTAGTGGAGGTCAGAGTAAATGAAAAGAACCCAGATAAGTTCTTTTTGCTCGGATCTTCGTTGTCCAGCACTGAGAGATTGGAGGTCTTGGAATTTCTGACCTCCAACATCGAAGTGTTCGCCTGGACTCCGTACGACATGCCAGGCATCGATCCTAACTTCATCTGTCACCAACTCAATGTCCACCCATCAACCAGGCCAATCATTCAACGCACCCGCAGATCGGCACTCCACCATGCCGAGATAGTGGCGGATGAGGTAGGAAGCCTGCTGGAAGCAGGGGCAATCAGAGAGGTGCATTACCCAAGATGGATCTCCAACACCGTCGTAGTACCAAAGAAGAATGGCAAATGGCGTGTTTGCGTCGACTACAAAACGGTTAACAAGGCGTGCCCAAAGGATAGCTTTCCTCTGCCAAGGATAGACCAACTGGTAGACTTAACGGCGGGGCACAACCGACTTAGCTTTTTGGATGCATACAGAGGCTACCACCAGATCGCCATGCATGAACCAGACCAGGAAGTCACATCCTTCACCACCCCAAGGGGACTCTACTGCTACAAAGTCATGCCCTTTGGCCTAAAGAACGCAGGGGCGACATTCCAGAGAATGGTCACCAAGATGTTTGAACCATTGTTAGGCAGAATGATAGAAGCGTACATCGACGATATGGTGGTCAAAAGCAAGGATGAGAATGACCATATCAAGGACTTGGGTGAGATGTTCGAGATCCTAAAGAGGCATAAGTTACGCCTCAACGCGTCGAAGTGTGCGTTCGGAGTAGGATCTAGCAAATTCCTAGGCTTCCTGGTGACCAACCGAGGTATCGAAGCGGACCCTTCTCAGATCAAGGCAATACAGGACCTGGAGAGGCCAAACTCAGTGAAGGAAGTGCAGCATCTCACCGGCATGGCGGCTGCGCTCAATCGGTTCATAAGCCGGTCGTCAGACAGGCTACGACCATTCTTCCATGCTCTGAAGGCTAAGTTTGAGTGGGACGAAGAATGCGACCACGCCTTGGGAAGCCTAAAAGAATACATGTCTTCTCCACCACTACTTGTAACCCCAATCCCTGGGGAAGAACTCTTCTTATACCTGGCAGTCTCGCAACATGCAATTAGCGCAGTGTTGGTCCGCGCAGAAGGAATCCAACATCTTCCCATCTACTATGTCAGCAAGACATTACTGGACGCCGAGACAAGGTACCTGCCACTGGAGAAGCTGGCATTGGCCTTAATGATGGCCTCGAGAAAGTTGTCGCACTACTTTCACGCCCACACAATAGTTGTTCTCACAGCCTTCCCATTAAAGGCTTTATTTGAAAGGGCGAACTTCTCGGGACGAATTCTGAAGTGGGCAGTAGAGTTGGGACAATACGACATCAAGTTCCGACCAAGGACCGCAATAAAAGCGCAAGCATTGGCAGACTTCGTCGCAGAATTCACACCAGGGAGTCATCACATCTGCCCAGTCGACCTAACTGAAACAACCGAACTAAGAACGGAAGTTGACGTCGGAATAACGCAACCCCTAGTGTTGGTTGATCAGTCAGGCCCCAAGGCAGACCAAGGTAGCGAAAGGAAGGAAGAAACAAGTCATGCTACACCAAGTCCGGACATACCAACAAATGACGACTTGGCGCAATCAGTTAGCAAGGGGGAGACAGCGAGCATGGACTCTGAAGAGGGCACCAGCAACTTGGAAGATCCCGAGGCATCGTCTGATCCCACCACTTGCTGGAAATTGTTCGTTGGGGAGATGTGGAAGCTCTTCGTGGACGGAGCATCGAACAGGCATGGAGCAGGACTTGGTATAGTCCTCATCTCTCCAGACGGACTAGTAGTGGAGCAGGCGATCAACCTTGGCTTCCCAGCGTCGAACAACGAAGCGGAGTATGAAGCGCTTCTAGCAGGTCTCAAGTCGGCATTCTACTTGAAAGCAACGGAGCTAATGGTTTACAGCGACTCGCAGCTGGTGGTAAACCAAATATCTGGCGACTACGAAGCAAAAGATGATAGGATGGCTAAGTATCAAGGGTTGGTCAGAGCCGAAATAAAGAAATTCGAAGTGGTGCGAATAGAGCAAATTGGCAGGGAGGAGAACAGCAGAGCGGACGAACTAGCAGGCATTGCCTCAATGGCAGATATCTCCGTCCCCCATCCATTGTTGGTCGACTACCTGCCTAGACCAAGCATTGAAGACCCCGAAGCGGGAGAGGTACGTTGTGCCGATTTAGGCCCTTCTTGGATGGATCCCATCATACTGTTCCTGAAAGATGGCACCGTACCGGTAGAGAAGAAAGAAGCCAATAGAATAAGAGCAAAGTCCCTGCGATTTTGGCTCTCCCCATCCTTGGCATTGTACAAGAAGTCGTTCTCAGGACCTTACTTGAAGTGTGTTCACCCAAGCAAAGTGGAAGCATTCCTATTTGAAATACATGAGGGTGTTTGTGGCAGCCATCAAGGAGGAAGATCATTGGCATACAGAGCGATCTCGCAAGGATATTGGTGGCCATACATGCAAGCAGATTCGGAGAAGTATGTCAAAAAATGCGAAAAATGCCAAAAATTCGCACACCAAATACACCAACCTGCCAGAGAACTTCTACCTTTAACTAGTCCGTGGCCCTTCGCAATGTGGGGCTTAGACATAGTAGGGCCACTTCCAACGGCACCAGGCAACAGGAAATTCTTTCTGGCCGCAACCGACTACTAGAAGCAGAAGCCTTGGCGTCAATAAAGGAGAAAGATGTAAAGAAGTTTGTCTGGCAGAATATCATCACTCGATTTGGCATACCAAAGGCGTTAATCTCGGACAACGGCACTCAGTTTGACGGAAGAATTTTCAGAGGCTTTTGTGAAGAGTACAAGATAGAGTTCTACAATTCCACGCCTGCATATCCCCAAGCAAACGGTCAGGCAGAGGCGTCGAATAAGGTAGTCTTGGATGGATTGAAGAAAAGGTTAGAAAAAGCAAAAGGGAAGTGGGCAGAGGAGCTCCCTCATGTTTTATGGGCCTACCGCACCACGCCTCGACGATCAACAGGAGAAACACCATTCTCCTTAGCTTATGGCATGGAAGCAGTCATCCCATTAGAGGTTGGCCTCCCCACAATCCGGAGCGAAAACTTTGATCCAGAATTGAATGACGAGGCTATAGCATTGGAACTTGACCTTGCGGAAGAACGAAGAGACAGAGCATTGGTTCATATCGCCTCCTACCAACAAGAGTTGTCCAGAAAGTATAACAGAACAGTACATCCAAGGCAATTCAAGATCGGAGATTGGGTATTGCGCAAAGTGATGGGAAATACATTGATTCCGGGAGATGGTAAGTTGGGGCCTAATTGGGAAGGACCTTACAAAGTGGTCGGATTAGCAGGCAAAGGGGCATACCACTTGGAAGATAAGGATGGCAAAGCAATTCCCAGACCATGGAATACTGTCAATCTCAAGTTGTTTTATTTCTAGTATGTCTCAGTTTGTACCATGAAATAAATCGATTCTTCTACGACGTGACTGTTATCAGCAGAAAGCCACTTCAGTAAGTGCGGACCTTTATAAACATAGTTGGCCGGAACAACCAACTATGATCCTAAGCCCCGGATAAGGCTGCAGGACGTTTGGTCAGAATAACCAAACATTCTATTCTAAGTTGGCTGAAAAAACCAATTTAGAGGTTGACTAGATTAAACCAACACTTGGTACTCTTCAGCCGAAGTATGGGTACGGCTGAAGAGTGGTTGGCTGGATTAAACCAACACTTGGTACTCTTCAGCCGAAGTATGGGTACGGCTGAAGAGTGGTTGGCTGGATTAAACCAACACTTGGTACTCTTCAGCCGAAGTATGGGTATGGCTGAAGAGTGGTTGGCTGGATTAAACCAACACTTGGTACTCTTCAGCCGAAGTATGGGTACGGCTGAAGAGTGGTTGGATGGATTAAACCAACACTTGGTACTCTTCAGCCGAAGTATGGGTACGGCTGAAGAGTGGTTGGCTGGATTAAACCAACTCTTTGTACTCTTCAGCCGAAGTAAGTGTACGGCCGGATTAAACCAACATTGGTTACTCTTCAGCCGAAGTGTTTATATCGGTTGAAGAGTGGTTGGCTAGTAAGTTGGATAGTTACACCGAGCTCACAGTTGTGCAAAGTTCATAGAAAAATTCATTACAAGTACAGGCATACATACACAAAACCGAAACAAGAGTTGAAGAAAAATTTTTCATTGAAACAAAGAAAAAGTACAATTGAGGGGCTACAGCCCGGTTACAAAATTCAAAAAAAAGAAAAAAAAAGAAAAAAAAAGAAGATTAACCGAGAAATGCATCAAGCTCGGCATCAAACTCATCCTAAAGACCGGTGTTCGATGGGAGTCCGGTGTCGGTTGGCAGACCGGTCTCAGCTTGAACTTGGTTCTCAACTTGAACCTCGGTCTCGATGGATGGGAGCTCGTCCCTTCGGTCTTCAATGATTGGCTGTTTTTCACTGGCGGCCGGGATGAGAGATGGCTCCTCATCCTCTTCATCATCATCATCATCATCATCGTCTTCATCATCGCCGGACCCCTCCAGAAATGCTTTTTGAAGATCGGCAACGTATTGCGAAAGGGAGGCCGGAATGAAATGCGGTGGAGCATTGTAGACTTCGGTGTCAGATGTGCAACCGAGCTTCTCCACCGCACTCCTCCAGCCGCATTTGAAGAACAGATCCTTCGCGGCATCACACTGGAGGGTGTATGCGTTTTCGGCCTCCTTGAAGCCTTGCTTTTTGATTTTCTTCACGTCCTTCTTCAGCTGGTTTATTTCGGCATCTTTCTGTGCCTCAATCTGAGCCAAGTGACGCAGGTACTTGTCCTTTGTCTGAATGGCGATCTTCTCCTTTTCAGCCTCAGCCGATTTAACTACTTCGGTCAGACGACCGTTTTCCGCGCGCAGTTCGGCCAGTTGCTTTTTTGCCTCTTCTAGTTCGGCCGTTTTTGATTCAGCCTCAGCCATGGCCTCCCTGGTATGATGCCGAAGTTCCATGATCCTCCTATGAGTGACTTGGTTTTTTTGGATGGCCTGCAAAGGAGAAGCAACGGTTAGCCGGACTGAAAGTTAAGAAAAATTACTTAGAAGTTTAGAAGCTGCTTACCAGGATCATGGATTTAGTGGAGGACCGGACTGACTTTAGCTCGGTATTGAGTTGTTTGTAGTGGTGCTCCATATCTTTTGGAAGGCACACACTTTTGGCTAAGCTAAAAGCCATTAAGTGATCCTTCTCTGAGATTACCGAATCATCAATAGTGATGTCTCGGTTATCGAAGGAGAGGGCAGGGGCCCATTTTGATGAAGTGGCAGTTCGGGCGGATGACTCCGGTTGGAGGTTTTGCTGGGAGCTTGGAGGGGAGCTCTGTGGAAGAACGGTCTCGTCCTCATCAACAAGACGTGGCTCGGTTTGGAAAGTCCGAGCACGCTTATTTCGGCGTGAAGAGGATGGTTGTTGCGATGGCAGGGCCACCACGGTTTCAGTGGTTTGGCCGGTTGCCCGCACTTCGGCTGGAGTTGTTGCGGTTAGGAGGGCTCTCAACTTGTTCTTCTTAGCCATTTCCTGTTCGGCTGTGAGTGGTACAAGGATGATCTGAGGCAAGGAAGGGTCCGGTTCTGGTGCGTCTTCGAGGAGGAAGTCAGTCACCCTAGCTTTTCGGCGACCGGAATAACGGTAAGTCGGTTCAAACTTTAAAAGCTTATCCCAACTTCTCTCCTTTACTCTTAGGGCGGTGCGCAGAACGCCGAGGTTGGGGTAGCCGTAGTTTGAAAGGAGATGGGCTTTATCTGCAAAAAAGAAAATGAAGTGTTAGTTCGGTTCAGAGTAGAAAGCCGAAATAAACAAAATGTAAAATGCAACCGAAGTATGTATACCGGGCTCTCCTTGTTTCCAGTTTATTCTTCGGCCAGGAATCGGGGCTTGATGGTCCTCGAAATTCCCAGAGACCCAAAAAAAGTCGTCATCGTTCAAGTCTTTGTCCGGTGTGTGTTTTACTATTTTTTCTCGGCCACGGCGTATTCTTAAGTAGTAACACCAGCCCTCATTTTTGGATCCTATGGAGTATTGGTGAAGTATCTCGGCCAGGCCTAGGTTGAGACCGGTTTGTTGGTTCAGTGCGGCTATACCCATTATTATTCGATATGTATTGGTGGATAGTTGGGTTGGGCAAAGTCTGGTTTGCCTTAGGAATTCGCATATTAAGGGTTGAACCGGGAATCTAAGTCCGGTCTCTATTATGGATTGAAGGGTAAAGGGGACGAAGCCTTCCTTGCCCCATGGGTCGATTTCTTGTTCGACTAAGATGAGGTCTACATCGGCTGGAATATTATAGTCTTTTCTGAATTCGGCTAGGCCTCTTGGGGTTTCTACGAGGAACCTATATTTCCCCATTTATCGTATAAATTACGAATAAATGATCTCGGTCAAAAAAATGTGTGCGGTAGCTCGGTTGAGCGCAGTGGAGTGACTGGCAACCTAAAGTCTGCAAAGTGGAAAACAAGGGGTTAAGCACAGATCAATGGACCGTGCTACAAAAATAAAGCAAGAAAAGGGAAGTCTTACTTCGGCTACAGGATGCTACATGATCTACTTCGGCTTCAGAAAGGTGCATGTTATCTCGGTTGGCCAAGGTGTTTGGTTATCTTGGTTCTATCTGTTGTTATGTTACTCCGGTTAAGCATCAAGGGGCAGCTTTCCAAGTCCGTTTTGGGAATTGAGAAAGCTGGCTTAGCTCGGTTGAGGGCAAAGATTTTCTAAGCTCAGTTATAACCAAGATGTTTGTTTATCTCGGTTTTGCCTATGGAGTTTGTTACTCCGGTTAAGCATCAAGGGCTGGCTTTCTAAGTTTAACTTAGAAACTGAGAAAGCTGGCTTAGCCCCCCAAGGCTTATCTCGGTCGAGGGCAGAGATTTTCTAGTTCGGGTGGACTATTGAATCTACCATGATGTGTATAAGTGCTACTTCGGCTAAGTCTGAATCCGTGGGTGACCTACTGAAACTACCGTGATGTGTACAAGAGCTAGTTCGGTTCCAGTCTACCTAAAGTTCTTATATAGCAAAAACAGTTTCTTAGTTCGGTTGCTTCGTGATTATGGATCCAAATCAAATATTCTACAGGGTACTACATGTGTTCATGTGTTCTAAGAAAGTTTTTTCCAGAAACAAAGCTAAGTATGAAAAGTATTTTGCAAAAACACAAAACGAACTACAACAGATTGAATGAAAGTAAAAACAAAACAGGTTTATGATGCTTACCTGGTAAAGAGGGAGAAGAACGAAATGGGAGCAGCAGCAACAATGGGGAACTCGAGCTCAGTGGATTGGGAGAGCAAAAGCAGAAGCAGAGAGAGAGAATGAAAAGTGAGAAGGTAGATCGAAAAATGAGGGGATTGTTTTGTTTTGGAAGAAGGGAAAGGAGCGGGAAACTGTTCAAAAATTACAGAGTACGAGGGCGGCTGCACCGCTTTGGAGGTCCAATCAGAGGCTGCCACGTGTCTCTGGAATACTTAACGATTCAGTTGCTGGGTTTGAAGAGACGTTTTGACCGGACGTTCTCAGATCGGTTTAAAGCTAGTTCGGCTGGATAAGCTAAATGGTTTTTAGCTCAGCTGGAGAAGCTGTGAGGTTTTTAGCTCGGCTGGAATAGCTATAGGATTGTAGCTCGGTTGGAAAAGCTTACCAACATTAGCTCGGCTGTAATGGTACGTCGGTTTGAAGGTAATTCCTATCATGCTTCGCAGATGGAATTAAGGGGCAATTGAGAGGGTAATTTGTATGCAAATTGGGCCGAAGTTGGGTATTGGGCCGTTATGGGCCGCATTATAAAGGGCCGGAGTAGAATGGCTGTATAAGTTAATCCGGTCAGGAGAAGTAAATTTGGAGTTAGACCGGTCATACAACCATGATGAATAGTTCGGTCAAAGCTTTATTTCTACCTTGGTTGAGTAATACGCTGAGGGAAGTTCGGTCTTCGGCGGTGAGTTCGGTCGAGGCACATGAAAACCAAGTTGCACCAAGTCCTTGAGAGGACATAGCTCAAAAGACAGTTCGGCTCAACTCTCTTATGGTTAGCTCGGTCTTAACCTAGGAAACTGAGATAAGAGAGAAGTAAGTGCCTAACTAACAGGTACTTCGGTCAGACTGGTAGTTCGGTTATGGAGATTGGTTGTAAAGTGACTATAGATTCTAGCCAACCTGTAAAGGTCTGTAAGCCATGATGCCATAAGAGCTGGCCTTGAGGCCATATGGTCATGTGAGGCCATGAGGCCATGTGTAGAAAGTGACCAAAAGTAGGATTGAGCTGGCAGCCAGCTCACTTCCAGGATTCTCTCTTGTATTTGTAATCTCTATATATAGGAAGCCAGGGAGAGGGAAAGGGAAGGACGACAAGCCTATAGAGGAAAGAGAGTAAATAACGGAGAGTTGATTGTAATTCTTATCATTTGTTCAATATAATAAATTTGCAGCTCGTGGACGTAGGCAATTTGTCGAACCACGTTAAATTCTCTGTGTAAAAGCTTGATCAACAGGATTATACGGGCAAGTTTATTTCTCTCCCGTACAATTTGTATATCATTCCTTGAAAAATATCATCTCTTGATTGGTTCTATTTAAATGATTAGACTTCAGATGAATGTCACACAAGCATTGAACAACCAAAAAGCTCTCCTCTTCTCTTTCTTTTCTCCCACAGTGGTGACCTTAAAGGCCTCTTACATCGTGAAACCAACCGAGGAAACACCAACTGGGCTCATGTATTTATCAGAATTTGATCAGTTGATTGCTATAACTCATGCACCTACTGTTTACTTCTATCAACCCTCTGGTGAGTTGACTCTAAATTCAGTAATACTGATGTAGAACAAGTGGCCGAAGACTTCTTGGAACATGTTCTACAACTTCCTTGTCTTTTGTCGGTCGAATTGTTTAAGAAGTCTTCGGTTACTTATTCTACATCAAATACATACACTAAAAGACTCTTTAAGCGAAGCACTCATCATATTCTACCCTCTCGCTGGACGCCTCCAATGGATTGCTAGGGGTTGCCTTCAAGTAAACAATCTTCTCTATTTTTTGTAATTAATATTTTGTTCTTTTATTTTTGGTTAATTATTATAGGATTAAGTATGAGTATTGTGTCATTTTAATTACTTATGTTTAAAAGTATTTCAATTTAATTTTTAATAAAAAAAAGTGTTTCAAGTTGGTCTTCCAATCGAGCTTAATAGACTCATTGGGGAACGAAATTGAAATATTTTTTAATGGTATAGATTTGGAAGCCCTCCGCCAAAGGAGTATTTTATACACAACATATAAGGAATCCATTCAATGAAATACCATTTTTATTCTTTGGCTCAACTCAATGAATTTAGTAAGCTTAGATCGAACTTGTCCAACTTTTATAGTGTGATAGTTGGTTGTTCATGGAATAGCTATGCTTACTTTTTTTGGATCAATATTAGCAGTTCATCAAATGATATAACTAATCTGAATTATAGAGCTACAAATACAATCAAACCCAATCGAAGAAAATGTTGAATTGAATTGTACTGGTCTCTATTGGGGGTTCTAAGCCTATATGTCATGAGTTGAAATAACTGTTTTCTTTTCAATTTTTTTTAAGAGAAAGAAAGAAAATAGTATACATTGGGGATCATAATGAAATATTTTTAAAAAATGTTTTAATTTGGTCTCCCAGTGCGTCTGTTAACAAAGTTAGATTAAGGAACTAAATTGAAACACTTTTTACATATTGTGAATCAAATTAACATAATTTAAATATTAAGAACCAAATTGAAACATTTTTATATATTGGGAACTAAAACTGACACAATTTAAATGTTGTGGGACCAAAACAACAATAGACTCATACTTTGGGCAACCAAAATATAATTAACCCATTGTTATAAGGGTAAATTATACCAATAATCCCAACATTTTGTCACTTATATTATTTTGGTCCCTACACTCTCAATGGGCTCAATTTTGATCCTTAGTTTTGGATTTTGCATTAATTTCGCCCAATCAATAATACTACTAAGGTTTTTGATGAAAAATTATCACTAAGTTAGTTGGAATTAAGTTACTGAATTGATCAACTTTATAATTTTGAGCATGAAACATACCACTCATTTGTCATAAAAATAAATGTTAACAATTGAAATCAATTAGAGCAATTTGAGACAAAATAAAAAATTTTAAACTAAAATTAAGCCAATTGAAATTATAAGGATTAAAATCACATGAGTCAAGATGTAGGGGATAATGATGTAATATACCCTTGTTATAATATTTATTCTAATAGAACTTCCTGTAATATTTTTAGCCTTGGTTTGGTAAACATATTGGGACTAAATAAGGACAAAAAAAAAAAACCACAAAATTACAAAATGATAAAATACTTGATTTTTTATGTAAAATTACCAAATTGACCTATATACAAATAAAAAGTCAAAAAAGTATCATTTCCAAGTGGAGGACAATTTTATCATTCCAAAACAAAAAAACCAAAAAAGTCAAACAAAAAAACCAAATGAACAAAAAAAATCATAAACTAAAAAAGTTAAAAAAGCAAAAGGAAAATGTCTCGTAGCTCAAATTTTGTGGCTCAAAAGTGGCTCAAATGGCCAAAACGACGTCGTTTTGGTCATTTTTATGTTGTTCTGTACTCAAAACGACGTCGTTTTGGCCATTTAAACCACTTTTAAGCCACAAAATTT
This sequence comes from Camellia japonica, assembly GCA_030407325.1. Lineage (NCBI taxonomy): Eukaryota > Viridiplantae > Streptophyta > Magnoliopsida > Ericales > Theaceae > Camellia > Camellia japonica. Next base: position 158,905,653 of record JAPPVO010000059.1, on the reverse strand, counting down.
GAGTTACGTAGCATTGTCGAAAACGAAAAAACCAAGATCAACTGCAACTTGATGGGTGCCCAGTTCTCGAAGCTGAATCCGAAGCCAAAATTGACGACTTTGGGGACTTCTGTCCGAGTTCAAAGACTAGAGCACTCATACCATCACTTTCTCCCCCCCTTTATTCTTGTATCTCCGCACTTTGTATTCTCATCCATCAATAAAGTTTTCTTTTTATTGAAAAAAAAAAATTTATTTTCTTATTCCATTTGTGATGTTTTATTGGCCAAATGCACCATATAAGATGATTAAAAATATATATAAGATAATATTCCGTTATCCTAAATATTTATTTATTGAAGAGAGTTATTGCTTGTATTGTAATGAAAATAATTTACTAATAGTCTTTTGAGTGTACATCTGGTGATGGCGAGCATTTTGCCACAAATTTTTGGTAGTGTTTGGTAAAGTTTTGTAAATATAATTTGAGAGTATGAGTTGTATTTTGAGTTTGTGTATTGTGAAATTATGATTTGAGTGTAGAAAATTTGTTTGGTAAAGAGTTTTGAAAATAGTTTTAAAAAGAGTTTTGATTTGAGTAGGGAATTGTTGATGTGACATTTGATATGTGATACAAAAATTTATAACTCATAACTAAATACACAACTCAAAATTATTTTAAAGCACATAAAAAATTTTAAAAATTTCAGAAAATATTTTTTTCGATTATATAAATCAATTGCAAAAAAAAATAAAAAATAAAAAATAATAAAATCACTATTCCGGTCAACCGGCCGGACGTCCCGCCAAACAAAAATTTTTTTAAAAAAAGGAAAAACGCGTCTGTCAAAACAGAAAACCGCAGGTGTTCTGTGCAAAATTTTAAAAACATCATTTGAGAACCCTTATCAAACACCATACTTAAATTAAGGTGTGGAATTGTGATTTGAATTCACAACCAAACAGAGTTATCTTTGGTTTGGTTCTCAGGATTTGTTCTCCAACTTTTGAAAAAAAAAAAAAAAATTTAATTTTTTGAAAAAATAATAAATAAAAGAACTCATCATTTTTGTAGGGCAAAAGTAATTTTAAAATTTTAAAAATAATATCCTTTTAATATTTATTTTTATCAAATAAAATTTTATTATTTTTTTTTAAATTTCAAAAAAATGATTCTAAAATTAAAATTGCCACCCCCAAGTCTTGCATAAGGATATTGGAGCAACGCTTGGTATTGTGGCTATGTAAGTAAACGCCATGTTTGTTTCGCGATTTGAATGGTCAGATTTAACTATCATGGTTGTGAGTCCTACCTATCGTGGTCAGATTAAACTATTATGGTTGTGAGTCCCACCTACAGAATGTTTAGTAGTAAAATGGGATGGTGGATTGATATTTAAGGGGCTTAGTAATCCTCCTTACTAGAGGAATTAATTTGTTTGAATTTTGGGTAGGATTAGAAAAATAGTGAGGGAATTAAGTCTATTTTATATAAAAATTTTATTTTTTAATTTTATTTTTTTACCAAGTATACTTGTTTGTTTTAATATTTGTTTTAATTTTTCTAATATAAAATAATTTATTTATTTATTTTATGTAAAAATAATTTAACAATCTTATCACTAAGTATCTTCCATACTATTATAAAAACAAACATACTTTTACTTAATCTTTGACTAACAATCCCCACATTAATAATCTTTTCACTAATCATCTTCTCACTAACAATCACATTCAACCTAATCCGTCAAACAAACGTGGCCAAAGTAGCTGACTGGGATACTGCTATACTCTTACCACTTTGTTTGGAACAGGTTATTTTAATAATTTTTAATTTTTTAATTAAAATATAAAGTAAAAAATTAGTATGTTTAAAATATTTTTGATTTCAATAATAATAGAGACCCCCACAACAATCTCACAACCCCAAAAATGATCTGAACCATTCTTGTCACTGTCAGACACAATTCCCAAAAAAATTCAAACACATCAATGATCAATACATTAGTGGGGTCATGGGGGTCCTCTTTTGTGGGGGTTCCAAACATTTTCCTTTTAATTTTTAAGGAAAAAATTATATAAAAATAAAAATAAATTTTTTTTTGACTTTTTTATATAGTTTTGTTGATTTTTTAGTATTTTTAGGTCTTGTTTAGAAACATATTATTTTAATAATTTTTAAATTTTTAGGCTTTGTTTGTTATAATCTAAAAAAGTTAAAAAATTAAAAAGTCACCATCTTATTTAAGTCACATCATCCTACTTAAGTCACATCACTTCTTTACTACATCACTTCAAACTCAACTCATACTCAACTCATATTTCATAAAAAATTAAAAAATACATTTATTTAATATTTTTTTCGAAAAAATACTCATAAATAAAAATTCTGTTACATCCTTGATTGACGAAAATGTTAGTTGTAATTTGTGAAATATAATAATTTTGTTAATTTTTTTTAAAAATAGTTTTTTCAAAATTCACAGCCAAACTGTTTTGTGAACTTCATTCAAAAAATAGTTTTTAAAAATGGTGAATTTTTTACTTTTTAACTTTTTTAGATTATAACAAACAAAGCCTAAAAAGTTAAAAATTATTAAAATAATATGTTTCTAAACAAGACCTAAAAATACTAAACTCATACCCAATTTATATTTTATAAAAAATTAAAAAGTACACTTATTTAGATTATCCCAAATCACCATCCTATTTATGTTTTTATTTTTATTTTTATTTTTATTTTTTTGACATTTTAAGAAGAAATTTAAAAGGAATAATATAAATAATTAATAAATTGACATTTTGTCCTTTGACAACGCTACTGTTTTAACTCGTGGGAGAGTGAATTCACCTGACCTGCTGTCAGGTGAAGTGACTCAGTAGACTGCTAACTTTTTGGCATGAAGTGACGCTGCAGACTGGTACCAAAGGCATGAAGTGGGCAAATGGGGTTGTTGAGTAATAAATATTGGACCTCACAATTTTAGGTTCCCAAAAAAGATGTAAAAATGTATAAAACTAATAAATGTAAATATTTGGACATCACCAATTTCTCATTCAGAAAAAAAAAAAAAAAAAAAAATATTATAAATAAAAAATTGTTACAATCTGATTGACAAAAATGTTTTTTTATAATTTGTGAAACGTAATAATTTTGTTAATTATTTTTTTAAAAATATTTTCAAAATTTGTAACCAAACTCTTTTCACAATTTCATTCAATATTGTAAATATTTTTTTTTTTTTTTTTTCAAATTTCTATTCAAAACTCATGTAAAATTATAACAAAACTCTATGTTTCTAAATATATATATATATAAATCTAAAAATTGGACTTCACCAATTTTTTATTCCGGAAAAATACTCATAAATAAAAAACTATTACAATTTGATTGGTGAAAATGTTTTGTTATAATTTGTGAAATGTAATAATTTTGTTAAATTTTTTAAAAAAAAGACTTTTAAAAATTCACAACCGAACTGTTTTGAGAACCTCATTCAAAATTATTTTCAAACTCTTTTCAAAACTCTATTCAAAACTCATAAACAAATTCATAACCAAACTTTCTGCAAAACTCCATTTTTCCAAATAAATATATAAAAATAAAATCTAATATTGGACTTCCCCCTTAGTATTTTTTTTCGAAAAAATACTCATAAATAAAAATTCTGTCACATCCTTGATTGACGAAAATATTAGTTGTAATTTGTGGAATATAATTTTGTTAATTTTTTTTTAAAAATAGTTTTTTCAAAATTGACAACCAAACTGTTTTGTGAACTTCATTCAAAATTATTTCCAAACTCTCTTCAAAACTCTATTTAAAATTAATGAAAATTCTATTCAAAATTCATGAACAAACTCATAACCAAACTTTCTGTAAAACTCTATTTTTCCAAAAAATATATATATAAATAAATGTAATACTGGACTTCACCAATTTTTTTTTTTGAAAAAATACTTATAAATGAAAAAACTGTTACATTCTTGATTGACGAAAATGTTTAGTTGTAATTTTTGGAATGTAACAATTTTGTTAATTTTTTTTTTTAAAAGTCTTTTTTCAAAACTCACAACCAAACTCTTTTAGAACTTTATTCAAAATTAACATTTCTAAACTCTTTTGGAAACTTCATTCAAGACTGCATGAACAAACTCTAATCAAACTCTCCACAAAACTCTATTTTTTCAAAAAAATATATATATAAATAAATTTTAAGTACAATTATATGTTTCTTGGTTTTGTGAAAAAATGTTTTTTCAAATAAATATTGTTTTCGTAATGACAATATATTTTCGGTTGTTTGTTGGAAAAAAAAATTAAAAATCCTAAATGATTCGTGATTAGATCAAGATTAAAATATTTCAATTCCCAATTATCTAAAACACTCAATCTAAATCATCAAGCACTTATGAAAGTGATTTAGAATGTTATTTTTGGAATAAACAATAAATCAACACAAACGATTTTTACGTGGAAAAAACCACAATTGAAGAACTTTCAATTGTAATAAAAAACCACGGGCGAAACGCCACTAATCAATCCACTACTGAAGAAAGAAATATTATAAAGATAACACACAAATTACCCAACTCAGTCAATTTGTCTTCGAATCTTCTGTAACTCTTTCACCACGCCTTCGTCTCGGAACTGATCAATCCTAAAGTTGAATCCACAACTTCACTTGTCGAATTAACGACTACGTACAGAATCAAACGCCTTTTGAAACTCTACGTTTGAATCTTCGGAATCCATCGAAGAATAACACTTTTGTATGTATACGAACAATCTCCTTGATATGTGCTTCTCAATTCATGAGTTGAATACTCATTCAATCTTATCAAGGAAAACTCACAAAAATCTCCACAAGAAAACCTCAAACAAAACCCAAAAAAACCTTAAACAAGATCTAGGAGTAGTAATCCTAAAACAGACCCAACATGCGAATTTATAGAACCTGAGATCGCGTGGTCCGCTCGAGCGTGGGAATTCCCACTCGAGCGGAGACTGCATATTCCGCGATTCATACAAGGTCCACGCTCGAGCGTGAAATCCCACTATCTAGTATTTTTGCAGGCATGAGAGAGATACTGGGAGGGTGAAAACCCCGCTCGAGCGTCACTTTCCCCGCTCGAGCGGGAAGACCAAAACAAGAAAATCTGGAATAAAAGAAATTGTTACAACCTTGGTTTTGTTCCATGGTTTGACAACAAAAGGTCCTAACAATCTCCCCCTTTGTCAAATCCCGGACAAAACTACTCTAAAACAATTGTCCTAACAAAATCACTAAAACAATTTTCCTAACAAACACCAACAACCATGAAAACTGAAATCCATGCTTTTGATCAATTACCCTGGAAAAAAAAAAACCACACAAACCAACCAAAATCTGTGGAACTGTATTAAATAGCAAAATATAAATCCATCCACAAGACAAAATATAGTATCCAAATATACTATCCATCCATCCCATAAAAAAACATATTTATGTCCAACTGTACCAAATAACAAGTATAACCACAAAACCAAACAACGATCCAACTGTACCAAAGAAAGATATATAAACAAAAGAACTGTATCATCAATGACTGTACTAGAACAAAACATATACCAATGACTGTACCAGAACAAAACATATACCACTCCCCCTTTTTGTCCGGGAGGGATCAAAAATAAGAGAAACAGAACAGTAAAAATCAAGGAGCTGGGGCCTGAGATTGCAACTGAAGCAAAGATAAAATCTGAGCCAGCTGAAATGAAGTCCCGTGCCACAGATGCCTCAATCCGCTGGGAAGAAGCCTCCAAGGCACTGAACTGGGTATCAGCTGTGGTCTCAAGATCGGTGAGCCTGGCCTTAAACATATCCATCCTCTCCTCGAGATGGTCAAACCGGGAAGCAACAAATCTCTCAAAGGACTGAAGCTAACCACGAACGGTACGAACTGGAGGATGCTGCTCCCCCTCACCAATATCTCCGCCACCAGTAGCAGCATCATACTCCGCCTCCTCTGCCACGGCTGCAGCATCACTAGGACCTGCACCAAATCTACCTGAACCAGAAGAAACCCCCCGAATATGAGACTGACTCTGGGAGACAGTCTTCTTGGTGAAAGGCCGGGAAGGAGAGGCAAACTTATCCTCATCGAAAGCAGGGACCGCAAGTTTGGTAAGAAGCCGGTTTATAAGGCAACCATAGGGTAAACCAAGATTGTTACGCTTAAAAGCAGCAACCATTTTTTGAATGATCAATGTGGCAAGATCTATGGAACGATTGTGAGCAAGGGATTGAAGGACAAACCCTTGGTCTTGATTAATTTCGGAGCTATGGGTGGTAACAATGATATTGGCACACACAATTAGGTTAAGCAACCTAAATTGGGGAAGTAGCTCATGCTGTTTGATCAAAGAACCAGTAGGCCAAGAACGAGGAAAACCACACAAAGTATGGGCTACCTCATCAAAGTCACAAGTAGGTCGGACTGGAAAATGGTAGAAGATAGGAAATCTTTCACTAATCCCTAAGAGCTCGCGAATAAGGGCGGTGGTAACAAGAATGGATTTAGACCTAACCCATGTTTTGAAGGAGGGCCCAATATTGTCCAGACTCTCCATGTTGCAATAGAATTCTCGCACCCAAGTGAGGTTTTGAGAACCAGAAAATAAAAGAACATTATCCCCTCCCAAAGGTTCAAAAAATGAACGGATAGGTATAGACTCGAATGTGGAGGGTTGAACATTACGTTCAAGATGTATGGAGCGAGCTGGATAAGACTCTCTGTATAACTGGGCTTTTTCAGCCGATGGAAAGCGGTCAGTCTTATAGGTGGGGCGAGAGGCAGTAGACTTTCGTCTTTTGAAGGTAGACATGACTAAACCAAGATAAAAGAACCAAGACAAACAAACCCCAACCCAAGACCAAACAACAACCAACAGAGAAACCACAAAACATTAGTATCACAATGATATAGCAACATGAGGCAATGAAAGATATCTTATGATGCAAAAATGTAAGCGTAAGAGAACCAAATATTGCAAGTATGAAGCAGAGTAAATGAGATGTGTACTAGGACCAAGAAAACAACAATCAAACACATAGGTAGCTAGCATGGTGAGGAACTGAATCAACAAAAAATAGGATCTCAGTAACACAAGGCAATAGATGTAGACCAAAATCCCCAATTTAAAAGACAAACAAAAACCTAGCAAAAGGCCCAAATTACTAACCCTTGATGCAAGATAGAGACACTAGTCCATTATTAACTAAACAAAATCAACAATGAAGGACCTTTAACAAGACGAACACAATAAACCCATCTACACATTGTAAAACCAACTCAAATAGACCCAAATTCGAATAGATCAAAGGGATAGAAATCCGACACAAGAACAAAGGAGAATGAGAGGAGAGACATACCTGAGATGTGTAAACACAAGAAAAACACCAAGGAAGTACAGAGGACTGGTATCGCAAGGAAAGCCCTAGGAGAGAGAGAGAGCACTTTGGAAAAATGAACTGAAAGGACGAATGAGGGAGAATTTAAACAAACCAGTCCGCTCGAGCGTGGGTGTGAACGCTCGAGTGTGAGACAAATCACGCGGAGACACGCTCGAGCGCGAAAACAGACGATCGAGCGTCAATTCACCCTTCGCAGAACTGTAAAACTAAGAGCAAAATACTGCAAGGCTCAAAACCACGCTCGAGCGTGGGAATGTCCGCTCGAGCGGGGACAAAACAATTTTTTAAAAAAAAATAAAAATAAGATACTCAATATCATGAAGTGAGACCTGGAACACAAGAAGATGATCACATTCAAAATTAAGACTAAAATGAAATAATCCGAACATCATGAAACCTGTAAACTTGCAATTTTGAAAAACAATGACATTGGAAATCATGAGCAAAGCAGATAAAATATTATCAGTGATCATAAGCTGCATGAGAATGTACAACTCAAAATCCAACATGAGATCTCACAAAATAAAGTGTGTGTGTGCAATCCATGAGAGTCCACTGAGCTAGAGTTAATCCTCGTAGTGATCGGATGGCTGGACCTCTGGCAAGAGTAACTGAACATCACAGAGAAAAGTCAAACCACTAGGAATCACGGGGTATTTGTTGAGTAAATGCGGAGGCTCCCCCTCAATCAATGAGTCCATTTTTTTTTTTTTTTTTTTCTTTCTTTCTTGTGGGCACGCATTGGTGGCATTCACGCTCAAGAGTATGGAAACCAAACCAGAGAAGAATGAAATAAAAAAGGATGGCCTGGTTGGTGCCTCTGAGGTAGCCTTTTCCTAATGCCCGAACTTCAAGGAACTGAAGGAGAAACCGTGGAAGTGAAAAATGATGGTAGATGGTTAAGAAACTCAACATCACCCATGATATACTAGTATCGGTCAATTCCACTGAAAAAGTACAAGAAACACTGTTAGTGGTCCATAGAGAACTTTGATCACTTGTGTGGAAACCCCTGCAACAATTTACCTCAAGGATGTGTACAGAATGAGATCATAAGGTTAATGAGCATGGGCATTCAAAATGAGCTATGAACAGAGAACAATGTGATCTTGTGAGCATCATGAGTAGTGTGCATATAAAGATGTATGCAAGTAAAACAGGAATCAATGACAATCAGATTATAGCATCCAAGCACACATACTGCCAAACACTCACACTTACTCAAGGAACAAGTAACACTCTAGTGATCGAGCATAACACCCAAGGTCTTTCTAAGGAACTCAAACCGAAGAAGATCAAGGGGTTTTGTAAAGATATCAGCTTTTTGATGCTCAGTGGGAATATGCTCAAGAACAATAAGGCCCTCTTCCACTAACTCTCGAATAAAATGATGACAAATGTCAATGTGTTTGGTGCGAGAGTGTTGGACAGGATTTTTTGAAATGTTTATGGCACTTGTGTTATCACAAAAAATTGTGAAAGTGTTCTGTTCTATCCCATAATCATGAAGCATTTGCTTCATCCATAGCATTTGTGCACAGCAACTCCCTGCATCTATGTACTCAGCCTTAGCAGTCGAAAGAGAGATGGCATTTTGCTTTTTACTATGCCAGAAAACCAGATTATTCCCAAGGTAAAAACATCCCCCGGATGTACTTTTCCTATCATCAGCACACCCTGCCCAGTCGGCATCAGAAAAACTAGTAATTTCAGTTGTAGTATCAGTAGAAAACCAAACCCTATACCCCAATGTCCCATTAACATATTTGATGATGCGTTTGACCGCAAGAAGGTGAGACTCTTTAGGACTGACTTGGTAACGGGCACAAACACCAACACTGAATGAAATATCAGGACGACTGGCCGTGAGATACAGAAGACTCCCTATCATACTCCTATAAAGGGTAGGATCTACATCAATACCAGAGGAGTCTTTGGAGAGGTGAAGACTGGTGCTCATGGGAGTGCGTGCATGTTTGGCAGACTCAAGACCAAACTTTGACACAAGATTTTTGGCATACTTAGACTGAGAAACAAACATACCTGAAGGAGACTGTTTAATTTGAAGACCCAAAAAATAAGACAACTCTCCCATCATGCTCATCTCAAACTCATGTGTCATGCAATCCGAAAAATATTTCACAAGATGATCAGCAGTGGATCCAAACACAATATCATCAACATAAATCTGAGCAACAAGAATATGAGACTTAGTATGTTTCACAAATAAGGTCTTATCCACACTGCCCATTTGAAAATCATTATCAAGAAGAAATGTAGTAAGTCTATCATACCAAGCCCGATGAGCTTGTTTCAATCCATATAAGGCCTTGTCTAACTTGTAGACATGATTTGGACATTCAGGGTCCTCAAACCCTTTTGGTTGCTCAACATATGCCTCTTCTTTCAAGTACCCATTCAGAAAGGCACATTTCACATCCATTTGAAACAATTTGAAACCAAGATAACACGCAACACCAAGTAAAATACGAATAGATTCGAGACGTGCAACTAGGGCAAACGTCTCATCATAGTCAACACCCTCTACTTGAGTGTAGCCTTGAGCAACCAACCTGGCTTTATTCCTAACCACAGTACCATTCTCATCAGATTTATTTTTAAAGATCCACTTGGTACCTATCACATTCATGTCTTTAGGTCTGAGAACTAGAGTCCAAACATTGTTACGTTCAAATTGACCTAATTCTTCATGCATAGCATTGACCCAACTATCATCTAGCAAGGCCTCTTTAAAATTCTTAGGTTCAATTAAAGAAACATAACACATATGTGATACCTCATCCCGAATCTGTCTTCGGGTTTTCATTCGATCCGATACACTTCCAATCACCTGTTGAGCTGGATGATTCAGTTTCACCCTTGCTGATGGTTTAAACTCAGGACTTGCGGTGATAGAAGCATCAGGAGTGATGTTTCTTTGTGCACTCTTTGGACTTTGACTTACCTGTGAGGATGGTGCCGTCCCAACTTCGTGTGCTTGGACCTTAGGTTCTCTTTGACTTTGTGGTTCAGTATCCAAGATTGGAGACTCACCATTGTCATCCTCATTTGTTGCTTGAGTAGGTGAACCTGTGTCATCTATAACCACATTGATAGATTCCATTGAAGAAGAAGTTCGCAGGTTATAGACTCGAAAAGCCCTACTTGTGGTTGAATACCCTAGAAAAATACCTTCATCATTTCGGGAGTCAAATTTGCCCAAAGGCTCTCTATCTTTGAAAATGTAATACTTACTCCCAAAAGTTTTGAAGTATTTTACATTAGGTTTCAATCCCTTCCACAATTCATATGGAGTTTGTAAAGTGCCGGGCCTTAAATACACGCGATTTATGACATAAACAGCAGTATTTAGGGCTTCAGCCCAAAACTTTAGAGGAAGTTTCTTGCTAAGGAGCATGACCCTAGCCATTTCTTGAACAACTCTATTCTTTCTCTCAACCACTCCATTTCGTTGTGGAGTAATAGGTACATAAAATTCATGCTTAATTCCATACATATCACAAAAATCCGAAAACGAACTGTTTTCAAATTCACGACCATGATCAGTTCGGATTTTTGCGATACGCCCAATGGACACACCCTGTTCATTTTGAATCTTAAGGACTAAGGCCTGGAAAGCATCAAACGTATCAGATTTTTCCCTTAAAAAATTTACCTATGAAAATCGAGTAAAATCATCAACAGTTAAAAAAATATATCTTTTACCTCCAATGCTTTCAGTGCGAGTAGGACCCATTAAATCCATGTGAACCAATTCAAGAGGACATTTGGTTGTAAAGCTGTTCACCTTTTCATGAGGGGCACGAGTCTGCTTTCCAAGTTGACATGGTCCATACACATGGTTCAGATTTTTACCCAGTTTAGGTACTCCTCTCACAAGCTCTTTGTTGGCTATCTTAGTTAGATCTTTGAAATTCATATGACCTAATCTTTGATGCCACAAATCAATGTTACTTATGATGGCAGAGTGACAAGTGAGATCATTAGTAGAAACAATCCCATAGCAGTTATCAGATGTGCGAACCCCATGCAAGATAGTATTTCCCTTTTTATCCAAAATTTCATATTTATTTTTTGAAAACAATACTTCATGGTGGGAATCACACATTTGACTAATACTCAAAAGATTTTCTTTAAGGCCATCAACAAGAAGAGCATTTTCGAGCTTGGGAAGACCAGCAACACTTATAGAGCCCTTACCAATGACTCTAGAAGTGCTGCCATCTTCAAAGGTAACAAGTCCTCCTTGATATTTTTCAAGGGAGGTGAAGTAGGATTTGTTACCGGACATGTGACGAGAGCACCCACTATCAAGATACCACATGTGTGAGTCACGTGCTTTGAGGGCAGTGTGAACAACTAAACAAGTCAAATCATCTTTTCTCACCCAAATCTTTTTGGTCTTGGTAAATGTCTTGGCGTTGTGAACACCCTCATGAATCTTGGTATTCCGCCTAGACATGTAAGGTTGTCTCCTAACCCAAAAAGTATTCGAATTTCTACCCTTTTGAGACACCTTACCAAACAATTCATAGTAATAAGAACGAATGGGGCCATACCTACCACAGTGATGACAAATAAAAACAGGTTTTACCTCTCTTTTGTTGATCTTACCCCCTTTAGGTAGATGAAGAGAGGGATCACCCTGGTCCACCTTCAGCTTTCCCTTTGCTTGAGTCTTCAGGTCATGTGAAGTAGAGGCCTGTCCCTTGTGAGCTGTCGCACCATAGCCTAGCCCACTTTTGTCACAACCCATTTGTTGAAACCCGAGGATGTCTTCTAAAGATTTGGAACCTTTGTTCCACATGGCAATAGTGGCTCTAGCAATACGGAGTTCTTCATCTTTCTGACAGACTATCTCTTCCAATGTAGCTTGTGACATCTCAAGACTTTCAAGCTTCTCTTCATATGTGGAATACACCTTCAGAAGTTCATTCCTTTCAGCTTCACAGGATAGAAGTTTTCCATATAAGTCTTGCCTGTCACTTGAGATCTTGATGATATTCTGCTTTGCTACTACAAGTTCTCCTTTCAGCTTGACATTCTCACTTTCACATACTTTGAGTTTGAGAGTGAGTTTGTCATTGATTTTAGACAGATTCAGAGATTCATCATAAAGCTTTTCGTAAGCTTGTTGTAGATCATCACCGGTAATCTCATCATTGTCTTCAGATGTAGATGTTTCATCATCATCTTTCTGCTCCTCATTCTTCTTGACCTCATCTAGTCGAGCAACTAAGGCAGAAAAGTTATTGGATGGTGGTGAAGGTGAATCTCCTCTTTCATAAAATTGGCTCAGAATCTCCCATGCATCTTTAGCCTTTGTGCAGTGAGCAACCCGTTGCTATTCTTCATCAGAAATTGCACCACGAATAGAAATCAGGGCTCTCTGATTGCTCAGATTGTCAGCACTTTCTGTATCTTCTTCAATGGCTTGCCAGCCTTCTAGGTCAGAAGCTCTCAGAAACTCCTTCATTCTGATCCTCCAATACAGGTAGTTACTCCCGTCAAAGGTGAGAGGATGATGCAAGTTCTGACCACGAGCTAATTCCGCTAGCTTTGGAAGAGGTTGAGTAAAAGTGGACCAAAATGCCATGAAAGCGCTATCCCCGTCTTCGCCGGATTCAGGTTCTTCAGGTTCTTGCTCCGACCCGCTTTGATCATCCCAAGTCACAGTGTAGACTTTCTTTCGATTATTTTTCGACGGACATTCAAGGGCAATATGGCCAAACCCTTGACATTCATAGCACTTGACCCCTTGCCCCTTTACAATCTTCTTTTCAGTTTTTTGAGCAAGTTTTGGTGGGAAAGTTTTGGGTTTTTCATTATTCTTGTCTTTTGAAATAGGGTCTCTGAAATTAGGCTTCTTTTTCTTCAAATTTTTTTTAAACTATTTAGTAAACACAGCCGTCATCTCAGACTCTAAATCAAATTCAGTCTCCGGAGTTTTTGCAGTCTCATGAGCACTAGTGAAAGTCACACTATCTTTTTGTTTTTTTCTTTGAAATCTGGTGGGCTTCATAAGTCTGCAAATTTCCAACCAACTGATCAAGCTTGAGGGTATCAACATTCTGAGCCTCCTCAATGGCTGTCACCTTTGATTGGAACCTCTCGGGTAAAGACCTTAAGATTTTTCCAACAACTTTAGATTCAGGGATTTTTTCACCGAGTGTGAACACAAGAATTCACGATATCACTTAGTTTTGCATAGAAATCATCAAACGTCTCATCATCGCACATAAAAAGGGTTTCAAAGGCGAATGTGAGACGTTGAAGTTTTGACCTTTTGACAGAAGTAGTACCTTCGTGAATCGTTTCAAGAATGTCCTAAGCCTCTTTTGCTACCTCACACGTGAAGATACGACGAAACTCTTCAGGTGTGACGGAGCAAAACAAGGAATTAAGAGCCTTACTGTTTCAACTAGAGTTTTGGTAATCAGTTGTGTCCCATTTATCAAGGGGTTTAGGAATATCAACACCATCAATGATGACAGTAGGTTCACTCCACCCATAGATTACGCAGTGCCAAACTTTCTCATCGATGGATTTTAAAAACGCTCTCATACGAGCTTTCCAATAAGAATAGTTTGTACCATCGAGTAAAGGAGGTCTATGGGTCGAGTTACATTCACGAATAGAATCCATATCACTAATCACACAAAATCACACTCCTATAGTTTTGATAAAAACAAAGAGTAACCTGCTCTGATACCAAATGAAAATCCTAAGTGATTCGTGATTAGATCAAGATTAAAATATTTCAATTCCCAATTATCCAAAACACTCAATCTAAATCATCAAGCACTTACGAAAGTGATTTAGAATGTTGTTTTTGGAATAAATAATAAATCAACACAAACGATTTTTACATGGAAAAAATCACAATTGAAGAACCTTCAATTGTAATAAAAAACCATGGGCGAAATACCACTAATCAATCCACTACTGAAGAAAGAAATATTACAAAGATAACACACAAATTACCCAACTCAGTCAATTTGTCTTCGAATCTTCTGTAACTCTTTCACCACGCCTTCGTCTCAGAACTGATCAATCTTGAAGTTGAATCTATAACTTCACTTGTCGAATTAACGACTACGTACAGAATCAAACGCCTTTTGAAACTTTACGTTTGAATCTTCAGAATCCACTGAAGAATAACACTCTTGTATGTATACGAACAATCTCCTTGATATGTGCTTCTCAATTCATGAGTTGAATACTCATTCAATCTTATCAAGGAAAACTCACAAAAATCTCCAGAAGAAAACCTCAAACAAAACCCAAAAAAACCTTAAACAAGATCTAGGAGTAGTAATCCTAAAACAGACCCAACATGCGAATTTATAGAACCTGAGATCTCGTGGTCCGCTCGAGCGTGGGAATTCCCGCTCGAACGAAGACTGCATATTCCACGATTCATACAAGGTCCACGCTCGAGCGGAAGTTTCCACGCTCGAGCGTGAAATCCCACTATCCAGTATTTTTGCAGGCATGAGAGAGATACTGGGAGGGTGAAAACCCCGCTCGAGCGTCACTTTCCCCACTCGAGCGGGTAGACCAAAACAAGAAAATCTGGAATAAAAGAAATTGGTACAACCTTGGTTTTGTTCCATGGTTTGACAACAAAGGGTCCTAACAAAAATATTTTCATATTTATTTTGAAAATTTGTTATGAATTTTGTATTAGCTAACCCAACTCCTTCATAAAATTTTGAAAATTTATCAGAATGTCAAAACAAATTTATTGGAATTTTTTTTTTCAAATATAACTAAAATCTTTTGGCATGTGTCTCGAAATAGTCCTGTGTATTTGAATAAAATTGCATAATGGTTTCAACACAAATACTTTCATAAAATGTAATTCAACATGCATAATATGAAAAAAAAAATAAAGGATACCAAGTCCAGCATACACTGTGTTCCACCAACAACTTCCGAAATATAAATAAAAAAGTTTTAAAGATACACAAATTGTTTTCTCCCATTACATGAAACATAAAACAGTGTTCACATACATCACATAACATTTTTAGCTACCAAACATTTCACCTAATTTGGACCAACTCCTTCCTGATTTGAGCCCACACTTGTGCCATCTCAACGTCCTCATCACCAGGCATCATTGCATCATCAAGGGCAGCCAAATCATCTTGGTCAGGCATATCTCGATAAGCGTACTCGGGCGCATTGGTGACAGAAACAACTAATGCATCGTCCTGACTATTTCTGCGTATGAAATTATGTAAAGCCATAGACGCTGCAACCAACGACACCTGCACCTTAAGGAAGTCAAATCGAGGTATGTCTTTGAGAAATCTCCACTGCACCTTCCAACAGCCAAAGGTTTGCTCAATCACACTCCACAAAGAAGAGTGCACACGGTTGAACAACTTATCACGGGTTCTTGGATTGTTCCTTCGAAATTCTGGTTGGTGGTAACGACTCCCTTTGTATGGTGCCAGGAAGCCCTTTTTATTGTTGTATCCATTATCTATAAGATAATATTGGCCTACCAATGTCCACATGAACCTATTGCGGTCAAAAAAAAAAAAAAAAAAATTTAAAAATGTTGAATGTAAACTAATTTTATGCAAAAAAAATTTTAAGTTATTTATTTATGTTATAGTTGTTTGATTTTTCTTACGTTATAAGATTTTGTCAAATCTTTTATATGCTTCCAACTGAAATTATGTTCACAAATTTCAACAATCGCGACAAATGTAAATTATAAAGCTGATTGGTGTTTGTTTACTTTTGAAAAAATATAGGGTACATATATTTTACTTGTGAAAAATCTTAAAATTTTCATACAAGATAAATTTTAAATCACCATAATAAAGTAAAATTTATGAAAACTTGTATTTGAAGAAAGCAATGTATTTTTTTTTTGGTTATCTGTACTTAGCATCGACTGGAGTAGGAAAATTGTATTGTGGATCTTCGGTAACATTGCTTAAAACTCGACTGTCATGCGTGCTGCCTTCCCAGCCGCATAATACAAACACGAAGCACAGGTTGAAATCACATACTGCCAAAATATTTTTGAGTGTGGCACCCTTGTGGCTGAAATACGGGGTTGCCTCTAACTCTTTGATGCATGTTGGGACGTGTGTCCCGTCCAAGGCACCTAAGCAATCCTGCACATCACGAAAATGGCAGTCGCACATTAATTCAAAAAATAACATACAATTTGTGACATATTTTTTTAAACTAATAACTTTATACACAACATTTTCCAATAAATGAAAGCATAGTTTTGTGCACCTTAAATGGAAAATATTGTGGTTGGGAATTTAAATGGGGATCCCTCCAGCTCGGGAAATTAGTGAGGGGCTTGTTGTCAAGACCCAAACCTACCCCTATAGATTTAGCGTCGTAACCAGCCAGTAACCCTTAGATTACCAAAGGCCTCTTAACAAAATAACATGAAATTAGGGGTTGCGGAAGCAATAAATAGGAATATACATAGTCCATTGAGCTGTGAAGACATACATGAGATAGATATTCTTAAACTTTAATAAAGGTACATGTGGCGTCAAAAGATACAGTTGATACACGTCACTCCATGTGCTGTACATACAAACAGAAATTTGTCCATAATCAAACAAAAAAACCAGAGTCTTAAATATTCACAAAAACATGACCACGGGATTTGACATGATTCGGAACCTCCTCGGGAGGCACAAAGGGTGGCTGACAAACACAAAACCCTTCAAGCATCATCTTAAGCCTGGTCACGTGCCTGGTCACCTACATATATAATATAAATAGTGAGCGGAAGCCCAATGCATAACAACATAGTAAAGGGTTTTAATGAATGACGTCTATCATAGAGTTAGAAATTAGAGTTTATATCAGAAAAAAAGTCTTATGCATATTCAGATTTTCAATCAAACAGATTCATATACATATTCATATTCATTTTCAAAGTTCATACATTTCACATCATAGTACGTGGCACGTCCATTAGCGTTAACAAATCCGATGACCCATAAAGGGACAACCATAAGGCATTTCGATGACTCATGTGTACAGAGACGTTTTCGATGACCTATAAAAGGACGGCCGTAAAGGCATTCCGATAACCATAAAAGGACTTGATGACCCATAAAGGGATGCAAAACATCACATGATGTTATGGATGCCACGAGTATATTTCAGAAACTTGGACGATCATTCATTCACACAAAACATAGTATTTCAGAAAACTAATCATGTCATATCATCAGAAAATAATCAAGGTCTAACATAACTTTACAGAGTTATTACTCACAAATGACAGATGGCTCCAAATAGACGAATAGAGTAGGAAATTCAAATATCTTGTGGCGCGTGACCTACACAAGTACAAAACGAATACATACTGAATTACATATCCTGAAACATTTACTTTGTTCTTTCTTATCTTGGTGTGTCTTTACTTTTATTCTCATTATTGTGCCTTAATCTTGGCCTAGGAATGTCTAGGATGGAATGAGGATGCAAAAATGCACTTGAAAACACTTAACAAAACTTGTTGAAAATACGGTCCTCGCTCGAGTGCAACTTCCTACGCTCGAGCGGACATGCAAAATTTGAGTGGCTGCTTGAGCGCAAGATCTGTTGCTCGAGCGGTCTGTAAATTTTTACAAAAGATCTGGTTGCTTAATTTTTCCGCTCGATTCTCGCTTGACACTCACTCGAGTGTGAGAGACATGTCTTTGCTCGAGCACAGCTTTTGTCGCTCGAGCGGCCTGCAAAACATAAGAAGTTTTGAGAGCTTGCATTTCACGATCAAGCGGACTTCTGGTCGCTCGAGCAGAAGTATATGCACTCAGAGTGGTCGCTCGAGCGTAGATTCCTTCGCTCGAGCATAGGAGCAGAAATCTAGAATTTCCAGATTTGCTCCCAAGCTCAAAACTCAATTTCAAAACCTTCAAAACACATCCTTTTGGACCAAAACTCAATAAAACATTGAGAAACTCATAGTATATGATGAATTACAAATTATTTTGCAAAATCAAGCCCATAAGCTATGCCAATTGTAGTTAGGGATGGCAATATAAACCCGGCCCGACGGGGACTCGGACCGTCCCGCCCCGATAAATAGGTTTTTTCCGAAAAATTATTCCCCATAGGGCTGGGGCTGGTATTGAAAAATACATCCCCGATGATTTTCGGGCCGGGGACGGTGATAGGTTCTCCCGCCCCGGCCCCGCCCCAAAATTTCCCCGAAAAATCCCCGCCTGTGTGTGTTTAGTTGTATTGTATATATATATATCTCGCTCATTCTTTGACTCTCTCAACTCTCTCACTGACTCACTCTCTCAACTCTCATTCTCTCTCTCAACTCTCTCACTCTCTAACTCTCTTAACTCTCTCGTCTCTCTCATTTTTCTCTCTCTCACTCTCACCAACACGGCGACACAGTCACCGACTCTTCTCTGTCTCACTCTCACAGTCACCGAGACGACGACACCACCACCACCACTCTCTCTTTCTCTCTCACCTCGTTTGCTCTCCCATCTCTCATCTTCAATTGCTGATCGTACACTAGTCATCGACACCACCACCACCGCTGGTCCAGACTCCGATCTACAGATGACGACATCGACTTAGGACAAAAACCTCGGATCTCATTTTCTCCATCGTCGATCTCAAGTCTCTCCATCGTCGATCTCATTTTCTAGATCTGTGTTGTTTGAATCTGTTTAGTAGATGATGATGATTCTAGATTTGTGTTGTTTGAATCTGTTTAGTTGATGATGATGATAGATCTGTTGATGATGATGTTGGTGATGCCGGGAAATTTTTGGAGTCGGGCAAACCCGATCCCCGTCAGAGAGCGGGGAAGGGGACGGTGATATGTTCCCCGTTAGGTATCGGGGCCGGGAACGGTGAAGTTTTCACCATTAGGGATCGGGGACAGGGAGTGTGATCCCTGGCCCCGCCCCGGCCCGTTGCTATCCCTAATTGTAGTAAACAAAACTTGAAATTTAGATAACATAACTTGTATGTAATGTCATGAATTCCAACCTTCCAAAACATGATCAAATGAGTCATTAAGCTCAAAAACAAATTGAATTCTTTGAACAAAACTAAGATATGAACATGTATGTGAGAATTCTTGTAAAAACAACTTCAAAATTTCATGATATGCACATGCATGTATGATTTGAGTTACAATTCTTTAATCCTAACTCATTCTCATGTTAGTCCACCTCCTTTACTTGAATTCTTACAAAAACTAACTCAATTACACAACTAAGGGTTGGACTTATTACCTTAGATGCTCAACTATGGTCTCTCTAGAGTTATGTGGTTGAAATTCATAGCCAAATCTCCAAATTCTCAAGCAACTCCTATGTTGAAGCCACTCTCCTCATAGTCTTTCTCTCTCTCTACACGTTTGAACTCAATCAAGAGGAAATGGAAGTGCAAAAAATGTATATGAGGTGTTGAGGTGGCCTTATATAGGCTTGACTAATGACCTAATTACTTTGTTGATAAACTAATCGATTGGGCATTAATTTATTTTAATTTACTTGTTCCGAATTGAATTTTAATTAGACCTACCATAAAATCCTAAATACTCTAATTAACACATAAATCAAGTCAATTTCTAAATCGGATACCGATAAGACCTTCAATTTGCAAACCGAAAAGTTTAATATTTATTTTATTACAAAAGTTTAGAAAAAAAAAAGACAGCTAGATTTTTTTTTCCCAAATAAAAAATAAAATTACAATTTGATTGATGGGCTCATGATCAAATGATCATTTCACCGTTGGGCCCAAAAGTCAAAGCTACCCGTGCTATCTTTTTTGGGCCAGGTCTATGGTTGAGTATGGCTCTAATTAGTTTGGATTTAGAAGTAAATTAATGACTAAATTATTACTTACCATTTTATGAAATTTAAAGCCAATTCAAACCATGAAATTTTGGAACTAAACCGGTAAAACGCAATTCGATTTTATTTAAATCACGATTTATAGAAATTTTGTCTTCATTCACAACATTATTATAAAATATTGTTCACAATATGTAAATTAATTAGATGATTGTTTGAAATGAGTTTTATCACAATACAATTATACATTTGCAAGAGTAGATTGTTACAAGTATTATATATATATATATATATTTGAATACTAGTAAGATATTTAATTATTTATGATATGTAACAAATTATATATATATAGGGATGAGCTTTTCTCCAATCCTTGATTAGACTAGAGAGGTGTTTTGGGCCTTTTGGGCTCACTTCTGGGCCCGTTTTGATAATTTGAATCGTTGACATTTTAGGATTCGTTGAGTATATCATCTCTATAAAAAATTCAAGTCGATCGGATAATGATAATCACATGTTTGGATAAGTTTTCTATAAACTGTATATTTTCTTACTGTTCATTTTTTTTATACAAAATTGATATGAAATTATTCGATCGACTTAATTTTTTACAAGGTTGATATAATTAACGAACTTTAAAATGTGAATAGTTCAAATCATCAAAATGGGAACCGATAAGGGGAACTTACTGATAAGTCCCATGCAACAAGTTCAAGATCCAGCTAATCCCAAAACAAAATATTTGTACCAATTAGTCCACACATATTTTTAATTGTTACCAAAAAATCCTTTTTTTTTTTAATTTACAGACACTGTTCACATCTTACTATCGTCGGACTTCCATCAAACGGTCGCCGGAGACTCGTCGGAATGTTCAACATCGCCAGAAAGTCGTCGGAATGTTTAAAACATGTTATGAAACTGTAAAATTTTACAGTTCTAAAGCATGTTATAAAACTGCAAAATTTTACAGTTTTAAACCATGATTCATTCCAGCACCAAAAAAAAAAAATTCAAACTGCAAAATTTTACAGTTTTCACCGCCTGTAACTAAAACTCGAAAATTACTTGTTCAGAATTCGAAAATTTTCTCATTACAAATCTGTGTGATAGCTGTACAAATCTAAGTCATTACAGATCTGTTTCAATGATATTATAGATCTATTTTATCATCAACAACAACAACCATAGATCAACAACTATCCCCAAAAAAAATCTGTAAATAGAGAGAGAAAGAGAGAGAAATTGACAAAACCATATTCATGGAAGATTCTTACAACCCCTTCTCTGGATCCATCTCCGGCCATCTCTCGCTCTTCTTCCCGCAACTCTCGCGCCCACATCGAGGAAGAACTCAAGCAAGTCTTCAACAAATTCGACGTTAATGGTGACGGCAAGATCTCCTCCTCCGAGCTCGGATCCATCCTCTCCAGCCTCGGCTACCCCGACAACGATGAAGAACTCCAGACCATGATCCGAGAGGTCGATTCTGATGGCGATGGAGTCATCGATTTGGACGAGTTCATCGAGCTCAACACCAAGGATATCGATGGATGAGAGAGACGAGAGGTGTCCCAGATTGGGGAAAGGACTTTTGGGTGTGGTGAAAAAGTTATGGGATTAAATGGAGACCACATGTTTCACATGGGACCTATGGGTAATTTCCCCAACCGATAATTGGCCTAATAGGCCCAACAATATCTTTCCAGTTCGATTAAGGACTGAAAAGAAGCCCAATCCTTACAAATATATCTAAATGATTTGGTTCGGTTCCAAATTAGATTTATAACTATAAAATCATGAATCAAACAGTGAAGCACGGTTTATCTATTTTAGGAATTAGGACCGAATTATACATTAAAAAAAACTAAATTAAACCATACGATTTGGTTGAATTGGACAAATTTGCAATTTTTTTTGCTCTACACTAATCCAAACCCCATTAACGAATGGGCTCAAGGTCCAGCGGTTAGTCCAAATAAGGCTTTGCATACTTGGGCCCAGGCCCCATAGGAAGATACATGCTAAAAATGGGCCAACCCTATGGCGAGGTAGATTGAGTAAATGTTCTATTTTTTTATTAATAAATCATCAAGTTAATTTATATTTTTTTAATGATATCAGAAATATATTTTAATTAACAATTCAAGTAATTTTATTGTTGTATAGAAGAGTAGTTAGAATTTTTTTCCCGTTAATTCTGTTAAATAAAAAATTATGACAAGAGATTATTTGTAATTTTCATAACTACAAAGAGCAATTGATATTTTAAACAAATATCAGGAAATGTATTTATAATTTATCCTATTTTGTATAGAAGTGTTCATAGATTGATTAAATTGAATGAAGAATTGAACAACTCTTCATAATTTCGTAAATTTAAGAATCAATTTGAATTATAGAACCTTTCGAATGGAACCAAAACCAAACCCTAAAAAATGATCCGCTTCCAGGTTAAATATTTATCACTATACCAATATAATTCAATTCAATACAAAATTGATTCCAACTAAACAAATATTTCAATAGAATCACAAGCTTACTTAAAAAATTTATACTATAATGTGTAAAGACACATCAAACTATTTATATTATATACAAAGTACTACATAAATATAGTTTTTAATAATATAATAAATGTAAAAATCTTATAAACCTATATTCTCCACACACAAAAATAAAATAAATTATATGTTAGAAAAGAAAGTAATCAGAACTGTTTGTCTATTCTCATTTTTCGTGCTTCCAGAATCGTATGATATTCAATGTGTATTGGAATAAGTCTAAATGCACTGATGAATCTCACATGATCAATACATATATTAAAAAAATGTAATCAAAGTTACTGGTATATTCTCATTACTTATGATTACAGAACTGTATAATATCAAATGCAAATTAAAATAAATTTAAATGTATAGATAAATTTCATAAAATAGATCACAAATATAAGATAAAAAGTACGTGTTATAAAACTCATAATTTATCTTACCTTTATGGTCCATTATGTAAATTTCATCTACATTCCTAACATTGTGCCCTATAATTATCTTTACAACCCAAATAAAGTACAATCGGTGGATTTATACATTATTGTATTATGTATGACAAAACTAACTCCATTCTAGATGATTTTCCATTCCAAAAGAATCAAAACCCCACATGGCAATTTGTTATTTGGAACATCATGACATGTGTTGAGCCATGATAGGTCTTTTCTTTAAGCAAAATGTTAAATCAGTATAAATAGACATGTTGGGGGCACAATTGGACATGCAAAGGCATGGCATCTTCAATTGATTTTAGGACCATGATTGTGTTATAAACATATATTCTTGCATATGAGAGAGCCCATCATTTGGCCTTTACAGTTAATATCAGCTGCAGTGTGTATCTAATATAAAACTTTTACCCTTTTCCATTGCTTTTTTATCATCAATATAACTAATTAATAAAAACATAAGTCATTATTTAAAGAAAATTTATTTGATACATACTTTTATGCATCTTGTTGTATATATAAATTTAGGTATTGTGTATTTCTGTAACAATTATAATATTTTTTTGATAGAGTTACAAAAATTTATAGTCCAGAAATGAATAATATTATCACAAAAATATGTAATTTCAAATCTAAACCACAAATTTTACCTAAGATTTACCAAAAAAATGCATCACATATGCCAGGAAAATGCATTAGGAGTTTCCTTATTTCAAACATAGAACTCCATTTTTTTTTCGAAAGAAAATTTTAAAATATGACTAATATCATATACATGTAGAATTTAATGACACAAAAATACACTGTTCACTCACAAGATTATGGATCTTACTCAACCATGGGATTGTTTGATGCCACTTTCTATGATTGATCTCTATAACTCTTCTTCAATATCCATCATCACTGTTGGAGTTTTTTTTTTTTTTTTTTTTTTTTTTTTTTTTTTTTTTTTAAAGCCAGCAAAAGAGGAAAAAGTAGGATTAATTATTCATTTAGGGTTGTTTTAAGAATTGATTTTTATTTTTTATAAAAAGAAGTGTAAAAAAGTAAAGATAAGAGTTAACTATTTTGTGAATAACTTTTTAACTATTTCGCTAAAATTTCAACTTCCTAAACAGGCCTTGGAACATCATAAGGCATTGTCTATGTTGTGTCAAGGCTAGCCCTGAGACAAGGCAAGCAAGCCGCTGTCTCAGGCCTCCAAATTTTGTCTAAAACATAGGGTCCCAAAATAATTTTGATTTAAAGTTATACTTGGTTAATTATTTTGGTCTTAAGTTATGTTTTGTTTATTAAAATGAAATAAAATAAAATAATCATTTCATCATAATGTCCATCCTGATGTTTAGTTTACTAAAAGATAATGAAAAAATATTACAAACAAAATCATTATTCCCCATTATGGGGGAATAGTCATTATATAAAGAGATTAAAGAATGATCATTCTATTTAATTCTATTTTATTTTAGTGAACCAAACACTACAATATAGTATCAATAGTTTAACAGTGAAGTTTTACAGATTTAAAAAAATTAAATTGGTGAATTATTTAAAATAATGGATGTTTTTTTTTTAATTGGAAAAATAATGGATGGTTGTTTGCTAAATATATAAATTATTTACAAAATATTATTTTACTATGCCAGTTACAATTATTTTTGAAGAAATAATTTTTTTTTTTTTTAGTTGAAGTTGATCAAATTTTACAATTCAATCTACAAAGTCAGGAAAAAGTGTAAATAAATTAACAATGTTAGCAATCGAAATTGTTCAAATCTTATCTGAATAATTATGTTTTACGTCAATCTCAATGACTAGAATTTATGATTTATGTCAACTAAAAAAATCATATGAAACGGGTCAGAAAATATAATATTATAACTATTGTGAAAAATACATTGTAATTGATTCACTTACTAACACAATAATTTAAAATTAGATTTTTCATTTAATATTTTAAGTGACTTATATCGGTAAACAAATAATAATTTTGGTGTTTATATACACAACAAATTTTGTGTAGGTACAAGCAAAAATAAATTTAAAATTATTACTATTTACCACAATATATTTTTAAATACATATAAAGTCGGGCTTCATTTTTTGAGTTGGCCGTAGACCCCCAAAATGTCAAGGCCAGCCCTATGTTGTGTTACAAACCAGTCATACAACCAAAAATTTTATTGCTGAAAAATGTCAACTCATATTTGTTAGGTAATTTGGGAAATGATAATGATCCCACTTAGGTTAAAATCATGGCTTTAACCTGGGGTGACAAACTAATCAAGTTGATTCAAGTAATTGTTCAAATTTGATATGAAAACTTAAAGCGTTTAGAAAATATTTCTAAACTTATCAAACTTATCCAAGTTTAGAAAATCAACATACTTTAAAACATGTTTAAACTTAATTTGGATTCCAACAGAGTCACAATTTTTCATCCTGTGCTTAATATTAACCTATCGTGAACTTACTTCCTCATTATATAACAAGTTGACTTCGAACAAGTTTTTGTTGAGTCAAACACAAGTCTAACACAAACATATTGGTTTATGTTACAGCCTTAGTTTAATCCTATTTTTATTGTTAAATCCAAAACAATAGTGTTCTAATTCTCTCTCTCTCTCTCTCTCACACACACACAACAAAAAAAAGAAAAAAAAAAAGAAAAAGAAAGGAAATTATGAACAACCTAAATTAATTAGAGATACACTTTGTAATTGCATGAATATTTTGGTAGGGCAAAAGAGAAATGGAGAAAGGTCCAGGGTGAACCAACTGAGAGTTACATGACACACAAAATGTGTCCAAAATAATCATATCATGTGGCAGCAATCCACCTGTTATTTTTTTTGGGAATAAAATTGACTAATATTGAGGATAATATTTCAAATCATGTGTTGTGTTGGGGGATTCATTGTACCCAAAAGAAAGAAAACATTTTAATTATTTTTTAAGGGAATGACTTCTCAACAGTTTATTTATGACAGGTTTATTTGGATAGATTAGATAAAGGGAGTTGCAATGTAATGAACTATTAGTCATGAAATAAATAATTCTTGAACTATTTATTTGAAAATTTTGATTATTTATCCAATCTTTATTTTTTTAACCAAAAGACAGAATAACAAATCTGTTGGACATAGATGTTAAATCTGGGATCCTAAATAGGATCGTTGAGAATGACTTTCGGATCGGATTGGGGATTGTAGGATTCTATTTCAATGTAAAATAAAACAAGAAATTAATCATCACTACAACATATAAGGGTTTTAGAGACCAATTTTTTTAGTCTCTAAAAGTAAAAGTTTTGTTACAAAAGACATTTAGGGATCAATTTTTAAGATCGTGAAGAAAAAGTCATCCCGAAAAGTAAAAAATAAGGTTTTTAGCGACAAAATTTTGAAAATCTCACTAATAAATACACATTTAGGGACAAAATAATTTGGTCTCAAAATGGTTTATTTTTTAGAAAAAATTTGGTCCCAAAAGAATAATAATTTACCATTAATGTCCAATTTTCATTGTTAAAAATATAATAACGACACTTTTTGCAACAAAAATATTTTGTCTCTAGAAAATAATTTTGTCTCTAAATTTTGATCTCTAAAACCTTAATTTTTTGTAGAGCATAATGATAATCTATCTTAAATAATTTTAAAAGCATTAAAGAAAAATGATAAATTTGATATAATACATGTTTTCTGTTAACATAAATTACAGGAGATGTTTAGAAAAAGAGTTTATAATTAAATTTCTTATATAAATATACACATATACATACATATATAGGAAATAAGTAATAATAATAATAATTTTTTAGTAAGATCGGGATCATAGTAGAATCGAGATCGTAATATGATTCTACATGATTTTATAACTAGAATTATAATCACTTTAAAATCCTATTGTGATTTGGATCATTTAATCCAACTAGAGTCCTATAATCCGGATCAAAATTTTGATAACCATGCATAAAACATGTAAGACTAAACAATTTAATTTTCAATTGTCGACTTGTTACGTGGTTTATTTTGATGATAAAATTTGTTTGTCTATTGAGTTTATATATAGATTATTTATAAAAAAAAATTAAATTAAATTAAATTGATCATCATAATTATCTAATTTATGGTTAAAAAAAACAAATATAATTTTAAGAATATATAACATAGCAAATGTGATGAAGTTGTGTAACTGTGATTATTACTGGAATGTCAACTTGAATTAGTAGATTGATAAGAAATTATTTTTTTAAATGCTTTAAATCACATGACATCAATAAATACATTTTTTGGATTTTTCTAGAGAGAGAGAGAGAGAAGAGTTTGGTTGATGATATTGATACATGCAAGACAACATGTTCCAAATTGTGTAAGATCCAAAAGA
This sequence comes from Camellia japonica, assembly GCA_030407325.1. Lineage (NCBI taxonomy): Eukaryota > Viridiplantae > Streptophyta > Magnoliopsida > Ericales > Theaceae > Camellia > Camellia japonica. The sequence continues at coordinate 158,877,973 of JAPPVO010000059.1, read as the reverse complement.
ACATCACTCAAATTATAGTTGGATGTAATCTATGTTGGTTGAGTACAGATGGGTCAGACTTGCCCATTGAAATTTTTAGGACCCTCCAATTTTATTTTTATTTTTTATTTTCCAAATGGGTGGGAAAGCTATGATACGGAGTTTTTGATTTTGATTATGGAAATCAATTATCAGATAATTAATTTTGTCAGTGATAATTAATTTTAAACTTGATTGTTTTGTGTTCATGATAATCAATTTTGAAATTTTAAAATTAACTTATAAGGAATTACAAATAGGAATGCAATTTGGACCAGTTACACCTAATCAACTTTGAGACTCACAATAATTAATTAATTTATTTATTTTTGTGTTTGGCTTGAAAAATATTTTCTAATCCTAATTTAGTTTGAACTAGTCCGGATAGAGGCATCAGATAACTCAAGCCAAACCGGGCTCAATTTGTTATTGTATATAGTTATATGTATAATAAACATTAATTTATACATATATTTTCTCTTTATATAGAATCAATTATACAATCAAACATATGTGTCCTACAAAAGTGTAGGAGTCATATTGTGTAACAGAATTGTGTCATCTTTTGAAATCTGAATTCTTGTGTATTGACTGTACTACACCCTATAATGTTTCAAAACGACTTCATTTTAGAGCAAAACTTAAACAAACAAAAAAAAAAAAATTAAAAAAAGAAAACTTACCACTTTTCTCTTCCATTTCCTCCCAAAACGATATGGTTTTGGAATACTATAAGGTACATTGCAAACAAATAATCCAAATTTATATTGAAACTCCTTCCAACCATTAGTTTAATATCACAAAAATGTTATGGACCATGGAAATGTGTCATGAATTTATTTATTTTTTCAAAAGTGTGGTGGTGTAGATTTATAGTTAGTGGGTGTGGGTTATATTCACAATGATAGTAGACTATTGATTTATTTTTCTGGATAATTCTTTTAAGTTTTTTGAGTTTTTAGTATTGTTGGTAGGGTTTGGATTGCCTTTAGTCTATATCTAAAGGGTGATGTTCAGGTTCGTGAGATTTACCATGGATTCCATTTCAATAATTAAAATTGTTCATTTCTGTAGAATTCTATATCCACATAAAAAATTAGGCGGATTTAATATCATAATCTATTCAATTTATCGCGTTATCACATTTGTGATAAAAAATGAATAGTCTATTTTAAAAAAATACACTTACTATTTATTTTTTGAAGACAAATACAATAAATTGAATAGATTACAATTATCAAATCGATTTAATTTTTCATGTGTATAATATATATGAATATTTTTACAAAACAAACGATTCAAATTATTAAAATGAGACATATAATTAGCTCACCAACTCAAACAACACCTCCTAATTTAAATCTTAAACTAGAGGAAAGCCCAACACATTTGTTAATGTTATGAACCATAGATTTGTGAAAAAGCCTTCCTAATTTGATTATTCCTCTCTTTTCTCAACTGTGGGGCGTTCTTATTGTTGTTCGTATTCTCAACATGGCTCGCTCACAAGACTTTTCCCTCACAAGCATCCGAAATTGTTAGCCACCTTTGACAAATAAATAAATAAAAAGACGTGTAGTGCTTGTACAAAGACCAAGGGACCACTTTTGGTGTTCAAAAAAAAGGGACCACTTTTTTTGAAGGTGTGGCTTGGTCAAGCAGAGAGAGTAACTGCATAAAAGAAATAACAACAGTGTTAGGTGGCCCAAAAAATCATGACTCGAATGGCTCGAAATACCTAAAATGACGTCGTTTTAGGTGTAAAACGACGTCAAAACGACGTCATTTTGACACATTCGAGCCATTCCAGTTACAAAAATTCGGGTCACCAAACATTTTTAAAGAAATAAATATGTTAGAATCCACCTTTGCCAATTCTGAATTTACTCTGGGTGTGTTTGTGTTGTAGAAATTGAATTGATGAAACATGAGATTCATATATAAAATGAATCTGAATTATTGAATTTTTTTTTTTTTTTTGGAATAAATTCTAGATTGATAAATGTGAATTTGTATTATTGTTGTAAAAGAACACTACAAGAAAAAGCAGATTTCGCGACTAAAAATGGATTTTTCGTCGCTGAAAGTAGCAGAATTGGCGACTAAAATTCAATTAGTCGCCAAAAGTGAACACTTTTGGCGACTAAAACAGTTTAGTAGCCAAATGTAGGGGTTTTAGCGACTAAAAGTCAGTTTAGTCGCCGAATGTAGGGGTTTTAGCTACTAAAAAAATTTTAGTAGCCAAAAGTGAAGGTTTTTGGCGACTAAAGACATTTAGTAGCCAAAAGTATAGGTTTTGGCGACTAAAAATTAGTTTGGTCGCCGATTATACGTGTTTTACCGACAAAAATCAATTTCGTAGCCAAAAGTGAAGCTTTTTGGCTACTAAAAAAAATTTAGTAGCTAAAAGTCAAGAATTGCCGACTAAAATGCTGTTTAGTGGCCCAAAGTAGAGGTTTTGGCGACTAAAATTCAGTTTAGTCGCCAAAAGTGCTATCCTTAGGCGGGATTTAATTCTTTTAGCGACAAAAAAGAAATTAGTAGCCAAAAAATATAGAACTCGCGACTAAAATTCAGATTTAGTCGCCAAAAGTGCTATCCTATTTTTTTTAGTAAATAATTTATCTTTTACATAAAATATATTAAATAAAAATAATTATTTTTATATATATATAGTTTTGTATTAATACCGGTCAATATAGTATATAAATAATATATGTTGCATTAATATTCATGTGATGTTGTAGTGGCGTAGTGGGGAGAGAGTGTTGGTAAAGGTTGAGAATGTTGGGAGGTTGGTGGTTCGAAACTTGGGAGCAACAGAGGCAAATTTTTTTTTTTTTTCTGAAAAATGCTTTTGGCGACTAAAGTCTGTGGTCGCCAAATGATTGGGTTTTGGCGACGAAAAGTTTAGTCGGCAAATGTATAAATAATAAAAAAAAAATTCACTATTGGCGACTAAAAGTTTAGTCGCTAAATGTATAATTTCCAAAAATGGAATTGACTATTGGCCACAAATTCTTTGGTCGCTGAAGACCTGTATATTGCCGACTAACAGTTTTTTAGTCGCCGAAGGTATTCGCGACTAGGGGTGTGCGCGGTGCGGGTCGGTGCGGTTTGAGAGAAAAATAGAAACCGTATGGCGGGTGGCGGATTGATAAAAGTGTCACTAGAATTTGCCATTTTCCTTATCAAAAATCGGCGGTTCGGTTGGCAAATAATAGCGGATTTGCCTTGGCGGTTCGGGCGGATTGGCGGTTTATAAAAAAATATAATTCAAATTACAAAACTTAAATCAAAGAGTAAAAAAAAGACGAGAGATACCGTGATGTTAAGCATCTTGCGAAACTTTCTTCTGATGCAGCAAGTGTAGCAACAACATGATAATATCAATGACTATGCCATCAGTTCATTACAAGCATCTGTGGAAGCTACAATGATCAAATATAATACATAAAATTAATATCATTCAGGGTTTACAATATATTGAAAATGTTTACTGTTGAAAAGTATTTAGATTGAAAAGTGAGCTGATGCAAGTTTGCAACATGGCCAGAAAAAAAAAAAAAAAAGATTGAAAAGTGAATTGGAATCCAACTTTATTTTGGATTACTGACATCTTGAATTCCCCTCAAGCAGTAATGTAATACTATATTCTAAGGTATAGAACAACAAGCAAACTTAAGTAAAAAAGAATTTTTAGAATCTTATAAAACATGATTTAATAGCGGTGCGGGTCGGTGCGGTTTGGAAGAAAAATAAAAACCGACGGATTGATAAAAGTGTCACTAGAATTTGTCATTTTTCTTGCCAAAAACCAGCGGTTCGATTGACAAATAATAACGAATTTGCCTTGGCGGTACGGCTCGGTGCGGTTTTGGCGGTTTCGACGGTTTCGGCGGTATTATGCACACCCCTATTCGCGACCATGTATTAGTGACAAAACCGGCGACTAAACTATTTAGTCGGGAAAAGTGAAAATTCGACATTTGACGACTAAAAAAGGACTTTTGGTGACTAAAAATTTAGTCGCCAAATGTGTGTTTTCTTGTAGTGGAAATTAAAATTTGACCAAATTGCACCCAAAATAGTTTTATAATAGGAGAAGGACACCTCAATAGATTTTAATAGATAAAAGGGTTATTTACGTGGAGACTCCTAAATTATGAAAATGTACAAATGAACCCCCTAAATTATTGAAAAGTATGGTTTGCCTACTTAAACTAGAAAAGTGTACAAATAGACCCCTAAATTATAGAAAACATACAAATTGGACCACTAATAGAAGAGTCAAAGTGAAACATGCCAATAGTTTAGGGGTCATTTGTATGCTTTTATAGTTTAAGGAGCAAACGATATTTCTCAATAGTTTAGGAAGTTCATTTGTACGTTTTTATAATTCAAGAATTTAAAATGATACTTTTCAATAATTTAGGGTAATAATCCTAGATGAAATTGGTAAGTTCTTTTTTGTATTGAAGAACACTTTTTCTGATTTGTTATAATTATTGATGATTTTGCCATTATATTATTTATTTTTATTTTGTAAAGTAAAGGTCTAAAAGGACTGGGCATCGTTTAAATCTAGATGGAGAAAGATAGAGAGTGAGACGAAGGCAATTGTTGATCTGGCCTTTGTGCCTCGCCATCATCACTATCGATTTGATCTTTGTTTCTCACCGTCATTAAGTTCTTAAATTCAAAATTATATATATATATATACGAATAATTTTTTTGTTGTGTGTAAAAGTTGGTACATTTAATGATGGGTGTGCTTTGGGGTGTTTAATTTTGCATTTTTTATCACTCATTTTGAAATTTCTATTTGAAAAATGAACTTATTTACTTTATGATAAATATTTTTCCATTCCATAGCTTGTAATTTTTGTAGCTCTCAAAATTGAAATTAGGTACTCTATTTTTGTCATTGTTTATCAATTTTATGTTTTTTAGTCTTCAATGTAAAATTTCTCTATTTTCAAGTACTGTTAAATTTTAATTTTCAAGAGTAGTGAAATTTTACTATCTGAAAATATCTAAAATAGTGAAATTTTTATCAATTTTCTCTCTCTTTAGATTACATATTCAACATGAAGTTTGTTTGATAGATTTCAACAAGAGGATTCCAAAATATCAAATTTTTAAGAAAAGTAGACATTTAAATCAAAATTTATAACATTTTAAACTAAATTTAGCAAATAAGAGTATTTTGGTAATTATGAAATTGTTTAGTGTATGCGTTGTCCTTCAAATAGAAAAACTTATAATTGTGTTTATCACCAAAAGAGAAATATTAGAAACTTATAATTTTAAACTCACAAATTCACCTATTACAATGATGTGATAAGAAAGTTAAACCCTATATAATTGAGTATATGACAAATTAATAGTTTATTTCACTTATTTTAGTTAGTTTTTTCTCTATTTTGTTTCTCCAATAAGCTGATTATCAAGCTAGCTATCAAGTTAGTCTTGTTGCCGTTTTCTTCCTAGCTAATGCTTTGTTTGGCAATGTACTAAATAAATACACTTATTTGCTTATTTGTTATAAAGTATCACAATAATTTTTTTCTTTTTTGTACATTTTTTCATAAAAAAATAAAAAAGGCACCAACTATGCAAACTCTAATTATATTTGAAAGCCAAAATATACAAGTGAAACATTTAAAAACAGAAAAACTTCGTCTCCATCTTTATCTCTCCTCAGGTTTCTCTTTTGTAAATTAAATTTTTTTTTAAAAATAAATTAACTAGTCAAAACAGAAAGAGTAAATTACACTGACTTCCTCTAAAATTTTGAGAAAATGCAATAAATCTTATAAGTTTGGCATAATTATATGGAACTCCCTTAAGGTTTTAATTTATGTAACACTTGACCTTTTTTTCATCAGAAATTTGTTAGTCGTATAAATAAAAAAAATGATATTATCATCTCTGTTATATTGAAATGTATATTTTATTCTTATATATTTTTGTAAATTAGTGTAATTATGTCAAAATTGTGTTATTATATTTTTTCAAACTTCAAGAGAGAATAGTACAATTTACCCAAATAGAAAACATTTTTAGACGATGCATTGTAAACATAGACTAACTAAAATAGAAAAGGTTTAATTATCATGATCTCTTTTGAAATTTGAAGAAATACAAAAAGTCTCACAGTTTTAACATGATTGCATCAAATTCCCTTCAAGTAAGATAAAATGGACTGAAATAATATCAATGATATGAAGACAAAAAAATAAATTAGGTAAAATATAAATTTCAATATACAGAGACGTTAATATCATTTTTTTAAAATTTTAAAATCTATATGACTATCGAATTACTGATAGAAATAAAGCTAAGTATTATGTGAAATAAAATTTAAGGAGTCCAATATAATTGTGCCAAACTTATAGAGTTTATTTTATTTTATTTTTTAAACTTTAAAAGAATTCATTATAGTTTACCTATCAGTTTTATTTTATTTTATTTTATTTTTGTTTATTTGCTAGCCAAAATGACTAGCATTTAATCAAAGGGAAAAGATAGAGAAAAGAAATTCTAGACTCAAACCGACATGGATGGAATCAGACTTTCATCACCGGAAAGGTTAAAAGATAAATAAAAATTTTCACTTATACATAAGCATACATGTATATACAATATGATGTATAAATTATATCTGTACACTTAAAAATAATTCAAATACCATAACAACAATTTCTAATAGGATAAAAAAGTTTTTAGTATAAAATAAAAAGAGAATGCAAGATAAGATAAGAATGAAATATATATTTTTTTATATTAGAGGGCCATTTTATGTATAAAATGAGATATATATTTTTAAAATGTCATGACAAATTATATTTTTTACAGAAACAGAAAAATTGTTACACTCCATAATCTTCTCCTAATTCCGTCCCGCAAACAGACTTATAAGCCGCAAGCACAGGCCCATAAAATAACTTTTAAGAGGTCACTATAATTGGTGAAACACTTTTCTGGTTTTGTTTTTACAATTTGTATTTTTTAATAATTAATTTGGTGAAAGAAAATAAAACATTAAAAAATCAATATTTTAACATAATTTTCTATTCTTTTTTGGCAGACCAAAACAATTTAAAAAATTCAAAAATAAATTTTTAGTGTTTTAGTTTTGTTAAACTAGCTTTTAATTAAAAAAAAAATAGAAATAGATTTTGAAAACTCAACCAAATATATTTTTCGATTTTCTTTATTTTATTTTTTTAGATTTTTTATTTTTTATTTTTTATTTTTTATTTTTTATTTTTTAAAGCTTGAAGTTAGTAGTTTGAATCTCTAGACTTACATGGGTGATAAGGATTCTTACACTAATCACCTCTGTAATAATCTTGAAATGGTTGTTTAACTCTAAGACATAGTCATTGGTAATTTACGTAGACGGTTTAAGTCTAAAACACAATTTATCTTTGCAATAATCTCAAACACAATTTAATTGGTCCCTCAACTTCTACCTAATAGTGGGAGGCAAAAACTTGTCCTGGAAGGCGTTGATAAAAGCCTTCCAAGTCCCTCCAATACGTCCCCGTGCATACTTCCACCATTGACCCGCATCTCCCTTTAACTAGAAGGACGCCAAGGTCACTCACAAACCCCCGTCTTCGATGCCGAGCATCTCAAAAGTCTTCACCATCTGCTCTAACCACTTATCCGCTTTCAGTGGTTCCTTAGGATCGCCCAAAAACTCATCTGGGTTCGACCAGAAAAACTCCATTTTCAGAAAAGATGGCCTTGCCTCAGGAACCTGTGCCTGGACTTGATTCTCAGCTTTGAGAATGCCTATGGATTCTCGCAAAGCTTTGGCCATTTTGCGGGCTAAGGCGTCCATGGCCTGTTGACCTACTGGCTCTGCCATATTGGCCTGACCAACCCTTTCTTCCTGTGCCGGAATTTCATCCGGTATAAGCATCTTATGCCTTCTAGGCCTATCACCCCTACCACCACGACCACGTCCTGACATCCTAACAAAGGTAACAAAAGATTAACACATTCACAAATGTGCCAAAGCTAACTCACTCGCATCCTAATACAATGGACAACAGTAAATCACTCCATATAAGCACGTAATCATATAAACACATACGAATTTCCTCCCTAGATAATGATCGTCCCGTGGCGTTGTTAAAGTTCCAATTAGAAACAGCAGTGATCAAGTACTCTTCTAATAGGACTTCTAGAAATCTGTAGACCTAATCAATATCGTAGGAACTAAATCCCATACCCATATAATCATATAAGCATGTTATCACACAACGTTACTAGCATATAGACATCTCTGTAAAGCGAGACAAACCCATTGTGGTACTAATCACTTCCCACGTATCCAAAGTATTCAAACCGGGTACGCTCTGATATCAATTTGTAACGCCCCCAAAATATAATTATAAGTTCAACCCAAATCTATATGAATAATGGCATGAATCGGAGTGTAACGTACTTTCATTTCTTGATATTAATAGTACAAAAGAGTTTAGCATAAATAAATGCCCTTTAGGCTTACACCTTTCCAAGTCTTGGCTTGGTTACAACAAAAGTGAGACTAGCTAGTACAATTAAAGCCTTAGGCTATAAAAAAAAGTAATAAAACAAAGAAGCTCTTGCTTCCCAAAAGTGCCTCCAATGCTATTGCTTTGGTGGAGGCATGTCATCATTACCTGAAAATATTTTTCCCAAATAGGGTGAGCCACAGTCCAGTAGGAATAATCTAACACAATAAATGAGATTTGACGAAGATATAAGTACAATATGCATATACAATGACAGAGATAAAATAATCACATTTTTGTATAGTCATAGAATATCAAATCTATATTTCATTTCATTTTCCTTCAATTCATTTGAATACATGAGCCAATTTCATTATTTATCAATAACCCAAATGAGACTACAACTCAATGGTTCTATAATCACATCATTAACACACAAACACTTCAATCTGTCATTTTACGAAAATTTCGTCCGCAGGATCGGCACCCAGGTATAAATTTCCGGACTTTCACCTAAGACACTCCGGCCAACTTAATTATAATGGAGTCCATCCCTTTTTCCCTCCCAAACAGTGGAGTACATCATCTTTCTCGTCCCAAACAATCATACATATGCAATGTTTTTAAACACATAATCATACATGGAGTACATCCATTTCTCCTTCCAAACAATCATACATATGCAATGTATTTAAACACATAATCATACATGGAGAACATCCCCTTTCTCCTCCAAACAATCATACATATATAATGTATTTATAACATGATCACATTCAATGATAACTAACAATGGATTAGTTTTAATTCACCTAATCCTCATGAAATTTCTACAACAATCATAGCTATCATCTACCAATAGCCCAATACAGTTATTTCTGAATAGATAAACAATCTCAAGATATACATATATTATTTAAAATTTCCAAAGATGAGGCGTATCATCGACTCAATTCCACCATGTGTGTCAATACTCGTTTAATTTCAGGTTTACAACACTAATATCATTTATTTATACAAAATAAATATCATAATTATTTTAGGGCAAACTCCTTCTATTCCAAATATCAACCAAGTACCAAAATCAACAATTTTGACACCATACAACATCATTTTCAACCCCACAATCATTTTCTTCTCATTCACCAAAAACCCCTCTTTTCATTTTACACTCAAACCCTAGGTTTGTTCACATTACCCCCAAATCCCACGATTGTAATACACCGACAAATAGCTAAGTTAAAAACCATATTAAAGTGTAGAAAATCCCTACCTCAAGAAGAGAAGACCAAGCAAAGCAAAGTAGAACCTTCAACAACACCGAGACCAAGTTCCAATCAGATCAAAATGAAGCTCTTGGAATGTTCTAACTTTTTCTCAAAGACACTAGGGTAGAGAACCCAAAGCATCTAGGCCAAAATGTAGAGAGAGAGAGAGAGAGAGAGAGAGAGAGAGAGAGAGAGTCAAGATCTAGGTTTTTGGAAAGTTTTAGAGAGAGAAAAGAATGAAAAAGTGATATTGTCACACCCCGAACCCGCCCCTAAAAGTTTAGGCATGACCTATGCAAACATGGGCATTAAACCTGATATACACAATATAGGGGCCTGAATGGAAGCATAAAAAAAAACATGACAGAAAACAAACTCCATTGAGCCATGACTATCATGCCAGAATCACAGACATCACCACAGATAATACTTTACCAAAACATGCATCCGAGCATCGGTTACATATATATATACATACAGATCCAGCCCTAGCATTGGGCATAACACAAAAATATTAATTAATTACAGACAACCCAAGATAGGTAGTTAGACTGCAAAACTTGACAAAAGTCTACAAAAATGGGACGGATCCACTTAAGTGCCTGAACATATCGGGTTGACAAAAGTAAACGAGTTTCAGGAGTTAAGACTGGCTCCCGGGTTGATTACCTAAAGAAACAGATAAATGCGGAGTGAGCGAAGCTCAGTGAATAATCATACCAAGATAATTCAATGCGTAAGATAAATCATAACTCATAACTATGTGTATGTGACTGCAGAGCTCATAAGGGTAGTCCAATGCTACATTACTTTCAGAACGGCCTTAAGCCCAGAATTAACAGAACGGCCCTTGGCCCAGAAATAACAGAATGGCCATTGGCCCAGAAATAACAGAATGGCCCTCGGCCCAGAATGCTTCAGTTGTGCACAAATTCCTTTCACATTTACATTCTCATCACGTTTCAGTCAAGATTATGTAATGTAGGAACTTACGGAAACAAAACATTGATAACGGTCAGCATTAACGGAAAATGAATACATATTCCTTGCACTATTACTCACTGTGTGGTGGCGGGACGCGACTTCCTCCTGGAGTGTGCCCTTGAGGGTTAAAGCTTCAAATTCTTCACCTCCTTTATCACTCTTCTTCAGCCTACCTCTCAACTCCCTCTCTAACCCAAGCTTTTCTCTAGTCAAAGTGTTGTTAGGGACATTATACATAATATATGGAGATATATATACATATATATATATATAAGATGTGAATAAGGACAAAATTGAATCAGTTTACACATTCTGAATTAAAATTTCACCAACATGCTTAATATTACCTAAAAATTATGTTGAGCTCAAATATAACATCAATTTCGGATTATCATACCTCTAAGGCTCCCAATTTCTATTCCAAACATTTTAAATGCACAGATGTTTTTTCCTTGTCCAACAGATAATATCACAAATTGTTGTCATCACACAGTTAAAAACACGAAATAAGGGACTTAAACATGACAGAAGCACATGCGAGGGTCGGGTTATTACACTCTCCCCCCCCTTAAATAAGTTTGGTCCCTCAAACTTGTTTTACCTCAGGATAGAAATAGATGCGGATACTGGTGTTGCATTTCCTCCTCTTTTTCCCACGTTGCTTCGGTTCCGTAATGTTCTTGCCATTCGACCTTTACCATTGGAATCTCTCGATTTCGTAATTGCTTCACTTGTCGGTCCAGAATTCGAATTGGTTTCTCTTCATAAGTTAACTTGTCATCTAACACAATTTGGTGATAATCTATCACATGTGATGGGTCCGGAAGATATCCTCGGAGCATAGAGACATGGAACACGTTATGGACTTGGCTCATATTTGGCGGAAGGGCAACTCGATAAGCTACAGGACCCACTCTCTCTAGAATCTGGAAGGGACCAACATATCAGGGTGTTAACTTACCCTTTTTCCCAAATCTCGGATGCTCTTTCATTGGGGTGACTTTCACGAACACATGACTACCCACGTCAAATTCCAAATCCCTTCGTCGGTTATCCGCATAACTTTTCTGTCTGCTTTGGGCCGTTTTCAATCTTTCTCGGATACGTTGGACCTTCTCAGTTGTCAGCTGCACAATTTCAGGCCCTAGCAAGGCTCGATCCCCAACTTCAGTCCAACACACGGGGGAATGACACGGTCTTCTATATAAAGCTTCATAAGGGGCCATTTCAATACTCGAATGATAACTATTGTTGTATGCAAATTCTACCAACGGTAAGTGGGTTTCCCAACTTCCTTGAAAATCCAACACACATACGGAGCATATCTTCCAACATTTGTATCGTTCTCTCGGACTGAACGTCGGTCTGAGGGTGGAAGGCTGTGCTAAATTTGAGTTCTATACCCATAGCTTCTTGCAGACTTTGCCAAAATCTTGAAACAAACTTTGGATCCCTATCTGACACAATTGAGACCGGAATACCATAAAGCCTGACAATTTCATTTACATAAAGTATTGTGAGTTTATCTGCATTATGTTGAGTCTTCACTAGTAGGAAGTGAGCAGACTTAGTTAATCGGTCCACAATCACCCATATAGAATTCATACCCCGAGGAGTCTGTGGTAACCCCACAACAAAATCCATAGTCAAGTGTTCCCACTTCCATTCCGAAATTGGAAGAGGTTGCAACAACCCCGCTGGTTTCTGGTGTTCTGCCTTTACTTGCTGACATTGTAGACATTTAGAAACGAACTCGGCGATTTCCCTTTTCATACCTGGCCACCAAAAATTTTGCTTCAAATCTCTGTACATTTTGGTGCTTCCCGGATGCATTGCAAACTTCGAGGCATGTGCTTCTTCCATCAATTTTCGTTTAAGCTCCAACACATTGGGAATACATATTCAATTTTGAAATTTGAGTACCGAATCCACTAAGCTGAACTCCAGTTTTGGTTTTGTCCCTAACTCATCACATATCTTCCTTAAAGTTTCATCCTCCATTTGATGTATCTTAATTTCTTCGAGTAAGGTTGGTCGAGCCATTACTGCTGCTATTACGGCCTCCTGTCCACGTATCATAAAATCCACATTCATTTTGTCCAAGTCAGTCACCAATTCCTTTTGCTTCGTGAATAGGTTTGCCAAACCTCCCATATTTTTCCGACTAAGTGCATCTGCGACTGTGTTGGCTTTACCAGGATGGTAATGAATCTGCAAATCATAGTCTTTAATCAATTCTAACCACCGCCGTTGTCGCATATTCAACTCCTTCTGAGTAAAAAGGTACTTGAGACTTTTGTGATCGGTATAGACTTCGCAAGTAGTGCCATACAGATAATGCCGCCATATCTTCAAAGCAAAAACTACTGCTGCCAGCTCAAGATCATGTGTGGGATAATTCTTCTCATGGGGTTTAAGTTGACGTGAAGCATAAGCAATAACCCTTCCACTTTGCATAAGCACACACCCTAATCCTTTATGGGACGCATCACTGTAAATCACAAATCCTTCGGTACCAGACGGTAAGGCCAGAACTGGAGCTGTAGTTAATTTTGTTTTCAATTCCTGGAAAGTAGATTCCCGCTCTTCTGACCATTTAAATATAACTCCCTTTTGAGTTAGTTGTGTAAGCGGCACGGCGATTTTAGAGAAATCTTGAACAAATCGCCTGTAATAACCGGCTAACCCCATAAAACTACGCACCTCAGTCACATTGGTAGGAGTTGGCCAATTCACAATCGCCTCAATTTTGTGTGGATCAACAGAGACTCCGTCTTTTGTTATCGGATGCCCCAGAAATGCTACCCCATGTAGCCAGAATTCATATTTCTTCAACTTTGCATACAACTTCTTTTCTCGAAGTGTTTGAAGGATTACGCGGAGATGGTTCTCGTGAGCTTCTGCACTCCTTGAGTAAATAAGGATATCATCAATAAAGACCACCACAAACTCATCTAAATAAGGCTTAAAGACTCGGTTCATCAAATCCATAAATGCTGCTGGTGCGTTAGTGACTCCAAAGGGCATAACCAGAAATTCGTAATGGCCGTATCGAGTTTGAAAAGCTGTTTTCTCTACATCATCAGCTTTAACTTTTAATTGGTGGTATCCAGACCGTAAATCAATTTTCGAGAAGACTTGTGCCCCTTGGAGCTGATCAAACAGATCATCGATCCGTGGAAGTGGGTACTTATTCTTGATTGTTACCTTGTTGAGTTCCCTGTAGTTGATACATAATCGGAGTGTTCCGTCTTTCTTCTTTACAAACAGAACTGGTGCACCCCAAGGAGACACACTCGGACGGATAAATCCCCTATCAAGCAAATCTTGTAACTGAATCTTTAATTCTTTCATTTCAACTGGTGACATCCTATACGGAGTCTTAGAAATAGGTTGAGTTCCCGGCGCCACTTCAATTGTAAACTCAATCTCACGGTCTATTAACTGCCCTGGCAATTCTTCTGGAAAAACATCTGGAAATTCACAAACGACTGGAATCAGATCAGTACTTCCATTCATCACTTGCCCTTCCAAAACACTGCATAAGAACCCCTGACACCCTTTCTGAAGTAGTTTACATGCCTTTGCTGTAGAAATCAAATATGGCGGTGAAGTCACTTCCTGTCCTTGAAAAATCGATTCTAGTTGTCCCGGAGGGTGGAAACTAATTTGCTTGTTCAGACAGTCTATAGTTGCACCATTTTCACTCAACCAGTCCATGACCAAGATAACATCAAAATAGGTCAAGTCAAGAGGTAACAGATTGGCATATACCCGGACATCTCCAATTTGGAGTTCACAAGCAAAATACATAGAAGCACAGATCATAGAGTCTCCCAAAGGTGAAGACACACATAACACATATGACAATTTTTCCTCAGCTTTATCTAGATTTTGCGCAAATAATTTTGACACAAAAAAATGAGTAGAGCCAGAATCAAACAGTACATGAGCAAACCATGAACCATAAATGTACCTGACACCACTGTCGTAGCATTTTGCACATCTCCGGGAACTAGTGCAAATACTCTACCTTGCCTCGTAGTGTCTTTGTTGTTAGCAGGTTTTGCAGCTGACTTGGTATTGGAATTGGGTGCAGACCCTACTGAACTTGTGACAACTTTGTTATTATTCTGTTGTTTCCCTTGAGGACAATCCCTTATTAGATGACCCATTTTGCCACATCGGAAACATGCGCCAGACAGTCGGTGACAAACCCCACGATGCCTCCAACCACATTCTGGACATACAGGGGCTGACTCTTGAGTAGGAGTGGTTGTGCTGGAGATCCCTGAATTTTGCTTCTTAGTTGGCGGAGTAGTTGTTTCCTTTGACCATTGAGTATTTTGCCTCTTCCCTTTCCACTCAGAAATTCGGTTTTGAGTCGCGAGGTTTCCTTCTGCTATAACAGCCCTCTCTAACACATCAACATAAGTAGGTAACTTTAGCATGTTGACCTTATCCAGTATAGCACTCCGTAGTCCCCCTTCAAATTTGCGAGCCTTCTTGTAATCGGTGTCTACCATGTGAGGGGCAAATCGTGCTAGTTCTGCAAATTGAGCTTCATACTCGGCAGCGGTCTTGTTCCCTTGTCGAAGAGTCTCAAATTCGGTCACCTTCTTATCTCGTATACTTTGGGGAAAGTACTTGTCATAAAATAACTCCAAAAATCTGTCCCAAGCTAGTCCCGGGTAAGTAGTTCGCGTAAGCATCCACCATCTTCGTGCCTCGTCCTCCAGAGTGAAAGCAGCTAGTTGAACTTTCTGGGCTTTGGTGCAAGGGAAAACTTCGAATAATTTCTCTATGCCCAACACCCATGCCTCGGCTTTCATTGGTTCTATCCCTCCTTTGAATGACGGCGGTTTCATCTTTTTGAACTCCTTTGTAAGGGTAATAGTTCGGTCTTCAGCATGGACATCTTGTACTACTGGTGGGGGTACCGGTGGTGGTGGCGGTTGCTGTTGTGGCTGTTGTTGTTGTTGCCGTAGAGTTTCTGCCATTTCCATAATCATTCTTTCCATCCTGTCCAACCTTGCAGAAGTAGCATCCTCCGGGTCTTCTGCTCTGGTTCTCACCATAATCTACATAACAATCAATTATATACCATAGACATAATTCAAACATGTTAGCATTAGCAGAGTACGCTTAACGTTGCTATCGATCTTTCATGTACTTCCAAAATATCATGCATGATGCCTAAAGCTTGTCTAGACACCCTAAAGCTCAATGGTTTCGTGTGTGAGATAGCAACTCGTGCTCTGATACCACTTGTCACACCCCGAACCCGCCCCTAAAAGTTCGGGCATGACCTATGCAGACATGGGCATTAAACCTGATATACACAATATAGGGGCCTGAACGGAAGCATAAAAAAAAACATGACAGAAAACAAACTCCATTGAGCCATGACTATCATGCCAGGATCACAGACATCACCACAGATAATACTTTACCAAAACATGCATTCGAGCATCGGTTACATACATATATACATACAGATCCAGCCCTAGCATTGGGCATAAGACAAAAATATTAATTAATTACAGACAACCCAAGATAGGTAGTTAGACTGCAAAACTTGACAAAAGTCTACAAAAATGGGACGGATCCACTTAAGTGCCTGAACATATCAGGTTGACAAAAGTAAACGAGCTTCGGGAGTTAAGACTGGCTCCCGGGTTGATTACCTACAGGAATAGATAAATGCGGAGTGAGCGAAGCTCAGTGAATAATCATACCAAGATAATTCAATACGTAAGATAAATCATAACTCATAACTATGCGTATGTGACTGCAGAGCTCATAAGGGTAGTCCAATGCTACATTACTTTCAGAACGACCTTAAGCCCAGAATTAACAGAACGGCCCTTGGCCCAGAAATAACAGAATGGCCATTGGCCCAGAAATAACAAAATGGCCCTCGGCCCAGAATGCTTCAGTTGTGCACAAATTCCTTTCACATTTACATTCTCATCACGTTTCAGTCAAGATTATGTAATGTAGGAACTTACGGAAAACATACGAAAACAGAACATTGATAACGGTAAGCATTAACGGAAAATGAATACATGTTCCTTGCACTATTACTCACTGTGTGGTGGTGGGACGCAACTTCCTCCTGGAGTGTGCCCTTGAGGGTTAAAGCTTCAAATTCTTCACCTCCTTTATTACTCTTCTTCACCCTACCTCTCAACTCCCTCTCTAACCCAAGCTTTTCTCCAGTCAAAGTGTTGTTAGGGACATTATACATAATACATGGAGATATATATATAAGATGTGAATAAGGACAAAATTGAATCAGTGTACACATTCCGAATTGAAATTTCACCAACATGCTTAATATTACCTAAAAATTATGCTGAGCTCAGATATAACATCAATTTCGGATTATCATACCTCTAAGGCTCCCAATTTCTATTCCAAACATTTTAAATGCACAGATGTTTTTTCCTTGTCCAACAGATAATATCATAAATTGTTGTCATCACGTAGTTAAAAGCACGAAATAAGGGACTTAAACATGACAGAAGCACATGCGAGGGTCGGGTTATTACAGATATAAAATGTCATTTCTGCGATCTGATATACGCACAGTTCGCTCGAGCGGAAGAGTTGACGTTCGAGCGTCAGACACAAAAAAAGTTGTTCCGCTCGAGCGCAAGAATTCTCCGCTCAAGTGTAGAAAACACACATCCAGATGTTTGCAGACAACAAAGCAATGCTTGAGCGCAGGAAAGGCTGCTCGAGCGCCTACCCGCTCGAGCGTAGGAAACGTCACTTGAGCGTAGAAATCACTCTCCCAGTAGTTTTGTAGACCTACAAAGTACTGAGAGCTTGCAAAGCCCGCTCGAGCGCAAGAATGGCCGCTCAAGCGGAGGGACAAAAATCTGGCCAACAAAGGTTTGGAAAAACAAGCAAGCAACCTGTTCCAAACACACAACTATAACCCAATAACCAAAATAGAGGGAAGACAAGGGAAACAAGATATGAGTCACCATTCAAAATCATACAAACCCGAGTCCGGAATACTACAAGTGACGGGTCAAAACCGGAATCGCTATAACCTCCTCCCTTAAAGAATTTCATCCCCGAAATTACAAATCAGTTCACAATCAATATTAGACCATTCATAACAATGTTATTCTCACAAGTTCAATACCATGACCCATTCTTTGGTCATCTATTCTCACTGACTCGATACACAAGTTCCATTCTGAAAGTGCAATTTATAATTTCCCAAAACATTTACAATGTTTAATCAAAATTGGAGTTTTCAAAAATTTACACAGCATATACAATGCTTCCAAAAGTGATACAACACCCTAAATATTCCATATTCTCAAAACATATACAATGCTCATATTGAATCCATGTTTCCAAAATGCCTATAACATATACAATGTTTTTACATTTCATTTACATAATGAAAATCTCAATACAAAATTAAACATCAACAAATAAGTCCGGATATTTCTCTCAGACTTCCAATTTACGTTCCCAAGTTGTTTCCTCAATTCCGTGATGTTTCTACAACACTTTAACCAAGGGAATTGTCTTACCTCGCAAAACTTCATCCCAAGTATCCAAGACTCTCACTGGTCTGTCCTTATACGAGGCATCCTCATCTACCTCTAAGTCGGTCCAATCGAACACGTGCGATGGATCCGGTTCATACTTCCGAAGCATACTAATATAAAACACGTTGTGAACTCCGGAAAGTTATAGCGGTAATGCCAAACGATAAGAAACCCTCCCAATCTGCTCAAGGATCTCAAAAGGGCCAATAAACCGAGGCGACAACTTCCCACTCCTCCCAAATCTCATCAAACCCCGCCTAGGTGATATTTTCAAAAAGACATGATCTCTCACCTCAAAAGACAAGGGTCTCCTCTTACGGTCGGCATAAATTTTCTGGCGACTCTGAGTAGTAACCAATCTCTTACGAATAAGTGCTACCTTCTCTGTCGTTTCCTGAACTAACTCTGGGCCCAACAAAGGTGTATCACCCACCTTGGCCCAGCACACCGGCGATCTACACGGTCGGCTATACAAGGCCTCAAATGGTGCTATGCCAATACTCGATTGGAAACTGTTATTATAGGCAAACTCCACTAAGGACAAGTGCCCTCCCACGATCCTTTAAAATCAGGGACACAACCTCGAAGCATATCCTCAAGGATCTGAATGGTACGCTCGGACTGCCCGTCATTCTGAGGGTGATATGCTGTGCTAAAAGTCAGTCTAGTGCCTAAGGCACTCTGCAAGCTCTGCCACAATCAAGCTGTAAAATGTGGATCTCTATCCGAAACTATCGTTACAGGGACCCCGTCAACCTTACTATGTCCCTATGTAGACATCCCATTTTTGACCGACCTTAAGACTCAGACATCACCGATTAAGCGCTTGGTGATGTTGCATATTGTGCTCGTTCTGAGGTTGCGGAGTCCCGGCTGCGAGCCTTGCCTCTGGACTTCCGGACTCTTTTGTGCTTTGCCTCGATTTGCGAACCAGGCTCCGTTTTCTTTGTTTTCTCTTCCGAAGGGAGGGAGAGGTCTCGTAGATCATCTCTCAGTGGCCGTAGGCTACGTTTCGTGGTCGTAGGCCATTTTTCCCGTTTGGAGCCCGGTTTTCGATTTTTCGGAGCCGACGGCCGTGTGCCTCGGTTCGGGACCGCTTAACCACCTCCGTTTGCTCCGGTTTTTGGCACATACATTATTTCATCCCTTTTGAGGGACACTGTGGTCCAAGAGACCGACTTCGTGGTCGAACACCACTTCCGGTGCCTAACAGTCAGTTTTCGGGGCCCCGAGCTGCGCGTTTTGGCCCCCGAGCCTTGCTTGCAAGCATTGTTGGGCTCTGATCCAAACTGTAAATAGTCATATTTTGAGCTCCTTTTCATGTTTAATTAAGGACCTTTTGCTGTTTGAGGCATCCTTTGTATACTTTGTGTTGAAGCCCTCTTTTTGGCCTTATCTTGCATAGTATTTTAGGCTTACTTGTGCACTGTTTTGGGTTTGGTCACTAACTGTAAAATGCCATTTTTTGAGCCCCTCTTCAACTTTGTTGAAGGGCTCTCGGCCATTTGAGGCCAGCAGCTGCTACTTGCTTCATTATCTCAATTTTAGGGCCATTTTTGTATGCTAGCTTAGCCCCATTTGTGTTCACTGTTTAGCCTTGCTTAAAACTGTAAATATGCATTTTTTGGGACTTCCTTGCTTCTGTCTTCATGCTTCATGTTCAAATAATGCATGCTTTGTATAGCTATAAGTCATTCCATGTGCCTAATTTTGGATTTCGGGTTTCATTTCATGCATCGGGTGCACTTTTGCCATGTTTCGGGGCTGTTTTGCATCAATTTTTGCTACTGAAATTTGCATGCTAGTATGTCATATTCCATGCCTTGTCATGTCTTGTTAGAGTGGCATTCGTGCCTTAGGATCGGTCCTCGGTTTACGTGCACGCGTGCACGCATCTCGAGTGTCTCATTTTCACCTAATGGCCTCTTATGTGAGTGTGGCTGAGGTCCACTTGTGTTAGTGTAAGTCCATTATGCATTGTGTATGCCATTTCATTTCATAGCATTGTGTATGCTAGGCTGTATGTTAGCGCATTGTGTATGCCATGTTATCTCGTGTGTATGCCATTCCATAGCATTGTGCATGTTAGGTTGTATCTTAGTTGCATCCATGCATGTCATGCATATTGCATTGTGTTTGGGATAGGAGTTAGTCCGAGCACGGGAAACGAGGTGCGTTTCGTACTCCGAGTGACGGAACGTGTCTCAATTCCCCAGTCACCGACACTCCGGATTATCCATGATGGAGTTAGGTTTTAGTTGAGTTTTCACATGCATTCATTCTATATTGAGTAGTGCAATTCGACTCCTCGGCCATCATGCATCGAGATGCGTGATTGGTGGCACGAGGATCGAGGCATGCATACATTTGTGAAAATACATTGCTATGCCCCTTTCCTGCTCTCTGTTGCAGCAAATCAAGAATCAGCAGTCTTCCGGGGCTTGGCGCGCTTTCCAAAAATTATTGCAAAACAGAGGCTAATTGGGGCATCACAGTGGATTTCCGCGCAAGGGCAACCCGGACATGCATCATTCATCGTCTGAAGAAGAGTCAAGGCAGTCCCTGGCTTGCATGCCAGTTTATTGTCTTCTTAGTTAATTTTGTTAATTAATTAGGAATTTGTACATATTTTGGACTGTATTATTTATTTGGACTGTACTATTCGGGACTGTATATTATTTATTCGGACCCTCTGCGCGAGGGCATAATTGTAATAAGTGTGCGTGTGTGTGATGTATGTCTTCCAACCCTACGTCTTTCTTCCCTTTTATTTACCCGCTTACGATGGTTAGATTAGGGCATGTTTCAATTAGCATACAGTATGATAGCATGTTGCATTCATTCATCTGTTTTGCATGCACCGGGCTCGGCGCATCATACTAACTGCATTTGTATTTCAATTCCAAGTTGAATACTTGATAGCTGTTGCATCTCATATGCCATGTTTAGAATAACCGAGCCTGCTATAGTTGCATTATTGCATGTGTTGCATTAGGCATTCCTGTACACTTAGGATCATGCATGGATTTCTAATCGGTTTCTGTTTTGGCTTGGAGTACTCGGTGAGTTTTATGCTTTAGCATCCTTGCATGCGTGTGAGTGACTGCCATGAATAGCATACTTACCATGAGGCTATGTGCTTATGTGATATAACTGCTTGAATGCCTGTGGGTGGAGGTTGGGTTGTTTGGATTGGGACAAACATCAACTGTGAGTTTTAAGCCCACTAGATAGTGGCAAAACCATGTTTTTCTAAGCCCACCTGAGGGTGGCAAAATCTGCATTTTAAGCCTACCTGCGGGTAGCAAACCATCTTTCAAAAACAAACATGAAATGTTTTGTTCCAATTCAGGTGACCCGGTCTATACTTGTATGCTGTGCGCATCACATAGTAAACCTAGGCTAATAACCGGAATAAGAACGCACAATGTTTTCAAAACTAGATATCATGGTTAGTAGAGGCCAATCTTTGATTGGGCGAGCGGGGGTGCTCACGAAGTGACCTTCCCCAATCGTACCCAAGTTCCCGAGCCGAGGCAACTTTGGTGATGACGGACACGTGGCCTTAGGCAACGAGTCAGGGTTTCCTAAATTTCCCAAAATAAAATATTTAGGTTGCGACTCTATATTTGGCAAAGCAGTCCATGTTTGACACTTCTTTCTAAAAATCTGTTTTCTCAAAACGATTTGCCGGATTTGGACTCTTTGGTTCAGATTAAGAACCGTGACACAAATCGAGTCCGAACTGTAGCGAGGTCCCCCGCGGACTTGTTACAGTTTCTGGCGACTCCGCTGGGGATTTAGAGAACTTGACTCGAACCCATGATATCTGGTTTTGACTACACTTGTGTGTTTCTTTGCATTGCATTTGCATTGGTGCGCCTAGGACACCGTGTTTGCCATCTGCTATTCCTGAACAGTTTGCCGGAGGCTTGTCTTGTCAAGGCATGACCATAAGGCTGACCGGTTGTGGGCTCTGCCAGTATGGGAACACAAACCCCGGTTTTACCGGGGCACCCTCTTTGACCATTCGACCTAGTGCATATCGAAATCCGTAGTGACCATTCCAAACTAGGACAGTTTGCTTACCCGATATAGGTTGTTTGAAACCACTGCGTGCGTAGTGAAACCCTAGCTCCTGACAAAATAGGACAGGGAAACCCTACCCCAACATAGGGGTGTTTTGGCTCTCACTTGCTTGTTATGTGCTTTTAGAGTGCGTCTCTACAGGAATGTGTAACAAGCCCGCGGGGGACCTTCGCTACAGTTCGGACTCGGCTTTTGTTTTGTTGTGGTTCTAAATCTGAACCAAAGAGTCCAACTCTGGCAAATCGTTTTTGAGAAAAACAGATTTTTGAAAAGAAGTGCCAAACATGGACTGCTTTGCCAGATTACAGAGTCGCCACCTAAATATTTTTAAAATGGGAAATTTAGGAAACCCTGACTCGGTGCCGAAGGCCACGTGTCCGTCATCACCAAATGTCTTGGCTCGGGAGCTTGGGTACGATCGGGGAAGGTCAGCTATGAGCACCCCCTTTCGCCCGGTCCGAAGACCGGCCTCTACTAACCGTGATATCCAATTTTGAAAACGTTACGTGTTCTTATTCCGGTTATTAGCCTAGAATTTACTATGTTGTGCACGCAGCAAACAAGTATAGACCAGATTGTCTAATTTGGAAAGAAACATTTCATATCCGTTTGTTTTGAAAAGCGTTTTGAAATTCGCTACCCGCAAGTAGGCTAAAGCACGGATTTCAATGACTTTTCCCAACTCAGACAATCTAACCTCCACCCACAGGCAGTCAAGCAGTTATATCATATAAGCATTTAGCCGCATGGTAAGCATACTGTCATGGCAACATTCACACGCATGCGAGATGCTAAAGCATAAAATACTTACATCGTACTCCGCGCCAAAACAAGGAACTAGTTAGCAAACATGCGTGTCCTAGTTCATGTTAGAGTGGCTAATGCAACACAGGCAATGATGCAATTTAGAGTAGGCTCGGCTAACCCTAAAATGACATGTGAAATGCTACAACTATCACGTATTCAATTTGGAATTGAAAGTACGATGCAGTTTGTATGATGTACCAAGCCCGGTGCATGTTAACAAATGCATGGATGCACGCATGCATTGCATAAGATATGCTAAAAATAAACGTGCCCTAATCTACCATCATAAGCAGGTAAATAAAAGGGAAGAAAGAAGTGGGGGTTGGAAGACATACACACACTCACCCACACTTATTACAATTATGCCCTCGCTCGGAGGGACCGAAAGAATAATACAAATAATTAACTACGCAAGCTAATTAAATTACAAACCCATTAAATTAATTAAGCAGATTAATTAATTTAATTAAAGCAGTAAACCCCTCGGGGAGAGGGCCGGATGTGGCGCGTGTTCGGGACTTGCTCGGAATCGCACTGCCATGCCTAGCTTGCCTCTGTTTTCCCTGCTTTTCTCCTCTGAAGACTGCCAAAGTCTCAGGATTGCTCCCTTGAATCCTGGGGATCACCACCGGCTGAGGGGAAACACCACCGGCTAAAGCATGTGGCCACCGGCACTGAATTCATCCATCGGCCATCAATATACTGCCGGTCGGCACTAAATACTGCCGGCCGGCACTGAATGTCTGCAGAACCTGCAACTCACAGCAGCAGAGGGCAAAAACTTGCATGACAATGTAATTCCAACAATGTATGCATCAATCATACCCCTTATCATATTTGTGATTCAAAGGGGCATGTGCCTCGATTCCCGGGCCACCAATCACGCATTTCCATGCATGATGGCCCACGGAACCAAGTATGCAACTTTTATCTCAAATGCATACAAATCAAACAAACATAAAAGGGCGCCAAACCTCTGTCATGCTCATCTCAAGAGGCCAAGCATGTGCATTGATGTAATGCAATCCTAAACATGTTAGCTAGTATGCAACATGATCATGACAAGACACTTATGTAAGCATGCAAGCAAACATGAGGCAAAGCAAACCGAGCAAATGATGGCTTTGAACATGATCTAGGCAACTCTAAATAGGCCTAAAATCAGTGGCCAATAATGCCCAACAAGAAAGTCTACACACACACACACACACATGCATATGTTAAGACTTAACACTTAGGAACTAAGCAAGCAACCTTCAAGCACACTTGAAAGGGGATATCATGGACACTTAGCATGCATCATAAGCTTTGAAAATCATGTTATAGAAGGTTCCAAACCAACTAAATAAACCAAGTAAAGCATGCAAAAGGCCCAAGCATTCAAGGCTCACCAAAGAGGTAATGAACTACACTTAACACAACCATACATGGCATGCATTAGGCGACCAACAACAGAGTTTTAACACATAAAACTAAGTCCAAAAGACCACTTAGATGGCACCTAAGTGGCTCAAGTTCAAAGGCATGCATAATGACCAAAACAAAGGGCATGCAACACATGCTTTCAAGGTTTCAAAGAAGCATGCGAGGCAATCAAACAAGCATGTCTAAGGGACTGATATTACATGTTGGGTGGTTCCGAACCACCAAAACGATGCAAGCAACACATGCTACACATTCACACACTTGAGGCATACAAGCCCTACAAGCCACAAATGCAAAGGAGCCATACTAATCATGCCAAAATCAAACCAAACGACTATGGACAGACCTAAAGCATGGCAAAATAAGCACAAAACATTCACAAGTCCAAGCCTAAATCATGCTCAAACAAAGGCTAACGACCTAAGGCATGTTAAGGGAATTACAAGGCATTACAAGGCAACTATGCTAAGCATACATGGAGTACCAAAACCAACTTAACACAAAGTTATAACATGGCAATACAAGCCTGAAATACAGCCATGGCATGCTCAACACACACTTGAACATAAGGCTCCCTAAGAGGCCAAAACTTGCCCTTTTCAAGGACATCAATGAGAGGGGGTGGCTCTCTTCTTCTTGGGACTTCAAAGCATCATCTTCACCACTGAAATCCCTCAAGATTTCAGTGGTGGAGAGACCTCAACACCAAAATCCCGAAGCTCTCACAAAATAGCACAAAATGAGGTCTTTTCAAGGCCTAAGGGTGGTCAAACCCTCCCAAAGCACAAAACACTCTTAACCAACAATAAAGGGGACCAAAAAATAGAACTTTTATGTGTTGATCACCAAGCACAAAAACAGTTCTAAGCTATGTAAAAATGGAGTGCAAAAATGGGGTAAAAAGGGGTAGTTTCTTACCCTTGAAGACCACCTTCACAAAGGTTGATGTTGTTGCTTCCTTGAGCTCAAATCCAACCAAAAACTTCAAGAACCAGCCCTTAGAACCTCAGTAACCAAAGGAAGGTGAAACACTAGGTGTTGATGAGCAATAGTAAGTCACAAACACCTAGTGTACAAAATAAGAGGGAAGAAGAGAGATGGGATAGATACAAAACTTCTAACCTAAAACTAGAGCTTCTTCTCTGTCTAAAATGTCTAAAAATCAAAACTTTTCCAACCTTGAGCCAAGAGGAGGAAGGGTCCTCTTATAGGCAACTAAACTTACAAGTTAAGCTAACCAAGAGGCTCATCCCTCCATACACGTGTATGGAGGGGAAACAAATGCTATAAAGCTGTCTAAAAATATCTCCGAAAACAGCTGTAAAGTAGTCGGCAGGGCAAAATGGTCATTTTGCCAAAATTGACTGCCGACCGGCACAATATAGTGCCGATGGCAACACCAACCAGCCGGTGGCCTCTAGCCACTGCCAGTGGTGTGTGGGGATGCCTCACAAGGCATTCCCTGCCCCTCCAAGGCAAAGCACAAGTGTTTGGTGCAAAACCAGACACAAAACAGTCAAGTTCGAAGATCCTGAGGCAAGGCGCGTAGCCGAGAACTTCGGGAACTCCAAACGAACACGAACATGGATAATCATCGAGTGTTCCAACGGTGACGTCCAAGTCTTGAGGACGGTCAAAAATGGGGTGTCTACAGTTGCCCCTCTTTGACAGAACTCGAAAGTCATAACAATGACGGGAGTGAATGTCAAAGCCCAGAGACGACCCAATTTTGACAAGGCCGAAGACTTGGACAAACATACAAAGCGCAAATGGTTGAACTCGCAAGCTGCCTACGTATCCCTTTGGGAATCAAACCAGCGTAGTTCAGGCACAGGCATACAAGCCGCAGATAAGGTATCCGCCCGTAGGCGGGGGCAAGATGCAACTGACGATGCAAAAGGCCGAGCATAACTTATGATCATGCAAAGAAAGCTGTAATGAAGCACACATGCGACAGTTATAAGCTAGCATACACCAATCTACACTACAATGCAGAAAGGATGTAAGAGAATTATGTAATTCTCAATACGTCTCACGTGGAGAATACAATACCTGCGCGGCTCGTCCGGTTGCACCGGCCTCAAATGAGCCGTACATACAATATCGTGCCTGCAAAGAAAACAAACTTAACAGGTAGAATATTGTTAGCAACATGCATGACAATGCACTGATGAAATGCAAAATGATATGCAAAATATACAAAATGATGTATAGATAATGCAGATGATAATGCAATGCAATTGAAACGATGCAAACTACATGCAAAGCACTTGAATCATGATTCAATCGTGAGCGATTCGAAACCACACAAATGTCAAATAGGTTGATGGAAGTAACAAGTCCGTCTACCATAGAAAAGGTGCCGCAACCTCAAACCAACATACCAGCGTGGAATAGGCGCGATACACATGCAGAACTATGAGTGATGTAGACGGACACAAGGACAAGTATTGGGTGGATTGACATAAGTGGGGAAACGACCCGCTGGGGAGGGAATAATGATCCTAATGCCGGACACAATAATTACACTACAATGCAATGGAAATGGATACAAGGGATATGACACGCGGGCCAAACCGAATCTTGCCTAGGAAAGGCATGTACGCATACGAACCGCGTCTAACACAGAAAATGTGCCGCAACCCTCAAACCAAGCTCATCAAGGAATAGGCGCGTACACAAAAACTGTGCTTCGACGTGAAAAGTAGGAGCACATACCAGACCAAGCTCAACCTAGAAAGGCGCAAGCCATGGATGGAAGTGATGCAATGGGTGCATGCAACTACGATGCAACGGAAATGGATATTTATAGAAAATGCATGACATATGCACTATACTACAATGATATGCATGACATATGCATTATACTACAATGATGATGCATGACATATGCATGTTGTTTTTCTTTTTTTTTTGAAATGCATGACACATGCAGTATTTACAAATGATGCATGACAATGCACTATGATGCATGACATATGCAGTATTTACAATGATGCATGACAATGCACTATGATGCATGACATATGCAGTATTTACAATGATGCATGACATATGCATGTTTTTTTTTTTTTGGATTTTTTTTGAAATGCATGACATATGCACTATTTAGAATGATGCATGACAATGCACTATGATGCAACGACTATGATTGCAGCTTTCCCTATCTTACCAACAGGGCGATATACTAGGTTGGTTCAGTATCCAGAATTGAGGCGTGGACACGCCGCCTCAACCTATGGGGCTTCCATACAGATTTCAAGCCGAGGGTACACCCCCTGGGTATTTAAACCAGACTTTAGTCTCGGAAATCCCGAACCTTTGCGTTCTAGGCATGAGCCGTTCAAACTCTAGTTTTCACCGTCCCAGTTGGTCTTCTAGGAACTCACCGCAAAAACAGAAGGGTGGCTTTACCAGACCACCGGAAGTCGTTCGGGCACGACAAACACCAAAGGAATTGCACCTTCAGAGGATTTAAGGTCTCCTAGACCGTGATGCACAGAACAATGCAATGAGATGCGCAGAATAGCGCGATGCGATGCATGCAAAATGCAATGAGGTGCGCACCTTAATGCACCGAAGGTCTTGCACCTCCCGAGGATTTAAGGTCTCCTAGACCGTGCGTGTTTAAGGTCTCGCCAGACCGGAGGGGCAATGCATGACGATGCAATGTATAATGCAAGTGAGACATGCATGCCAGGGAGGAATGAAAAATGATATGTAAATGAGACACGCATGCCTCAAAGGATTTGAGGCACGCGTACCCCAAGATTTGAACTGAAATGTAGATCGAAAGATGCATGACAATGCGAAAGAGCAAAAGTGCGTAACAACGCGCATCTTTCAAAAGGTACCGAAGGTCTTGCACCTTCCGAGGATTTAAGGTCTCCTAGACCGTGCGTGTTTAAGGTCTCGCCAGACCCGGGGGAGAAAAACAATGAAGTGCACAAGATAGCGCGATGAAATGCATGCCAAATGCAATGAGGTGTACCTTAGTGCACCGAAGGTCTTGCACCCCCCGAGGATTTAAGGTCTCCTAGACCGTGCGTGTTTAAGGTCTCGCCAGACCGGGGCGAAAAACAATGGTGGTGCGCAAAATAGCGCGATGAAATGCAAAATGAGATGCAAGATGGGGCACGCATACCTCATGGATGCAAAATGCAAAATGTAATGCAGATGAAATGCAAAATGAAATGCAAATGAAATGTAAAGTGAGGCACGCATACCCCAAGATGCAATGCAAAATGAAATGCAAAGTGAGGCACGCATACCTCAAGATGCAATGAAATGCAAATGAGATGCAAAACGAGGCACACGTACCTCGAGATGCAATGGAATGCAAAATGAGGCACGCGTACCTCATTGAATGGAAAATGAAATGCAAAACGAGGCACGCGTACCTCGAGATGCAATGAAATGCAAATGAGATGCAAAACGAGGCACACGTACCTCGAGATGCAATGGAATGCAAAATGAGGCACGCGTACCTCATTGAATGGAAAATGAAATGCAAAACGAGGCACGCGTACCTCGAGATGCAATGAAATGCAAAATGAGGCACGCGTACCTCATTGAATGGAAAATGAAATGCAAAACGAGGCACGCGTACCTCGAGATGCAATGAAATGCAAAATGAGGCACGCGTACCTCATTGAATGGAAAATGAAATGCAAAACGAGGCACGCGTACCTCGAGATGCAATGAAATGCAAAATGAGGCACGCGTACCTCATTGAATGGAAAATGAAATGCAAAACGAGGCACGCGTACCTCGAGATGCAATGAAATGCAAAATGAGGCACGCGTACCTCATTGAAAGGAAAATGAAATGCAAAACGAGGCACGCGTACCTCGAGATGCAATGAAATGCAAAATGAGGCACGCGTACCTCATTGAATGGAAAATGAAATGTAAATGAAATGCAAGTATGACACGCATGCCACACGAAAGTGCAAAACGGTGCAAGTCGCAAGGGACGTGCAAGACGGCGCGATGCGACGCACCGGACAATGTGATGGATGCGTGCAACGCACACGGGGCAACTTTTGAATCTTGTAAAAGACAAAAGGATACAAAAGGATACAATCCTTGCTTGAATCTGAGTGCCACGCACAGAAGACACGGTCCGAGGTCAAAACGGAGGCCGGTTGAGCTCGGAGATGCACTTCTTGCATTTTCTTGAGCTATGAAGACCAGAAACTTACCACATGGCCTAAACAAGGCTGTAGGAACATCACCGGCTGGACTAGGTGGCCACCGGCTGGCCACCGGCTGCATAAAAGTTCCACCGGCACAATATTGTGCCGACCGGCACAAAATAGTGCCGACCGGCCAAAAATGCCTGATCGGGGGCAGTTCTGCCATTTCACCACGGGTCTTTTAAAAATAGGGTTTCTAACCCTATTTTTTTCACTTCTTGACCGCCGAAAATACTCTCTCCCTCTCTCTAGAGCCTTTCCTCCCCTCTTTTCTCCGTTTCTTCGCGTTCCAAGCCCGTTTCGTCGTCGGATTCGCGATTTTCTTCGCGTTTCGGACATTTTCCACCGATTGAAATTCCATTTCGGAGCGTCCTTTGCTATTTCCACTTTTTCGGGACTTGTTCCCCTCGATTTCCTCTTCATTTCCGTGCCTTTCCATCTTCCGACCTTTCCGGCCATTTTCGGCCCGCTCGGGGTTGACTTTTGAGTTGACTTTTCACATTCCGGCTTTTCCGGCCATTTTCTCACTACCATTGCCATGGCTGACGATGTTCCACACGTCGGGACTCCCCCGGATCACGAGATGGATCCCGGGGTCGAGCTTCTCCCGTTGAGCGAGCGCCCATTCGACCCGGCGACCTACCGGCCGGCGATCCATGTTCTACCACCTGACGGACTACGCCAGTTTCGCAGCTTCGACATGGCACTGGACCCGGAGCTCTTGCTGCGCGAGCCTACCTCTCACCTTTCCTTCGGCGCTTCCGAGGTAACACTCTCTTCTGTTTTATCTTCTGCAATGTAGAACTGTTAACTGTCAAAGTTGTCTTTGTTTTTTAACTGCTTGGTTCTGATATACTGTTCACTGTAGTCGATTGCAATCATGCTTACAATTGATATCTGTTTAAGACGGACACATGCACACACACTGCACTAGCCTCAATCACCAAAACACACGGCACACACCGCATTCCACTGCAAACACCGACACCCGACAACTGTTTGAATCTGAAAATATTGCACGCATGCTACATTTGCACCGAGCCACTCAAACACACTGACGCATCACATGTTGTAGTTCACTGTAAACACACTGGCACCCGATATCTGTTTAAATCTGAAAAACTTGCACGCATGCCACATTTGCACTGATTTTGACTGTCCCTACAAAAACTGTACATTTCATACTGCTTTGCAATTTCTTGTTTGAAAACAGGGAGATTCCCATACCATCCGCGGGTATGGGAATGTCGTCGCTCGTACGTGGTATGATGAGCTTCCTGACGCGGTTCGCCACATTGTCGACCAGGCTGGCTTTAGCGCGTTCTGCAGGGGACTCTCCCAGCTCACGGCGTGCAGACCTCTTCTGGCCGCTCTGGCAGAGAGGTGGTGGGACACCACCGATTCATTTCATCTTTCTGCAGCTGGGGACATGACGATGACCCCTTACGACTTCTCGGTGCTCACCGGCATCGGGGTAGGGGGTGATCCGATCCCTTTCGACATCGATATGGATGAGTGGACCGCCGCTCAGGTCTACCTCCTTGGCGCGGCACCGCCTCTTGCGCGCCCCGGCTACGTCAGGTATTCTTGGTTCGAGGTGCAGTTCAGGGTCCAGCCCCTCCTCGTTGGCGCAGCTCCGATGACCCAGGAGGCCGCAGAGAGGTATGCACGCGGCTTCCTCATGTTCCTCTTTGGGACGACCCTCTTCGCCGACCGGGCGAATACAGTGCCTCTCTGCCTTCTCAGCGCACTGGTGGACGTCCGGCACATACTTCGCTATGACTGGGGGGGCGCCGCTCTGGCCACCCTTTACGGATATATGAGCTCAGCCTCCCGCGGCAGCGGACAGTTGCTCGGGGGCTACTGGCGCGCTTGGGAGGTACATTTCCTTTTCTGCCTTTCATTTCTGTTCTTTATTTTCTGTACTCTGCACACTGCACACACTGTAGTCTGCTTTACACTTGCTGTATACTGTACACACGGCACACACATACTCTGCTTTACACTGACTGTACACTGCTCACACTGTACACTCTGCATAATACACTGCACAGCACACGGCTCTGCCATTTCTGCTTTCTATTCTGTATTCTGCTTTATCTGATAAATGCACTGGTATTTATCTTGCAGTTGTGGGTTTACGCCTACTTTCCTAGGCTCGCTCCTGTACCTGTGGCGGAGACCCCTCTGGTGGTCCCTTTCTCACGCCGTTTCGACGGGAGATGCACCCGGAGGCCACGGGAGACATTCAGTTTCTTCCGCCGCTACTTCGACACCATCACCCCTGCCGAGGTATGTTTTACTTGCAGTTCATTTAAGCTTCGCCTTTCCACTGTATATTTCACTAACAGTAGATAACAAACTGTATTGCATTTTCAGATCACCTGGCAGCCTTGGGCTCCACTGCCAGCCGTGGCGCGGGATCGGTTTGCCGGCGCCGTTGACACCTCACGTTTCCGGATTCTGCTCGAGGGCCCGGTCTGTCGAGCTTGGTACCTGGGCGAGCGCTTCTTGCGTCAGACCCTAGGCTTGCCTGAGCAGATAGTCCCGGTGCACCCTCCTGAGCACATGCGGGATACTGAGCGCTTTACTGCCGAGCAGATGGCGGACTACACCATCGGCTGGGAGGCGGACGGCTTCAGAGGCGAGGGCGACTACTCGGAGTACGTCCGGACTTTCCTGATGCGTCCTCTGAGCGGCGGTCGCCGAGCTGAGCGGGAGAGGGTGGCGGCGCCAGCGGCCGGAGTAGGAGCTGGAGGATCGAGGAGAGCTCGAGTCCGTGGCAGGGGCGGAGTGCAGAGGGGACGAGGGACCGGTTGGCCTGCTCTGCCCGCTTCATTGACTTTCAGAGGGCAGGGTGGGGCGACCTACCAGATCCCCTTCGCTCCTCCACCAGCTGACCACGAGTTTGTCGGTGTCCCCGACTTGCCTCCGGTATGTATTACTGCATTCTTCATCTTGCACTGTTATTTCATTTCAGTTTATTTGATATTCCACAGAATATTGATGCATCTGACACTTTTGCAGGCGTCTTCCGAGTACACCCGGCAGTCATTGGAGATGAATGCCTCCATGATGGGGATGCTACAGCGGACATTCGACCTCCTAGCCCTCTACAGTATTCCGGTATGTTGTTCCTGACCGCAGCCTCCAATCATACACAAACTGCTTTACATAATCTGATGCACAATTCAACATCTGATAAACTGTTCACGGCATTTGATACACTGTACTCATACACTGTACTCTGCACTGATTTACTGCCCACGGCATTCGCATACACTGTACTCATACACTGCATTCTGCACTGGTTTACTGCTCACGGCATTCACATACACTGTACTCATACACTGCATTCTGCACTGATTTACTGCTTACGGCATTCATACACTGTACTCATACACTGCATTCTGCACTGGTTTACTGCTCACGGCATTTACATACACTGTACTCATACACTGCATTCTGCACTGATTCACTGCCTACGGCATTCATACACTGTACTCATACACTGCATTCCGCACTGATTCACTGTTCCATATATACTGATGCATTTGTCTTTCATGTTTTTTCAGCCTCCCTTCCAGATACCCCCGGTGGGTGGCGCTCCAGCTGGACCTCCCATTTCTACTCGGGATGGCAGAGCATATCCCCGCACCAGAGGGGGGCGCGTTCATGCCGGGAGTAGCTCGCGGGCTCCGGTTCCGGATGATGAGTCTGAGGCAGAGACAGAGGCGGAGGAGACTGATGATGGCTCGGACTCGAGCTCAGATGGTGATGCCCCTAGTGGTGCCCCTGTTGATGACGCTCCTGGACCTTCGTCCAGGAAGAGGACCAGGACAGATTGACGGCCCTAGAGCCATTTTGACATTGGATACAGATTTTGCTGTTTTTTTTTTTTTTTTTTTTCTTTTCATTTTCCCCTTTTGTCAGTAGTTAGGGTACTTTGTACTGCCGCAGGCAGATTTTGTTTCCAAAACTTATGTACTTGAAAAGATGATATGAAATGAAACAAACTTTTTGTCTGAAAAAGTGTTTACATTTGTGTATATTTCATACCTTGCATTGCATTGCATCATATTACACCTCAAATGTAAATGATATTGATCTGTTGTCTGAAAATTGAGCATTTGCACTATGATAATCGGATAACCAACCAACTAACAGCAAACAACTCATACAAACCACTGCTTGAACTAAATACAGCCCATACTCTACTGGGGATTGATCTGCATACAGCTCATAACACAGCTCTCGGCTCATTCTGCACACAGCAAACCCTGAACAAATAACCCAATCTGACAAGACGGATCACAAAACTGAAACGGTTGAAGTTGAAACACACTCGGATGTCCCAAATTTCCTTTTCTTCTCTTGCTTCGCACGAATGTAGAGAATGGCACAGCATCCTGAGCACAAACGATTAATCTTTGGAAAAGGGGTTTTACAACCGGGGTATCGAGCCTACCACAGAACACAGCGAGACAGACTCAAACAGAGAAACAAAAGGCACACGACCTGAACACAACGAGACACACTCGGAAAAGACTCAAAGCTAAAGCCGAAACCGACAAATCAAAAGACACGACACACGGACATGTTTACACAAGGAGAGACCTTGAATCTCGAGGAGCCAGTTCCTCCGGGTATTATTTCCCACCCTTTCTGATTTGTGATACTCACATCACTCGGCCCTCAGGCTCGGTTTTTCTCTCAAAACCTTCTTGCTCACTTCTCTCTCCGCTTACACCTCTCTATTCTTTATTCTCTCATTTTTCATCCCTCCCCAGGGTGATTGATGGATGAATAGAAAGTCACAGGTTCACGCCCAACACTGTTAGCTCACGGCTATTTCTTCTGGTGAATATGGTGCCCTCTTGGCAAGCATGTTAACGGGGGAAAGACAGAAGACCTGACTCAACTGTGCCCCTAGTTCGTCACTTTGACCATTTTTTGTTTTCTTCCTAAAACAGTTTTGATCAAAAAAATGAGAGTCGGATCAACACACTTATTCGATTTTTGATTTGAAAATCATGCGAATCAGGCTGTGAGCACTGAAAATTCTCCTTTTGGGTCCAAACATGGTCCAATTTTGAAAAATGAAATAGTTTTCGAGAAAATAAGTCAACCTCAGTGAAAATTTTCAAAAACTATTTTTGCAAACAGTCAACGCTCGACGAGCGCAGGACTTACCCTCGAGATATGCAACCTCGGATCGCAGGCAATGGAAAATTGCCCCTGGCTTAAAGGGGGATAAGGCAACGGAAAGTTGCCCCTGGTTTGGAAGGCAACTCAGGGCAACTTATGGCAATGCATGGCAACGGAAAGTTGCCCCTTGTTTGGATGATGCCGCGGCACATTGTAAGCCAGTCCTTGTTGATGACAATCGGACCCTCAGACGCGGAGGAGACGAAGACGGTTTGAATCAATATATGGACACCGTCACCTGGAAGGTGTTGGTGGTTGGACGTCAGGAGGAAGTTGATCACGTAGTTCCCGGCTGCTGCAATCGAGACGTTGGATTTAGAGGAGGCAAAAGGTGATCAAAACCATGACATGGACTGGGACGCTATGGAAGCGTTGGGGGCTGGACTTCAAGATGAAGTTGCCTACGTATCCCAAACATGGGAATCAAGCCTTACGTAGTTCCGGTTAAGGTACACTCGGGTATTTTAACCTTCACTGTTTAGGCTCTAACTTTTGCCAAGGCGCCCAATGCGGGTTTTCGACCTTGCGAGCTATGTTTTTCTTCTTTTTCAATTCTTTTCATTTCCTTTTTTGACTTTCTCTTTTTTGTATTATTTTTTTCTTTTTTTTTTTTCTTTTTTCTTTTTTTTTCTTTTTTCTCTTTTCTTCTTTTTTTTTCTTTTTTTTCTTTGCTCTAACTTTTGCCTGGGCCGCCCTTCCGGGTTTTCGGTCCAGCGAGCCTCTCAAAGGGTAAAAGTGTAGCAAGCCCATGCCAAATGGTTTTGAGATTGAGGTCCTCTGTATCCAAGAGGGTAACTGTGGTGTTGATTTTCAGAAGAATCCATCACGGTTGCTTCATGAGCTTTGTCTGGTGGGATCTGATCTCCTCGATCTGGCTTTGGTCCCTCTAGCTCGAGGGCTGCTTCAAAATGGGCCACACAGGCGTTTCATGGCACTGAATGTTTTGAACGGGTTCCGGTTTGCAACAGATAAATCGAATCTTGAGGCTGAGAGCGATCCTGGGCTACACAATCTCAAGAGCGATTCCACACAGGTCTTCGCAAGACTGCACAAAATATTTTGTTTTTGAAAGTTTTTAAGAAAGCGACAAATCGCTCGCGCTGAAGATAGTGTGGAACCAGTCTGGATCAGGCCAGGGTCCTTCTCAGTACTCACGCCGACAAGCATGATTTCATTCATGAAAGGCTTAGCGGGCCTCTCTTTCTCTCAAAATGATCAAAATTTTACAAAACCCGAGGAATTACTTCCCCTTCGTTTTCATCACCGCAGTGTTTGAAAAGGGTTTTTATGAAAAACTTAGGTCATTATAACGATGCTCAAGGCACAAGAGAGTAGGCGACATGTACTGTCGTTCCATTCACGTCCTCTGGCACGGCAACTCAAATAGCAACAAGTACGGAACGTGATAGCCACGGCTGTTTCATTCAGATTTGTTGGCATAACTGGCTCCTTGGCAGGAACAGACTCAAAAAGCAAGAACAACTAATTACAAGACAAAACAGTGTTTGAGGCAACAACCCCGAAATCACCTGGTATTCTATACAAGAGGGACTGACTCATTACAATTAGACAGACCCTTAAGCAAAAGGACTGTCTCAAAACAATGAGACAGGCTCAAGACAAAACAGAAGACTGACTCGACACCCAAGTCAGAATTTACAGAAATTAATAGATGCCAAAAAATGCGTGCCAAACGCCACATCCAAAAATGCGCCAAACATTGCCCACAGGCGGTTCACCTTCTGATTACATACTCGCAGTATCTGTGTCCTCAAAATCCAACAACTGAGTGGTGACGGACTTTGCTGAAGTAGGCGGGAGGATAACCTCGTTGTCAATCAAATCCTGCACCTCATGCCGGAGGCGAAAACAATTGTCGGTAGCATGGCCTGTCTGCTGGTGGTACGCACAGTACTGAGCAGCATCATGTGTGGCAGGGAGATTCTTCGGGAGGGGCCGAGGCTCCAGGGGTTTAAGGTGTCCCCTCTCGGCAAGGATTTGAAGTGCCTTGGATAATGGCATGTAAAGAGCATGGAAGACCCTGCGCCCTCGGGGCAGGTACTTTGGAGCCTGAGCACTCTTGCTAGATGCACTAGCGAACGGATCGGCGGGTGCGGTCTTGGGTTTCTGATCCTTCCCGGATGCAGGGTTGGGGGCGGGAAGAACTGTCTTGGCATGACGGGGCCTATCCCGATTCTCTGATTGACTGGAACTGCCCTCAGGCGGAGTGGGGAAAGCACCCTCCACAGCTTTTGACATAACTGCAGATATCTGTTGCTTGTTCATTCCCTCGGCTTTCAAAGCCTCTACTGCCCACAGCAGCTGTTCATAGGGTCGGCATCTGCCTTCATCTTGCCTTTATCTCTGGCCTCGGCCTGATTCAGAACTTGGTTTGATGCGTCGTTGCCATAGCTGGAGGCCATCTCCGGTTGGCTGAGTTCAATTACAATTCGTCCCAGTAGCGGGGGCTCTTGGGGTACAAAGCCTCCGGCATATGGTGCGACTGGCGGCGAAACAGACATCCCATAGGCGAGATCCGTCACGGTCCTTTGAAGATCACCTATCATCCCCATTAGTTCAAATGTAGTGGGCTCGCGAGCCTGATATAGCTGAGGGGCCCAAACTGGGTGCGCGGCCGGCGATCTGGGTGGATGCGGCATATCAACAGTAGTCTCATCGTGTAGGGTGATTCCTGGATCCAACGCGGCCGTCATGACCACGATTTCTTCTGAATTCTGCGTCATGCTAAGTCCTGCCGCAGCAAGGAGAAGACACTAACTGTTCTGGATCAGTTCTCTGAATCTCTGAACTGAAACGGAAAACAAGCAGTATTTCAGCCCCAAACAGATCAAACACGGGTGTAGTCGAACAACTGCACTCTACTACTGAACACTGTTCCCCAGAATCACTATTCAAAACTGAACTGATACCCGCCGACACAACTGATTCTCAACAACGCTGATACTGGTGCCCTCAGGCCGGATACCCAAACTTGCAAACTGATATATGCGTTCCCTGCAGAGATACACTCTAAAAGCACATAACAGGTAAAAGAGAGCCAATACACCCCTATGTTGGGGTAAGGTTTCCCTGTCCTATTTTGTCAGGAGCTAGGGTTTCACTACGCACACAGCGGTTTCAAACAACCTAAAATCGGGTAAGCAACCTGTCCTAGTTTGGAATGGTCACTATGGATCCGAATATGCACTAGGTCGAATGGTCGAAAGGGTGCCCCGGTAAAACCGGGGTTTGTGTTCCCATACTGGCAGAGCCCGCAACCGGTCAGCCTTATGGACATGCCTTGACAAGACAAGCCTTCGGCAAACCGCTCAGGAATAGCAGATGGCCAACACAGTGTCCTAGGCGCACCAATGCACATGCAATGCAAAGAGACACATAAATGAAATCAAAACAGGATATCACGAGTTCGAGTCAAGCTCTCTAAAATCCCCAGCAGAGTCGCCAGAAACTGTAACAAGCCCGCGGGGGACCTTCGCTACAGTTCGGACTCCCTTTTGTTTTGTTGCGGTTCTAAATCTGAACCAAAGAGTCCAACTCTGGCAAATCGTCTTTGAGAAAAATAGATTTTTGAAAAGAAGTGCCAAACATGGACTGCTTTGCCAGATTACAGAGTCGCCACCTAAATATTTTTAAAATGGGAAATTTAGGAAACCCTGACTCGGTGCCGAAGGCCACGTGTCCGTCATCACCAAATGTCTTGGCTCGGGAGCTTGGGTACGATCGGGGAAGGTCAGCTATGAGCACCCCCTTTCGCCCGGTCCGAAGACCGGCCTCTACTAACCGTGATATCCAATTTTGAAAACGTTACGTGTTCTTATTCCGGTTATTAGCCTAGAATTTACTATGTTATGCGCGCAGCAAACAAGTATAGACCAGATTGTCTAATTTGGAAACAAACATTGCATATCCGTTTGTTTTGAAAAGCGTTTTGAAATTCGCTACCCGCAAGTAGGCTAAAGCACGGATTTCAATGAGTTTTCCCAACTCAGACAATCCAACCTCCACCCACAGGCAGTCAAGCAGTTATATCATATAAGCATTTAGCCGCATGGTAAGCATACTGTCATGGCAACATTCACACGCATGCGAGATGCTAAAGCATAAAATACTTACATCGTACTCCGCGCCAAAACAAGGAACTAGTTAGCAAACATGCGTGTCCTAGTTCATGTTAGAGTGGCTAATGCAACACAGGCAAGGATGCAATTTAGAGTAGGCTCGGCTAACCCTAAAATGGCATGTGAAATGCTACAACTATCACGTATTCAATTTGGAATTGAAAGTACGATGCAGTTTGTATGATGTACCGAGCCCGGTGCATGTTAACAAATGCATGGATGCACGCATGCATTGCATAAGATAT
This sequence comes from Camellia japonica, assembly GCA_030407325.1. Taxonomy (NCBI): domain Eukaryota; kingdom Viridiplantae; phylum Streptophyta; class Magnoliopsida; order Ericales; family Theaceae; genus Camellia; species Camellia japonica. The sequence continues at coordinate 158,838,503 of JAPPVO010000059.1, read as the reverse complement.
GCTAAAAATAAACGTGCCCTAATCTACCATCATAAGCAGGTAAATAAAAGGGAAGAAAGAAGTGGGGGTTGGAAGACATACACACACTCACCCACACTTATTACAATTATGCCCTCGCTCGGAGGGACCGAAAGAATAATACAAATAATTAACTACGCAAGCTAATTAAATTACAAACCCATTAAATTAATTAAGCAGATTAATTAATTTAATTAAAGCAGTAAACCCCTCGGGGAGAGGGCCGGATGTGGCGCGTGTTCGGGACTTGCTCGGAATCGCACTGCCATGCCTAGCTTGCCTCTGTTTTCCCTGCTTTTCTCCTCTGAAGACTGCCAAAGTCTCAGGATTGCTCCCTTGAATCCTGGGGATCACCACCGGCTGAGGGGAAACACCACCGGCTAAAGCATGTGGCCACCGGCACTGAATTCATCCATCGGCCATCAATATACTGCCGGTCGGCACTAAATACTGCCGGCCGGCACTGAATGTCTGCAGAACCTGCAACTCACAGCAGCAGAGGGCAAAAACTTGCATGGCAATGTAATTCCAACAATGTATGCATCAATCATACCCCTTATCATATTTGTGATTCAAAGGGGCATGTGCCTCGATTCCCGGGCCACCAATCACGCATTTCCATGCATGATGGCCCACGGAACCAAGTATGCAACTTTTATCTCAAATGCATACAAATCAAACAAACATAAAAGGGCGCCAAACCTCTGTCATGCTCATCTCAAGAGGCCAAGCATGTGCATTGATGTAATGCAATCCTAAACATGTTAGCTAGTATGCAACATGATCATGACAAGACACTTATGTAAGCATGCAAGCAAACATGAGGCAAAGCAAACCGAGCAAATGATGGCTTTGAACATGATCTAGGCAACTCTAAATAGGCCTAAAATCAGTGGCCAATTGTAACAGCGCCCGCGTGGGACCTCGCTACAGTTCGGACTCCCTTTTGATGTGTTGCGGTTCTTAATCTTGAACCAAAGAGTCCACCTCTGGCAAATCTTTTTGAAGAAAAATAGATTTTTTGAAAAGTAGTGCCAAACATGGACTGCTTTGCCAGATCACAGAGTCGCCACCTAAATATTTTTTAAAATGGGAAAATTTAGGAAACCCTGACTCGGTGCCGAAGGCCACGTGTCCGTCATCACCAAATGTCTTGGCTCGGGAGCTTGGGTACGATCGGGGAAGGTCAGCTATGAGCACCCCCTTCGCCCGGTTTGAAGACCGGCCTCTACTAACCGTGATATCCGATTTTGAAAACATTACATGCTCTTATACCGGTTATTAGCCTAGATTTATTACGTTATGCGCACAGCAAACAAGTATAGACTAGATTGCCTAATTTGGAAACAAACATTGCATATCCGTTTGTTTTGAAAGCGTTTTGGAATTTGCTACTCGCAAGTAGGCTAAAATACGGATTTCAATGAGTTATTCCAACTCAAGCAATCCAACCTCCACCCACAGGCGTTCAAACAGTTTATCTCACATAAGCAGCTAGCCTCATGGTAATCATGCTGTCATGGTGACATTCACACGCATGCGATATGCTAAGGCATAAATACTTACATCGTACTCCGTGCCAAAATAATAAACTAGTTAGCAAAAATGCATGCCCTAGTTCATGTTAGAGTGACTAATGCATCGCATGCAGAATGTGATTAGGATAGGCTCGGCTAACCCTAAAATGGCATGTGAGATGCTACAACTCGATACACGTATTCAATTTGGAAATTGAAAATACAATGCGGTTTGTATGATGTACCGAGCCCGGTGCATGTAAAACAAATGTATGGATGCACGCATGCATTGCATGAGGTATGCTAAAATAAACGTGCCCTAATCTACCATTATAAGCAGGTAAATAAAAGGGAAGAAAGAAGTGGGGGTTGGAAGACATACAAACCACTCACCCACACTTATTACAATTATGCCCTCGCTCGGAGGGACCGAAAGAATAATACAAATAATTAACTACGCAAGCTAATTAAATATTACAAATTAATTAAATTAACAAATTAATTTATCTAAGGAAAACAGTAAACCGCCTCGGGGCGAGGGCTCAATGCACGCGCACTCGGATTCTGCTCGGAATTGCACTGCCATGCCTAGCTTGCCTCTGTTTTTCCTGCTTTGTTCCTCTGAAAACTGCCAAAGTCTCAGAACTGCTTCCTTAGATACTGGGGATCACCACCGACTGAACAGAATAGCCACCGGCTGCTATATATGGCCATCGGCACAAAATTTATCCATCGGCTGATAATTGAATGCCGGTCGGCACTAAACACTGCCGGTCGGCACAAAATGCCTGCAGAACCTGCAACTCACAGCAGCAGAGGGCAAAACTTGCATGGCAATACAATTCAAGCAATATATGCACCAAACACATTCCTTATCATGTTTGTGACTCAAAGGAGGATGTGCCTCAATTCTCGGGCCACCAATCACGCATTTCCATGCATGATGGCCCAAAGAACCAAGTTGGCAACTTTGATATCAAATGAAATGTAAGCACAAAACACATCAAGGGCCCCAACCTCTATCATGCTCGATCAAGAGGCAAGGGATGCATGCCAAATGCAACCTAAGCATGCGAGCTAAGTATGCAATATGATTATGCGAACAAGCATGCAAGGCATGACGCAATGTAACAACATAACATGCACAACGCATTGTAACATGGCATACACAATGCAAGATGGGCTTACACCAACGTGAGTGGACCTCAGCCACACTCACATCAGTGGCCGATAGATGAAAATGAGATGCCTCGAAATGCGTGCACACGGGCACGCAAACCGAGGCAATGGCATTAAGGCATGAAATGACATAGAGAATGATATGCAAACATGCAAATGGAATTTCAGCACTGAAATATGGGGGAAAACAGTCCCGAAAGATGGCGAAACGACACCAAATGCAAGGAATGGTCCCGAAATGCGAATTTAGGCACCCGAAATGGCCTATAGCTATGCAATGCATGCACAATATGGACATGGAATGAAAATACAGTAGCAAGGAGCCCCAAAACGAGCATTTTCCAGTCTAAAACATGGCCAAACAGCAAGCATAGATAGGGCAACAATGGCATACAAAAATGGCTCCGCAAGAGGGGTATTGAAGCAAGTGATACATGCGATGCCCAAATGGAAAAATACCCTTCTACAACACTGATGAGGGACTAAAAATATGAACATTTACAGTAGATGACATCCCCCAACTCAGTATGCAAACATGCTAAAAATGTCATGCAAGAACTTGGATACATAAGGCTATAACATGAGGTACCCCAAACATTCATCAAACCAGCAAAGACCCTTAATGAAATATGTCAAGAAGATCAAAATATGACTCTTTCCAGCTCTGATGATGGCCGAAAAAAAAGAAGCTAGATAAGCTTAAAAAAGCATGCAAAAATGGGGGTCAAAGAGGGGTATAATGACAAGTATAACATGGAGACCCCCAACAAGGTTGATCCCTTCAACAATGTTGTAGAGGGACACAAAATAAGCTTACTCACAGTTCATGACATGCTCCAAAAAAATTTACATATAGGCCAAACAAATCATGCAAATTTACGGTAAATAGGAGGAATTGTGAAGCAAGTGCAAGATAGGGGGCCCAAACAGGGTTGAGCCCTTCTTCAATGTTGAAGAGGGGCTCAAAATAGGCCCTCTTACAGTTGACATTATGCTCGAAAACAGATCACACATGGGCTAGAAATTTCATGCAAAATATTGGCATATAAGATGATATTGAAGCAAGTGCCAAATGGAGGGCTCAAACAGGGTTGAGCCCTTAAAAAAACATGAAGATAAGCTCAAAAGAGTGACCCTTTCAGTTAGGGTCGGAGCCTAAAACAGTGAGCAAATAGGCTTAAGAAAAGAAGCAAGAAAATGCTACAAAAGAGGGAGATGGAGACTTACCCTTGTAGACCTTTTCTTTTCTACCTCTTGGCTTGAGGAATGTTGCTTCTAAGCCCCTGAGAACCTCTCCTTGCTGCTGGAAATGGAGTGGTGGTGGTGGTGCTTGGTGGTGATGAAGAAATGGCCAAGGATTTGAGAGGTTTTGAACTTGGGAGTGTAGAGAGAGAGGGATGTTTTAGAGTGAGAAGCTCCCAAGATTTGCTTTTTTTGTTCTAACCTAAGCAATATGAGATATAAGGCTCTATATATATCAAAATAAGAGCTTTTGGTTGAAAAAATCCCAATTGGAAATATCTAGTACAGTGTATTGATAAATATCTGTCAAAAATCTGAGTTCTGGGCACTTTTGGCCGGCCGGCAATCTTTTGTGCCGATCGGATAAATGGATGGCCGGTAGGTAGCCGGTAAGGTCAAAAAGTGCCGGTGGAAGTCCAGATTGAAGCCCCAGAAGTTAGCTTTCCAATGGCGCAAACCTTGCATTAAAATTCCTCCTGTGGAAAAAGTTATGCCCTTTTTGGTGAAGCCGCGCAGATTCGATCCAACCGGGCTGATCCTCTACTTCAACCAACCATATCTCCCCCACCCGGACTTGGATTTGAGAGATTCTTGAGTGCAAAATGAAGCCCCAGAAGTCTTCTTTCCAACGATGGTGGCCTCATAGCTAAAATCCAAGTATGTAGATAGATAAGCTTGATTTAGCGAGGACTGCTCGACTCCCTTCTACCCGGATCCTTGCCGAACTTCTTCTCTAACTTGGTTTCTCCCCTCTTTTCCGTTTTCTTCAACTCCAAACCCCTTAGCAAGGTGTTTTGAAAGATTTTCCAAAGATTTCATCTCTCTTTCATTCATCTCCACTTTGCCCTTGCTCGGTTTACCGAAAAGCGCAACATTTACCGAAATGTGAGCGTCGGAACATCGTGGGAATTTTATTTCAAAAATGTTTTGAAAGAGAGGGTTTTAAGGTATAAAAACCATCAAAAATAATTTTGGTCCACAATGGGGTATGAAGTTGAGATTTGTCTCTCTCCTTGCCAAAGAAACTGGACCTTTGCCCTGCACAGTTTTCTCCACCAGGTAAACCATCAGTAACGCCCAAGTCTCGAGGGCGGTCAAAAATGGGGTGTCTACACCAATAATGCCCAACAAGAAAGTCTACACACACAAACACATGCATATGTTAAGACTTAACACTTAGGCACTAAGCAAGCAACCTTCAAGCACACTTGAAAGGGGATATCATGGACACTTAGCATGCATCATAAGCTTTGAAAATCATGTTATAGAAGGTTCCAAACCAACTAAATAAACCAAGTAAAGCATGCAAAAGGCCCAAGCATTCAAGGCTCACCAAAGAGGTAATGAACTACACTTAACACAACCATACATGGCATGCATTAGGCGACCAAAAACAGAGTTTTAACACATAAAACTAAGTCCAAAAGACCACTTAGATGGCACCTAAGTGGCTCAAGTTCAAAGGCATGCATAATGACCAAAACAAAGGGCATGCAACACATGCTTTCAAGGTTTCAAAGAAGCATGCGAGGCAATCAAACAAGCATGTCTAAGGGACTGATATTACATGTTGGGTGGTTCCGAACCACCAAAACGATGCAAGCAACACATGCTACACATTCACACACTTGAGGCATACAAGCCCTACAAGCCACAAATGCAAAGGAGCCATACTAATCATGCCAAAATCAAACCAAACGACTATGGACAGACCTAAAGCATGGCAAAATAAGCACAAAACATTCACAAGTCCAAGCCTAAATCATGCTCAAACAAAGGCTAACGACCTAAGGCATGTTAAGGGAATTACAAGGCATTACAAGGCAACTATGCTAAGCATACATGGAGTACCAAAACCAACTTAACACAAAGTTATAACATGGCAATACAAGCCTGAAATATAGCCATGGCATGCTCAACACACACTTGAACATAAGGCTCCCTAAGAGGCCAAAACTTGCCCTTTTCAAGGACATCAAGGAGAGGGGGTGGCCCTCTCCTTCTTGGGACTTCAAAGCATCATCTTCACCACTGAAATCCCTCAAGATTTCAGTGGTGGAGAGACCTCAACACCAAAATCCCGAAGCTCTCACAAAATAGCACAAAATGAGGTCTTTTCAAGGCCTAAGGGTGGTCAAACCCTCCCAAAGCACAAAACACTCTTAACCAACAATAAAGAGGACCAAAAAACAGAACTTTTATGTGTTGATCACCAAGCACAAAAACAGTTCTAAGCTATGTAAAAATGGAGTGCAAAAATGGGGTAAAAAGGGGTAGTTTCTTACCCTTGAAGACCACCTTCACAAAAGTTGATGTTGTTGCTTCCTTGAGCTCAAATCCAACCAAAAACTTCAAGAACCAGCCCTTAGAACCTCAGTAACCAAAGGAAGGTGAAACACTAGGTGTTGATGAGCAATAGTAAGTCACAAACACCTAGTGTACAAAATAAGAGGGAAGAAGAGAGATGGGATAGATACAAAACTTCTAACCTAAAACCAGAGCTTCTTCTCTGTCTAAAATGTCTAAAAATCAAAACTTTTCCAACCTTGAGCCAAGAGGAGGAAGGGTCCTCTTATAGGCAACTAAACTTACAAGTTAAGCTAACCAAGAGGCTCATCCCTCCATACACATGTATGGAGGGGAAACAAATGCTATAAAGCTGTCTGAAAATATCTCCAAAAACAGCTGTAAAGTAGTCGGCAGGGCAAAATGGTCATTTTGCCAAAATTGACTGCCGACCGGCACAAAAGAGTGCCGACCGGCACAATATAGTGCCGATGGCAACACCAACCAGCCGGTGGCCTCTAGCCACTGCCGGTGGTGTGTGGGGATGCCTCACAAGGCATTCCCTGCCCCTCCAAGGCAAAGCACAAGTGTTTGGTGCAAAACCAGACACAAAACGGTCAAGTTCGGAGATCCTGAGGCAAGGCGCGTAGCCGAGAACTCCGGGAACTCCAAACAAACACGAACATGGATAATCACCGAGTATTCCAACGGTGACGTCCAAGTCTTGAGGACGGTCAAAAATGGGGTGTCTACAGAATGCATGTATCAGTTTGTAAGTTTGGGCATCAGGCCTGCGGGCACCAGTTCAGAATTTTGGGATTCAGTTTACCTGAGGGTATCAGTTTACGGGTAGAATTCTGTAGGGGCACAGTCATTCAGCTCGGCTCATATGGGTTATTGTGAAATCAGGCTGAGATGCTCTCTGTTTTCCCTTTTGCTAGGTAGTCTTGGAACCATAGCTTCAGAAGGCTCCGATATCCCCCAGGTTCATTGGACGTGTGTCAATAGACTTTGTCAGGTTAGAGATTCCATTCAAGGGCAAATCAGTGTTCCTTCGCCAGAGACAGGGTAAAAGGGCCAGTCAAGCACAGATCACCAGTTTAGCAGTTACCAGATCAGTGGCCCTTATCCACCCCACCAGTGAACAGTCGAACTGAGGTCTCAATTGTTGCCATAGAGATAGATCTACCGGTCAGTCAGATGGATCAGCAGAATACATCAGGGATGGAGGCAATGATGCGTCAAATGTAGGAAACTATGAAACTCATGCAGCAAGACGCTGTCCGCCAAGCGGAATTTTCCAAACAGCAGGCTGCAATCATGGCTCAGCAGGCTGAGCTCATCACCAAGCTGCAACAGCAAAGCGGCGCGTCTGCTTCACAACAAGTTCCTCTCCCAGCAGGAGCTCCAGCACCTGGGGAGACGCCAAATGTCCAGGAAGGTACAGACATTCCGGTAGGGCCAGCTCCGCCCCCGATCTTACCCCAGCTGTCCAAAACACCCACTAATCTACCAGACTCACCCTTCGAGTCTGAGGTCGACCCTACAGCATTGAAATTGAACAAGCTTGAGAAGTTGTTCAAGAAATTCCAGGGGATAAAATCCATCCCGGACATTGAGGACGGGTACACCGACGCAGCTGTGACACTGCCGAACAGGTTCAAGATGCCTCACATCGACCGTTTTGACGGGTCAGGAGATCCCATGGTCCACCTGAGTTTGTTTTCAGATGTTCTGCGCCCGATGGGCTTGACAAGATTACAGAAGCTCTCCCTTTTTGGCAGGACCCTGTCGGGTATTGCGGCCATCTGGTACGCCAAATTGAAGGATTCAGTGAAACGAAGCTGGGAGGAGATGGTCGTGGCCTTCGTCGCACAATATTCATACAATACCCAGATTGAGATCACAACCCGTGATCTCGAGACGACCAGGCAAGAGCCGAAAGAGGGCTTCTCTGACATTGTAACCCGCTGGAGGGCCAAGGCCTCAATGATGACCACTAGGCCCACTGACAAGGATCAGATACGGATGGTTGTGCGCAACCTCCAGCCCAAACTAATGCAGAAAATGATCGTGCTCCCCTTCCCTACCTTTTCAGATTTGCATGAGATGGGAGTACAGATCGAGGACGCTATGAAGCAGGGCCTCATTGACCAGGAGAAGGAGCAGCCCAGGAGGGCGTTTACCCACAGTTCGAATGCAACCACCAGTGGTGACGCAGCTGCAAGATCTTCCGAAGTGGGCATGGTCGCCACCACCACACCAAGAGCAGCCACCCCCTTTGTTGGTGCATCCACTTCAAACCCCCGAACTTCAGACTATCTACCCCGAGGCAAGAGGGTTTTCACCCCACTCTATATGTCTTTGTCTAAAGCCCTGGGGGTACTACTCCGGAAAGGACATCTGAAACCGTTAGAGCAACGGCCTCTACCCGATCCTCTCCCTCCAAAGCATGACCCGACTAAGTACTGTGCTTTCCATCAACAAACCGGTCATGACACCGACAGTTGCGTCCGTCTTCGCCACGAGATACAAAATTTGATTGACAACGGGGTCATCCCCGTACCAGGTCCTTCAAAGTCTATCGGCACTTGATCAGTGAACTTGTGGGGGATAATGTGATGTGATCGAGGGATGAACCACCTGCGGACGGCGTTCAGTTTATTTCAGATATGGTGTATGGCACGCACTGTTTTGAGCATTTGTGAATGCTGGTTTTTGTACATTCTGACTTAGGTATTGAGTTAGTCTTATTGTTTTGTTTTTGAGCCTGTCTTTTTGTTTTGAGTCAGTCTCTTTTGTTTTGGGTTTGTCTTGCTGTATCGAGTCAGTCTTGTTGTATAGGAGTTGGGTGATTCTGGGGGGGGGGGGAGGTGTTACCTCGGGCGTCACCATTTTGTTTTTATGTTTGTCTTTTCGTTTTGTTTTGAGTCTATTTCTGCCTTGGAGCCAGTAACGCCAACAGATTTGAATGAACAACAGTGGTTTTTCATGCTTTTATGTTTGTTTTTGCCGTGTGCCAGTTGTACCAGAAATTCCAAATGAGATGGCAGTATTTGACTAGAAGCTGTGTCTTTTCTGTGCCTTGAATTCATTGCATTGACCTAAGTTTTCCAAAAGCTTTTTGAACACTGCGGTGAAAACGAAGAGGAAGGAATTCCTCGGGTTTTGCAAAATTTTGATCAATTGAGAGAAAGAGAGGCATGCTAAGCCCTTAATGAATGAAATCATGCTTGTTAGTGTGAGTACTAGGAAGGATCCTGACTTGATCCAGATTGGTTCTACACTGTCTTCAGCGCGAGCGATTTGTCGCTTTCTTAAAAACTTTCAAAAAATATTTTGCGCGGTCCTGCGAAGACCTGTGTAGAATCGCTCTTGAGATTTTACAGCTTAGGATCGCTCTCAACCTCGAGACTCGACCTCTCACTTTCAAACCTTGAACTGGGATTCAGAATGTTCAACGGTCAACTACAATGTGAGGCCTGTGTAGCCAGATTTGAAGCAGCCCTCGAACAAGAGGCCAGGAAAGTCGGATCAAGAAGATCAGAAGATCAGAAGAAGCTTGCAAAGCTAGAACAGAAGTACCCTTCGAACTAGGGGCAAAGATGTCAGATGTGCTCGAAGAGCCGAAGATAAGTCCTCTTGCAAATCAACAGCCACTCTCTTAGATACGGATGGCCTCAAAACCTTACAACCATTTGGCATGGACCAAGCTACATTTTTACCCTTTGAGAGGCTCGCTGGGCCGAAAACCCGAAAGGGCGACCCAGGCAAAAGTTAGAGCAAGAAAAATATATACAAAAAGCAAAAAAGAAAAAAAGAAGAAAAGAGAAGAATGAAAAAAAGAAATGAAGAAAAAGAAAAAAGGGAAAAAGAAGAAAAGAAATGAAAATGAAAAGAAAAGAATGAAAAGAAAAGAAAAACAAAGCTCGCAAGGTTGAAAACCTGCAACAGGCGCCTTGGCAAAAGTTAGAGCCTAAAAAGGAGAGGTTAAATACCCGAGTGTACCTTAACCCCGAACTACGTAAGGCTTGATTCCCATGTTTGGGATACGTAGGCAACTTCATTCTGAAGTCCAGCCGTAAAACACTTCAAATTTGATTGTGTCCATGCGATGGTTCTGGTCATCTTTGTCTTCTCTGTATCTGAGGATTTGGTTGTGTTTGTCACTCTGAGGACTGACTACAATGCGCTGCGGTGCCATTCAAACAAGGGGCAACTTTCCGTTGCCATTCGACGCGCCGCAGTGCCGTTCAAACAAGGGGCAACTTTCCGTTGCCATGCAGCTCTCTTCAAGCACGGGGCAGTTTTCTTTGGATCTGAGGTTGTGCATCTCAAGAGTAGGTTCCCTGCTCACTGAGCAGTGGCCGTTTGCAAAAACAGTTTTTGAGAATTTTTACTGAGGTTGACTAATTCTCTCGAAAATTATTCCATTTTTCTAAAATTGGACCACATTCTTGGACCCAAAGAGGAAAATTTTCAATGCTCATAACCCAACTTGCATGATCTCAAATCAAAAATCGAACAAGCATGTTAATCTAACTCTCATTTTGGTCAAAATTGTTTTAGTAGAAAGCAAAAACAAAACATGGTCAACATGATGAACTAGGGGCACAGTTGAGTTAGGTTCTCTGTCTTTTTCCCTTTATCAACGCACTTGCCAGAAAGGGCACTCTACTTGCCAGAAAAGGGCACAACTGAAGCTAACAACAAAGGGCTGAAAGCTCTCTCACCCTCCAAGCAACGAGGTATCAAGCCACGTGCGAAGCACGAACTGGAATAGGGCAAGATATTCCACTTCCTCATCTGGACATATCTGATCACGTCCAAACTCCCCGGCAGAGCATCGTCAACCGAGGTCAGCTGCAGATTTGCTACACACCCAGTTGTAGCACAGCCCCTCTGTGGGAGAAACTCACTAGCTGCGCGCAGAAGAAGAAGAATCTAGCAGAATGCTAGGGACACGAGCCCACAACTTGCTGTTTATCCATCAACCACCCAGGGGAGGGATTTAAAATGAGAGATTGAAGAATAGAGAGATGTGCACTGAGAGAAAAAGTGAGGAAAAGGGCTTTTTTCAGAAAAACAGAGCTTGAGGGCCGAGTGATGTAAGAATCACAAATGAGAAAGGGTGGGAAATAATACCCAGAGAAACTGGCTCCTCGTGCACTGAGAGGTCTCTTGTCTTTGTAACACGTCTGTGTGTCGTGTCTTTTGTTTTGTTTTTCTCGATTCTTGCTTTGAGTCGTTCCGAGTGTGTCTCGGTGTGTTTAGGTTGTTTACCTTTATTTTTCGTTGTTGGGTCGTCTTTGCTGTGTTCAGTTGTAGGCTCAATACCTGGTCGAGAACTCATTTTCTCAATTTCAAAAATGATTTGTTGTGTGCTCAGAGTGCTGTACCATTCTCCACATTTGTGCAAAAAAGGAATTTGTTCTTTCAAAAACTGCAGGGTTTAACCCAGGTCATGTGAGAACAGTGAAACAAGGACCTATCTGAAGCTATGTGGGTTCCAAACTACAAAGCAAAAGAAAAGAGGGAAAATCGAAGCATCTGAGTGTGTTTCACCTTCAGCGAATTCTGAGATTGTATTCCGGATGTACCTCTTCAGACCTTGTCAGTGTTCCGAAGAATGAGCGTGCCTCTATCCCAAGTGTAAGCCTGCTTCAAGTCAGAATGGCGATTAAAGCAGCAACAGATGTTATCTCTCTCTAATATGAACAGGGTGTGCCCATTTTTGAGATGAATGTGTTGCAAACCCCTCCGAAAGGTAAATCGGAGGTCGCGTTTTAATCTGGTCTCGTTAAGGCTTGTATTCCCTTATTTGGCATTTTGTTTCAAATATGCGTTGTCACGCACATTTCACTTGCATTGTTATGCATCCTTCCACCCGCATTGTTATGCACTTCTCATGCTTGCATTGTGATACCCATTCCAATTGCATTGTTATGCACCCACTTCACTAGCATTGTTATTCTCATTCATTGCATTGATTATGCACATCTATCTTGCATTGTTATGCACCTTTTCACTTGCAATTGTCTTTCTTTCTCCTCGCACGTGTGACGGGTCAAACTTCCTCTGGTTTAAAGCATTTGGAATACGTTCCAATGCTTATCCCTTTTCCGAAACACCGGGATACGTCCCTACGTTTCTCTCTTCTTTCTGAAACACCGGGATACGTCCCTAAGTTTCTCCCTCTCTTCGAAACACCGGGATACGTCCCTATGTTTCTCTTGCCTTTTCGAAACACCGGGATACGTCCCTATGTTTCACATTCCTTGCGGAACACCGGGATACGTCCCTATGTTTCTCATTCCTTGCGGAACACTGGGATACGTCCCTATGTTCATTCCTTGCGGAACACCGGGATACGTCCCTATGTTTCTCCTACGTCCTCCTTCCTCCTGAAACACCGGGATACGTCCCTATGTTTCTCCTTCTTTTCTAACCACTAGGATACGTCCCTAATCTTTGGGATACGTCCCTAACCTCTGGGATACGTCCCTAACTTTTGGGATACGTCCCTAATCTTTGGGATACGTCCCTAACCTCTGGGATACGTCCCTAAATCTTGGGATACGTCCCTAAACCTTGGGATACGTCCCTAAATCTTGGGATACGTCCCTAAACCTTGGGATACGTCCCTAAATCTTTGGATACGTCCCTAAACGCCGAGATACATCCCTAAACCTTGGGATACGTCCCTAAACCTTGGGATACGTCCCTAAACACCGGGGTACGTCCCCATGTTTCTCCATCTTTGGTTAAGAGCATCTGGAATACGTTCCAATGCTTATACCTTTCCGAAACACCGGGATACGTCCCTATGTTTCTTTGCATGATCATAAGTTATGTTCGGCTTCTTGCATTATCATTTGTATTTTGCCCCTGCCTGCGGGCACATCTTTGTCTATCTTGTCTGCTTTGTCTAAGTCTTCCGCCTTGTCAAAAATGGGTCGTCTCTGGGCTTTGACATTCACTCCCGTCATTCTTATGACTTTGGAGTTCTGTCAAAGAAGGGCAACTGTAGACACCCCATTTTTGACCGACCTTAAGACTCAGACATCACTGATTGAGCGCTTGGTGATGTTGCATATTGTGCTCGTTCTGAGGTTGCGGAGTCCCGGGTGCGAGCCTTGCCTCCGGACTTCCGGACTCTTTTGTGCTTTGTCTCGGTTTGCGAACCAGGCTCCGTTTTCTCTGTTTTCTCTTCCTGAAGGGAGGGAGAGGTCTCGTAGATCATCTCTCAGTGGCCGTAGGCTACGTTTCATGGTCGTAGGCCACTTTTCCCGTTTGGAGCCCGGTTTCCGATTTTTCGGAGCCGACGGCCGTGTGCCTCGGTTCGGGACCACTTAACCACCTCCGTTTGCTCCGGTTTTTGGTACATACCTTATTTCCTCCCTTTTGAGGGACACTGTGGTCCGAGAGACTGACTTCGTGGTCGAACACCACTTCCGGTGCCTAACAGTCAGTTTTCGGGGCCCCGGGCTGCTCATTTTGGCCCCCGAGCCTTGCTTGCAAGCATTGTTGGGCTCCGATCCAAACTGTAAATAGTCATATTTTGAGCTCCTAACAGTCAGTTTTCGGGGCCCCGGGCTGCTCATTTTGGCCCCCGAGCCTTGCTTGCAAGCATTGTTGGGCTCCGATCCAAACTGTAAATAGTCATATTTTGAGCTCCTTTTCATATTTGATTAAGGACCTTTTGCTGTTTGAGGCATCCTTTGTATACTTTGTGTTGAAGCCCTCTTTTTGGCCTTATCTTGCATAGTATTTTAGGCTTGCTTGTGCACTGTTTTGGGTTTGGTCACTAACTGTAAAATGCCATGTTTTGAACCCCTCTTCAACTTTGTTGAAGGGCTCTCGGCCATTTGGGGCCAGCAGCTGCTACTTGCTTCATTATCTCAATTTTAGGGCCATTTTTGTATGCTAGCTTAGCCCCATTTGTGTTCACTGTTAGGCCTTGCTTAAAACTGTAAATATGCATTTTTTGGGACTGCCTTGCTTCTGTCTTCATGCTTCATGTTCAAATAATGCATGCTTTGTATAGCTATAAGTCATTCCATGTGCCTAATTTTGGATTTCGGGTTTCATTTCATGCATCGGGTGCACTTTTGCCATGTTTCGGGGCTGTTTTGCATCAATTTTTGCTACTGAAATTTGCATGCTAGTATGTCATATTCCATGCCTTGTCATGTCTTGTTAGAGTGGCATTCGTGCCTTAGGATCGGTTCTCGGTTTGCGTGCATGCGTGCACGCATCTCGAGTGTCTCATTTTCACCTAATGGCCTCTTATGTGAGTGTGGCTGAGGTCCACTTGTGTTAGTGTAAGTCCATTATGCATTGTGTATGCCATTTCATTCCATAGCATTGTGTATGCTAGGCTGTATGTTAGCGTATTGTGTATGCCATGTTATCTCGTGCATCGTGTATGCCATTCCATAGCATTGTGCATGTTAGGTTGTATCTTAGTTGCATCCATGCATGTCATGCATATTGCATTGTGTTTGGGATAGGAGTTAGCCCGAGCACGGGAAACGAGGTGCGTTTCGTACTCTGAGTGACGGAACGTGTCTCAATTCCCCAGTCACCGACACTCCGGATTATCCATGATGGAGTTAGGTTTTAGTTGAGTTTTCACATGCATTCATTCTATATTGAGTAGTGCAATTCGACTCCTCGGCCATCATGCATCGAGATGCGTGATTGGTGGCACGAGGATCGAGGCATGCATACATTTGTGAAAATACATTGCTATGCCCCTTTTCTGCTCTCTGTTGCAGCAAATCAAGAATCAGCAGTCTTCCGGGGCTTGGCGCGCTTTCCAAAAATTATTGCAAAACAGAGGCTAATTGGGGCATCACAGTGGATTTCCGCGCAAGGGCAACCCGGACATGCATCATTCATCGTCTGAAGAAGAGTCAAGGCAGTCACTGGCTTGCATGCCAGTTTATTGTTTTCTTAGTTAATTTTGTTAATTACTTAGGAATTTGTACATATTTTGGACTGTATTATTTATTTGGACTGTACTATTCGGGACTGTATATTATTTATTCGGACCCTCTGCGCGAGGGCATAATTGTAATAAGTGTGCGTGTGTGTGATGTATGTCTTCCAACCCTACGTCTTTCTTCCCTTTTATTTACCCGCTTATGATGGTTAGATTAGGGCATGTTTCAATTAGCATACAGTATGATAGCATGTTGCATTCATTCATCTGTTTTGCATGCACCGGGCTCGGCGCATCATACTAACTGCATTTGTATTTCAATTCCAAGTTGAATACTTGATAGCTGTTGCATCTCATATGCCATGTTTAGAATAACCGAGCCTGCTATAGTTGCATTATTGCATGTGTTGCATTAGGCATTCCTGTACACTTAGGATCATGCATGGATTTCTAATCGGTTTCTGTTTTGGCTTGGAGTACTCGGTGAGTTTTATGCTTTAGCATCCTTGCATGCGTGTGAGTGACTGCCATGAATAGCATGCTTACCATGAGGCTATGTGCTTATGTGATATAACTGCTTGAATGCCTGTGGGTGGAGGTTGGGTTGTTTGGATTGGGACAAACATCAACTGTGAGTTTTAAGCCCACTAGATAGTGGCAAAACCATGTTTTTCTAAGCCCACCTGAGGGTGGCAAAATCTGCATTTTAAGCTTACCTGCGGGTAGCAAACCATCTTTCAAAAACAAACATGAAATGTTTTGTTGCAATTCAGGCGACCCGGTCTATACTTGTATGCTGTGCGCATCACATAGTAAACCTAGGCTAATAACCGGAATAAGAACGCACAATGTTTTCAAAACTAGATATCATGGTTAGTAGAGGCCGATCTTTGATCGGGCGAGCGGGGGAGCTCACGAAGTGACCTTCCCTAATCGTACCCAAGTTCCCGAGCCGAGGCAACTTTGGTGATGACGAACACGTGGCCTTAGGCAACGAGTCAGGGTTTCCTAAATTTCCCAAAATAAAATATTTAGGTGGCGACTCTGTATCTGGCAAAGCAGTCCATGTTTGGCACTTCTTTCTAAAAATCTGTTTTCTCAAAACGATTTGCCGGATTTGGACTCTTTGGTTCAGATTAAGAACCGTGACACAAATCGAGTCCGAACTGTAGCGAGGTCCCCTGCGGACTTGTTACACCCTAATGTAAAGGTCGGTAAGAAAATCTACTGAGTCACTCACACGTATAGGTATAAAGTGCGCCGACTTGGTCAACCGGTCAATTACCACCCAAATGGCATCACTACCCCATTGAGTCCTCGGAAGACCCACAAAAAAATCCATCGTGACATACTCCCATTTCCACTCAGCTATAGGCAAGGGTTGCAACAAACCTGCTGGACCTTGATGCTCGGCCTTCACTTACTGACAAGGCACTTCGACACAGACACTGCCACATGCTTCTTCATACCTCTCCACCAAAACTGGTGACTCAGGTCATGATACGTCTTTGTGCCTCCCGGATGCATCGCAAGACATGAATGGTGAAACTCTCGGAGTACTTCCTCTCGACAAGACTCCAGCACGACAAGACGGTCACGGTATCTAACACTCGAGTCAAGATACACGCTCAAGCCCCGTTCTACTTTCCTACTGGAGATCTTCTCCCAGAGGGTTTCTACTTCAAGGTCACCCTTCTGTGTCTCCATCACTTGGTTCATAAGTGTAGGTTGGGCAATTACAGAAAACAAAGCCGCGGATTCAATGGACTCGCTAAGATGCAAGTCAAACTCCCCAAGAGCACCCAACGGTTGGCAATACAAGCCGCGCTGCTGACAGATTTTCTACTCAAGACATCGG
This sequence comes from Camellia japonica, assembly GCA_030407325.1. Lineage (NCBI taxonomy): Eukaryota > Viridiplantae > Streptophyta > Magnoliopsida > Ericales > Theaceae > Camellia > Camellia japonica. Next base: position 158,821,456 of record JAPPVO010000059.1, on the reverse strand, counting down.
CCATTACATTGGCTTTCCCAAGATGATAATGCAACTCAAAGTCATAGTCCTCTATGAACTCCATCCACTTTCTGTGCCTCAAATTCAAATCCTTCTAAGTGAACAGATACTTCAGACTCTTGTGATCAGAAAATACCTTGAATTTCTCACCATACAGATAGTGCCTCCAAATCTTCAAAGCAAATATCATCACTGCTAACTCTAGTTCACGGATAAGGTAATTCTTCTCATGTGTTTTCAACTGTCGTGAGCCATAGGCTACTACCTTTCCCTCTTGCATTAATACACAGCCCAAATCTTCTCGTGAGACATCACAATATACCGAATAGCTCAAACCTCTCTCCGGAATAATCAAGACTAGAGCAGTGGTAAGTCTAACCTTAAGCTCTTGGAATGACTTCTCACAAGTCTCATTCCACACAAATTTAACTCCCTTCTTCTTGAGTCTAGTTAACGGTGAAGCTAATCTAGAGAAATCCTTCATAAATCTTCGATAATACCAGGCCAACCCAGGAAACTACGGATCTCAAAAGCATTCTTAGGTGGTGCCCAATCTTGCACTGCCTCTATCTTGGATGAATCTATAGTCATCCCTTCCCCAGACACTACATGACCTAGGAATTTAACCTCTTTCAGCCATAACTCACACTTCTCAAATTTAGCATACAGCTTATAGGTTCTGAGCAACTCAAGCATTACTCGTAGGTGTTCCTCGTGTTCCTCCTTGGAGAGCAAATAAATCAAGATGTCGTCTACAAAGACGACCACAAAGTGGTCTAGAAACTCATGGAAGATCTGATTCATCAAATCCATAAACACCACTGGAGCATTAGTTAGCCCAAAAAGCATCACTAGGAACTCATAATGGCCATACCGCGTACGGAATGCCATCTTCGGGATATCCTCCTCCCTTACCCTCAACTGGTGACAACCTGATCTCAGGTCTACTTAGAGAAACAACAAGACCCCTTCAACTGATCAAACAAATCATCTATACGAGGCATTGGATACTTGTTCTTAACAGTTACCTGGTTCAACTTCCGGTAATCTATACAAAGTCGTAATGCTCCATCTTTCTTTTTAGCAAAGAGAGCCAGTGCTCCCCAAGGTGAAGTACTAGGGTGGATAAAACCCTTATCTAACAATTCCTGGAGTTAAACCTTCAACTCACTCAACTCAGTAGGTGCAAACCGATACGGTGACATAGAAATCAGTGCCGTGTCGGGCACTAAATCAATAGAGAACTCGATCTGTTGGTAAGGTGGTAAACTAGTAAGATCCTCGGGAAAAACATCTGGGTATTCACAAACCACCCTTAGCAACTCAACCCGGTCTTCATCACACTCACTACTCAAAAAGCTAGTAAGGAGACAACTAAGTTCACTCCGCCTACGCAGATCATACACCGGTGATAAGACTTTACCCACCCGGTCCCCTAAGAAATAAAAGCAATCACCGCTCAAGGCATATACAATAACCCTTTGACGGTAACAATCTATAAAAGCCCGGTATGACGATAACCAGTCCATACCTAAAATAACATCAAAACTAGTCATATCAATGAACACAAATACAAATGGAATTCGATGACCGGCAACCTCTATGTCATAACCCCGACACCCCTGTTTCAGAATAACTTCACCATCAATAGGTGGCTCTACACAAATAGGAGATGCTAACTGTGCCAACTCCAACCCCAAAATCGATGCAAATGTAGATGAGATAAATGAATGAGATGCACCCGTATCAATCAACACATTAGCCTGATGCACTGACTGAGCTGAAGAGGCTCCCTGATTGGCCCTCGAGGCCTGTGCTGTCTGTGCAGGCTAGTGACTCTGTGTCTGCCTCGAACCAGACGCACTAGATGTGCCACCCAACTGTGGGCAAAATGTCTTCAAGTGCCCCGCTTGCCCACACTAATAACAAGTGGACAGCTGTCCTTTCCCTTGACTCTAGCCCTGAGGACGAGCCGAAGACGATGCAGACCATTGCCCTCCTCCCCTCTGTGGACAAGCTGGAGACGTGTGGCCCAATTGACCACATTTGTAACAAGAAAAATCTCCCTGACTACTCCTCCCAGAACCCGAACTCGGTACTGGAAAGGTGGACCTCGACAAAGCTCCCTGGGACGATTGAGGGTTAGAACCCCTCTGCCTCTTCCTATCCCCTTGACTATCCTGACTCTTCTTGCAGCCCCTCATCTTTTCCTCTTCTACCTACATAATGGTCTCAAGATGGGCCGCCACCTCCACAAGGTGCCCATAGTCTCTAATCATGTATCCAGCCACTCTAAACATGAGCCCGTTCCTTAGCCTTTTCTCAAACTTCAAACAATGGTGCTTCTCAATCGCCACCAACCCGGGTATAACCTAGAGAGGCTAGTGCATGTGGCTTCAAACTCAGCCACTGGTGTATTCAACTGCACTAGCTTGGAAAACTGGTCCCTGAACTTCTCCTTAACAATGGCAGGCAAAAACTTGTCCTGGAAGGCGTCGACAAAAGACTCCCAAGTGCCTCCAATGTATCCCTACGCATACTTCCACCATTGACCCGTGTCTCCTTTTAATTGGAAGGACGCCAAGGTCACTCTCAAACCCCCATCTTTGATACTAAGCATCTCAAAAGTTTTCACCATCTACTCTAACCACTCATCCACTTTTAGTGGTTCCTTAGGATCGCCCAAAAACTCATCCGAGTTCGACCGGAAAAACTCCCTCTTCAGAAAAAATGGCCCTGCCTCAGCAACCTGGGCCTGGACTTGATTCTCAGCTCTGAGAATGTCCATAGATTCCCACAAAGCTCTGATCATTTCGCGAGCTAAGGCGCCCATGGCCACTTGAACTACTAGCTCGGCTACGTTGGCCTGACCAACCTTTCTTCCTGTGCCGAAATTTCATCCAGTATAGACATCTCGTCCTCCTAGGCCTACCATGCCTATCACCACGACCACGTCCTAACATATTAACAAAAGTAATAAAAGATTAGCACATTCACAAATGTGCCAAAGCTAACTCACTCGTGTCCTAATACGATGGACAACAGTAAATCACTCCATATGAGCACATAATCACATAAACACATACGAATTTCCTTCCTAGATAATGATCGTCCTGCGGTGTTGCTAGATTTCCAATTAGAAATAGCAGTGATCAAATACTCTTCTAATAAGACATCCAGAAACACGTAGACCTAATCAATATCTTCGGAACTAAATCCCATACCCATATAATCATATATGCATGTTATCACACAATGTTACTAGCATACAAACACATCCGTAAAGCGAGACAAACCCATTGTGATACTAACCACTTCCCACGTACCTAAAGTATTCAAAATCGATAAGCTCTGATACCAAGTTGTAACGCCCCCAAAATATAATTATAAGTTCAACCCAAATATATAAGAATAACGGCATGAATTGGAGTGTAACGTACTTTTATTTCATGATATTAATAGTACAAAAGAGTTTAGCATAAATAAATACCCTTTAGGCTTACACCTTTCCAGGCCTTGGCTTGGTTACAACAAAAGTGAGACTAGCTCGTACAATTAAAGCCCTAGGCTATACAAAAAAGTAACAAAACAAAGAAGCTCTTGCTTCCCAAAAGTCCCTCCAATGCTATTGCCATGGTGGAGGCATGCCATCATTACCTGAAAATATTTTTCCCAAATAGGGTGAGCCACATCTGTAGACACCCCATTTTTGACCGACCTTAAGACTCTGACGTCATCGTTTGTGCACGCGAGGATTGCGCATGTTTGTGTTTGTTTCAAGCGCCCGAAGTTCTCGGCTGAGTGCCTTGTCTTTGAGCCTCTTAACACTTTGTGTTTTGGCCTTGGTTTTTGGGCCAAACCTTGTTTCCTCTTGTCTGAGGGAGGGGAAGGGTTACCGGCCACTTGTGGCACTTGCCGACCACTTTTCTCCCTTGTAGGCCACTTGGAGTGGTCGGCCGGCAAGAGGAGGTGGCCGGCCGGCCACCTTAACTGGCCGACGGCCAATCTTTCTCCTTTTTAGATATTTTTAAATATTTTGAGCCAACTGTGGCTCACTGAACTCATCCTCCATTCACGTGTATGGAGGGATGTAAACAAGCTTTAAGCTTGTCAAGCAAGCTTTTGCTTGCATTACCTATATAAGGGGAGGTCCCTCCCCCTATTTGAGGGTTCAGATTTTCAGAGCTAAAATCTCCCTCTCTCTCTAGAATTCTCTCTCTCTCTCTCTCTATATATATATATATATTGTGCTATATTGAGCCTTAAAGTGTGTTTTCTTCATACATTTGCACTAAGACACCTAGTCAAACACCTTCATTTTGGGGTTGACGTCCTTTGAAGCTTGATTAGAGGTCTTGGAATTGGTTTTGGCTCAGAATTGTTGCCATCTTGCTGCTGTCTTCAAGGGTAAGCTTCTTCCCCTTTTAAGCTTGTTTATTGTATACTAGTTTAGGCCACCTTTGCATGCTTATTTTGGCCTAGTTGTCAACTACAAAAAACTCTATTTTTGAGTGTTAAATATGGTTGTTTAAGGCCCTGTGGGAGTTGGGGGTGTTTCACCCCCTTGTATGCCTTATTTGCTAAGCTTTTGGGCCATCCTTTAAAGCTTTTGGAATTATCTCTTTTTGGCCCTGTTTGGTAGAGCTGTGGGAAAGTGCTTATAGCTTATGCCTAAACAGCTTATAGCTTATAACTATGAACATAAGCTGATTTCTGACTTATAAATTAAGCATCTCCTGCCCCACTCAAAGAATAAGCTGATTTCTGACTTCGAAAAAGCTATAAGCTATAAGCTAAACCAAACACATCAAAATAACTTAAATTAAGCTGAAAGTTGAAATAAGCAGCTTTTAAGCTGCACTAAATAGGCACTTTGGCCTTTTAACCATTGAATTCCAGAGAAATTTTAGTGGTGGAAAGGTGGTTTTGAGGTCCCAAATAGGAGGGGGTGGTCCCCTCTCCTCTTGTCTTGCTTGCTTGTGTTAATGGCCCACCAAATGAGCATGTATTTCTACTTCTTTGTGGCTTGGTTCAAGCATATTTTTGTGACTTTTTAGACCTTCCATAACTCTATTTTTGGCTTGTTTGATCATTGGCTGCTCACATCTTACACCTCTAGTGCAATCTTGCTTGTTAGCATAGTATGCTTCATGAGTTAGTCCATTGTTCTAGCATGTTTTAGCTTTGTCTCAGCATGTTTTTACTCATGTTTTTCCATGCTCTAACTCTGTCTTGAGTGGTCTTGGCCCTTTGAGGCTTGCCTTGCATGGTTGTGGTGTAAGTGGCTTTGACTAGCTTTGAGTTTTGAGGCCTTTAAAATGTTATGCATGGTATGGAATCATTTAGCATGTAATTTCAGTGCATATAGTGTAGTCACACTCTCACATGATCCACTCTTTCAATGCTTTTGAGAGTCGTGTCTTATGCCTTGTTTATGAGCCAATACGTATGCATGCTTGTCTAAGCTTTTGGGCCTTCCTTTTCAGCATGTTTTAACCTTTGTTTTGGCATGTTTGAGCTCTGTCCAGAGCTAGTTTGGTTGTTTAGGCTATGTATTGCATGCCTCTTGTGTGATGCCTTAACTAGCTTTGAGTTTTAGGGCCTCTTGCATGCTATACTTGTGATGTTTGCATGATACGTCATCATTTGGCATGTGATTTCAGTGCTTATATCTCTACCATACTCTCGTATATATCACTCTTTCAATGTGTTTGAGAGTTGAGCTTTGTATCTTACTTGCGAGCCATAAGTTGAACATGCATTTCTTCCCTTTTATGCTATCATCTTAGCACCTTTTGGCCAATGTTTTGGCATGCATGAGGTCTGTTTAGAGTTGGTTTGGCCATTTGAGCATTGTCTTGCATGCCTCTAGTGTAATACACTTCACTAGCTTTGATGCCTTTGCCTTAAACATGCATTCTTTGAGTTGTTTACATGATTTTAAGTCTTTTGCATGCCAGTTCAGTGTTGGAATATATGCTTTTGCACTCCATTAATTCACTCTTTCATGTGCTTTGAAAGAGGTCTTTAGCCCCTTGTTGGCTTGAGCATGGAATTGAAACTCTCATGCCTAATGGTTTTAGCTTTCTCTTGAGGGCTTCTACTAACCAAAAGCATGAGGCTTCTTTCATGCTTAAGGTGATTGTGGCTTGGGCCATCTTTCCCATTAGAGGACAATCACATTGAACTTAACCGGTTAATGGACTAATTGGTAAGTTAAAATGAGTAAACAAAATCAACCAAGTAAAACATGCCAAGATAACACATGCTGTTTGCATTGCATTGTGTTTGGATCGAACGTTAATCCAAACACAAGAAATGTGTGACGTTTCATACTCCAAGTGATGAAACCTGTCACATTTCTTGGTTGCCAACCCTCTTGACCATGCATGATAGAGGTGCAGGCTCTTATGTGTTGTTTGTGCATTCACTAACATTGTGCAAGCTTGACTCTTCGGCCATCATGCATTAAGATGCGTGGTTGGTGGCTTGAGAGCCGAGTACTACTCTTCTTTAAGCTTGAGAAATGATAAGGAGAGTAGTTGCACACATATTTCCTTGCAAATGTATTGCTGTGCCTTTGTTGCTCTCTGTTGCAGCAAAGGCAGAATTTTGGAAAGAGAAATGGCCGGCCTGCCACTTGCACTAGCCTACCGACCACTTGTACTGGCCGGCCGGCCAATTGAGGTAGCCTACCGACCAGTTGAGGTGGCCAGCCGGCCACCTGTAGCAAAATTGTCCAAAATTTTCCTGTATTGGGGCAGATGCAACCTGGAAGTGTGTATGATGTTCTGGGATCACCGCGAGTGCAAACAGAGACGACTCATGGCAAGGCAATGCATTTTCGGGCGAAGCAAATCGAGCATACATGTCTCCCTCCCCTTGAGGCCATTTTAACTACTTTACTTAGCTAGTTAATTTACCGGTTTTGTAATTAATTAGTTAATGTGCTTAGCTAATTTAATTCATCTTTGTAATATTCTAATTAGCTTAGTATAGCTAGTTTCAATTTGGTTTGTAATTAATTAGCTTAGCGTAGTTAATTAGTTGATTTGTAATAAGTAGCTTAGCTTAGCTCTTATTCATTCGGACCCTCGTGCGAGAGGGCGTATTGTTGTAATAAGTGTGTGTGTGTGTGTGTGCATGTCTTCCAACCTCATTTCTTTCTTCCTTTTACTTATCAGCTTTTGATGGTTAGTTTATGGCATATTTCAATTAGCATACCTTATGCTTTGCATGCGTGCATCATTCATTTGTCTTGCATGCACCGGGCTCGGCGCATCATTCAAACTGCATTGTATTTCAATACACTTTCTCGAATACATGTTCCAAAGCATGTTATCAAGTGTTGCATTCATATGCCATCTTAGATAGCTGAGCCTATTAGTTGCATTATTGCATGCGTTGCATTAGGCATCTTCGACATAGCTAGGATCATGCATGATTTCTAACTAGTTTTCTGTTTTGGCTCGAAGTACACTGCAAGTGTTTACGCTTTAGCATACTTGCATGAGTGTGAGTGTTGCCATGTTTAGCATGCTTGCCATGAGGCTATTTGCTTAAGTGTTTAACTGCATAAGTGCCTGTGGGCGAAGGCTTTATTGCTTGAATTGGAACAATTCATCAAATGTGAGTTTTAAGCCCACTTTGCGAAGTGGCAAATCATGTTGTTTTAAGCCCACTTGAGGGTGGCAAATCTGCGTTTTAGCCTACTTGCGAGTAGCACTTCCAAACCATTTTCGAAAAACGAACATGAATTGTTTTGTTCTAATTCTCGTGATTGAGTCTATACTTGTATGCTGTGCGCGTCACATAGTAAGTTGGATTAATAATCAGAACAAGAACACATGTGTTTTTAAAAACAACATATCATGTTAGTAGAGGCCGATCCTTTGATCGGGCGAGCGAGGGTGCTTATTTCAGGACCTTCCCTTCTCGTACCCAAGTTCCCGAGCCGAGGCGACTTTGGTAATGATGGACACGTGGCCTTTGGCACGAGTCAGGGTTTCCTAAATTTCCCAAAAATAAAATATTTAGGTGGCGACTCTGTAATCTGGCAAAGCAGTCCAATTTTGGCATTATTTGATTGAAAATCAGTTTTCCAAAATGATTTGTTGGATTGGACTCTTTGCTGATTTATCAGTCTTACATTGCACTTTGTGAGATTAGATTCAGAACCATGACAGGAGTCCGAACTGTAGTAGTAGGACCCAATTCGTGCCCTCTCCGAAAGGGGGACGCGCGAAGAGAGTTTGGGCGGTCTACAACATCCCAGTAGGAATAATCTAACAAAATATATAAGATTTAACGAAGATATAAGTGCAATGTGCATATACAATGGCAGGGATAAAACATTCACATTTTTGTATAGTCATAACATACCAAATCCATATTTCATTTCATTTTCCTTCAATTCATTTGAATACATGAGCCAATTTCATTATTTATCAATAACCCAAATGAGACTATAACTCAATGGTTCTATAGTCATGTCATTAACACACAAACACTTCAAACGGCTATTTTACGAAAATTTCGTCCGCGGGATCAGCACCCATGTATAAATTTCAGGACTTTCACGTAGGATACTTTGTCCAACTTAATTATAATGGAGTTTATCCCCTTTCTCCTCCCAAACAGTGGAGTACATCCCCTTTCTCGTTCCAATCAATCATACATATGCAATGTATTTAAACACATAATCATACATGGAGTACATCCCATTTCTCCCCCCAAACAATCATACATATACGATGTATTTACAACATGATCATATTCAATGATAACCAACCATAGATTAGTTTTAATTCACCTAATCCTCATGAAATTTCTACAATAATCATAGCTATCCTCCACCGATAGCCCAATACAGTTATTTCTGAACAGATGAACAATCTCAAGATATACATATTTTATTTAAGATTTCCAAAGATGAGGCGTATCATCTACTCAATTCCACCATATGTGTCAATACTCGTTCAATTTCATGTTTACAACACCAACATCATTTATTTATACAAAATAACTATCATAATTATTTTAGGGCAAACTTTCTCTTTTCCAAATATCAACCAAGTACCAAAATCAACAATTTTGACACCATACAACATCAGTTTCAAACCCCACAATCATTTTCTTCTCATTCACCAAAAACCACTCTTTCCATTTTACACTCAAACCCTAGGTTTGTTTACATTACCCCAAATCCCACGATTGTTACACACCGACAAATAACTAAGTTAAAAATCATATTAAAGTGTAGAAAATCCCTACCTCAAGAAGAGAAGACCAAGCAAAGCAAAGTAGAACCCTGAACAACGCCGAGACCAAGTTCCAATTGAATCAAAATGAAGGTCTTGGAATGCTCTAACTTTTTCTCAAAGACACTAGGGTAGAGAACCCAAAGGATCTAGGCCAAAATGTAAAGAGAGAGTATTTTAGAGAGAGAGTCAAGATCTATGTTTTTGGAAAGTTTTAGAGAGACAAAAGAATGAAAAAGTGATATAAAATGTCATTTTCGCGATCTAATATACGGACAGTCTGCTCGAGCGTCAGAGTTGACGCTCGAGCGTCAGACACAAAAAACGCTATTCTGCTCAAGCGCAATAAAGGCCGATTGAGCACTAAGACACAACGAATGCTCATCGCTCGAGTGCAAGAATTCTTTGCTCGAGCGTAGAAAACACACATCCAGAAGTTTTGTAAACAACAAAGCAACGCTTGAGAGTAGGAAAGGCCGCTCGAGTGTCCGCCCGAGCGTCTGCCCGCTTTAGCGTAGGAAGCACCGCTCGAGCGTAGAAATCACTCTCCCAATAGTTTTGCAGACCTGCAAAGTACTAAGTGTAAGAATGGCTACTCGAGCAGAGGAGCAAAAATCTGGACAACAAAGGTTTGGAAAAACAAGCAACCAATCTATTCCAAAAGGACAACTACAACCCAATAACCAAAATAGAGGGGGAGACAAGAGAAACAAGATATGAATCACTATTCAAAACCATACAAACCCGAGTCTGGAATACAACAAGTGATGGGTAAAAATCAGAATCGCTATAGAGATCTTGTCAAGCCGTTGCCGTATGATAGATCCCTATATGCATAAGTTCATAGTCAGAAGTTACTTTAACAATTTTTACGTAGAAGTAAAGAAAAGAATAAACAAAAATAATTCCAAACCACTATTATTAATAAAGTAGGGAACACAGTCTAGGTAGTGTTTTATACCACATCAATCAGGCATTTAAGTGAAATATGAATTGTGACGCCAATCTAGTGAGTGTCACCAAGCATTTGTTTATGTGTGTGTGTGTGATAACCCTGGCCTTTGTTATGTTAATTAATCTTATTTATGATTGTGAATATGTGCTTGGTATGATTTTGAGCGCCATTTATATGGTTATATGTGTTTTTAAATTTCTATCTGTTCACCGTAGGAAAATCTGTTCAACTTACTACTATAATTTGAAATTGAAGACCGTACAGGTTACAAAAACTGAAATTGTCTGAGCTATTGTATTAAGCATGATTTTTAGAGCCTATGGTGAAATTTAATTAAAAATTGATTTGGATTAAAATAATTAGATCGAACTGATTAATTAAGCACAATTTCTTAGCCTTAATCAAATTTGATTAGACGAGCATATATAAGAGCCTAATTACACTTACATTCATTCCTTGGAGCTCAAAAATCAGAAATAAGCACTCTAGAGAGAGAGAGTGAGCCGAAATTAGAGAGAGAAAGGGGTTAACATTGAAGTTTTTGCAAGGGAATTAAAGAACTAAGTGGATTAGCACAAGATTTAACTATAATTGGAAGGGTTGAGCTTCTAGGTGAGTAAATGAGCTCAAATTCATGAGTTTAAATTCATAATTGCATGAATTCTAGCATGGTATGTGACCAAGAACAAGAATTGAGCTAAATATGATGAAATTGAAGTTTGTATAGACACACATGTGAGCTTTATGTACATTTGAGCTTGTGGCATGTTAAATATGTAAAATTGAGTGTCAAATTACTCATGCACATATAGTTTTGTTGAACCTTGTGACTCTGAGCATCATTTGTATCATTTGAAGTGGAATTCGAGTAAATATTTTACATGCATACATGCTTCATGAAGATTGGAGGCTTAATTGCATGGGTTTGGAAATTACCAAAGAGTTTGTGATGATTTGAAATATGGATCATGATTTTTGGACAATTGGTTTCAAATTACCCATGTTTGCATGCTAGGCAATGTTTTTCCATATTTTGGTACAAAATTGCAAGCTTTGAGCCTTTGGGAGTGTGTTTTGAACATCAAATAAAGTTCTAGAAAACCCAGAATTCGACCAGTCCACTCAAGCGAGGAAAGTCTCGCTTGAGCATGAAAATTTAGCTCCTAGAAGTTTTGCAGAAATTGCACAATGGCTCGAGCAGCAGACTTTATGCTCGAGCAAACCCTATTTTGCAAAGACCCCTCACTTGAGCATCGAGAATCTTGCTCGAGCGTAAATTGCAAGCAACCAGTACTGTTGCAGACCAAAGGGGTTTGCTCGAGCGACCAAAGCTGCGCTCGAGTAGAGAACCCTGTTTCCGAAATTTTGAAAAGTTGTCTTGTGTTTCGTTTTCCATTCTCTTTCACTTCTAAACACTCTTAGGCCTGCATTGAGCATTGTAATTGAACCAAAGGATAAGAAAGAGGCCTAAGAGAAATAAATAAATTAAAAACGGATTGAATCGCTTATGGACCAATGTGTTATGAAATGTGTAGGGTCGAGTGCAAAGGCAAATCCATCGGCAGAACACTGTAAGTAATATCTTAGTAAGAATGTGTTGAAGTATGCTACTTTCTAAATGCTCACTTCGTATGAGTTCTACGGATTTGTTAATTTAAATCGAATATTCGTTATGCCAATGATGGAATAAGGCCGTTGGAATATGATTATGATTGTGATATGCTTATGATCTCAAGTATGAAATACGCATAAATATGAATGATTGGGCCAGAGGCCGTTTGACACGAATGATTGGGCCAAAGGCTATTTGACAGGAATGATTGGGCCAAAGGCCGCTTGACATGAATGATTAGGCCAAAGGCCGTTTGACATAAATGATTGGGCCAAAGGCCGTTTGATAAGAACGAATTGGGCCCGAGGCCGTTTGATAAGAATGAATTGGGCTCAAGGCCATTTGATATGCTTGGGCCTGAGGCTGTTTGATGTAATAGATAGAAACATGAAAGGGCCTAAGGTTGTCCGTTATGTCCATTACAAATTTCATTCATGTAACTTCCTTATTTGATATTATTCACTGGGCTTTCGCTCATTCTCATTTATATGTATGTGGGTGAGCAAAGAAATGTCCAAATCCAGTCTCAATGAAGAAACTGAGAGGAAGTCAAGTCCTGTGGAGTCAGCCCGAATGTCTCACGCACAAAACTTTGTTTTTGTTCTTTTGTTTACCATTTTTGTTATCTTGATGAATACATTGGATCACCCATGTACATAAGCTTTTTGTTTGGCTGACTGCATATCTGAAAGTTGCTGGATGTATAAGATGTTAACTCTATTCATACGTGTGAGTTATTATGAATTGCTTATGGAATGTTTTGCTTTGCCATGTAAGCTCTGCTCATTGGACAAAATTTTTAAATCTGCTTCCGTTTTGGTCCCTTGTTTCTATTAAAATATGTTTAATTAGGTTTAAGGCTGCGGGTAATTTCTTAATTACTGGCCGGTTATGACCTTAATCCATAGGGGCGGGTTCGGGTCATGACAGAGTGATATCAGAGCACGAGTTAATAACTCACACACTTGTCCAAATGAGCAATAAGCATCTAGACAAGATCTAGGATGCATTCAGGTGATAAGTATGAACTTGAAGACATCAAGAATATGCTCAAATGTTTCGAAACAAATGACTATGTGCTATATGTTTTGTGATACTTGCATTGTGAATTATTTGAATACGTATACTCTTTTGTATATGCGTACTTGTGAACATTTTTGTATAAAGAATAATGCAAGTTTAATCAGATATTGATGAGAACAAGAGGTGATGAGTTAGAGGAGTCATCTACTGCCAGAATGGATAGGATGGAAAGATTGGTACAGGATATTGCAGAAACATTAAGGCAACAACAATAGTAGCAGCAACAGTGGCAACAACCACATCCTCTGCCTCCACCTCCAGTACCGCTTGTACAAGATCCACAGAATGGTGCTCGAACAATAACTCTCACCAAAGAGTTTAAGAAAATGAAACCACCACAGTTTCATGGGGGATTGGATCCACTAAAGGCTGAAGCATGGGTCCTTGGCATAGAAAAGTTATTTGAAGTGTTTCCTTGTTTAGAAACACAGAAAGTATTGTTAGCTACTTTTACACTTGAAGATGAGGCAAGAAGGTGGTGGATGTTGATATGTGAAAGCAATAAAGATATTGGCTAGGCACGATTCTTGGAAATTTTCTACGACAAATACTTTCCATAGTGTGTTTGTGACAGAAAAGTGTCGGAGTTCATGGAACTTAAGCAAAACAACATGTCAGTGGCTGAGTATGAGGCCAAGTTTACTTAATTGGCCAGATTTGCACCACATATGGTCGATACCGACTATAAGAAAGCGAGCACTTTGAAGGAGGGCTTCGAGATGATATCTTAGAGAAGGTGAATGTACTCAAGCTGGAAACCTATATTGAGGTGTTAGATCGGGCCATAATATTAGAAGCTAACATAGCCAGGCAGACCAAATCGTCAACTGATTGGAAAAGTAAAAGGCAGGGCTTCTTTTCAAAGAAACAAATACGGGCTCCTCAAGCACTTCAAATTCTTCTAGAGACACGTCCCCAATGTGCAACCAATGTGGTAAAAGACATCGTGGGGTTTATTATAGTGTATCAGGGGCCTGCTTTAAGTGTGGTAAAACAGGGCATATTGCCATGGATTGTGACCAAAACAGTGGAAAGTTAGCTACTAGCTCAACTGCATCGATCCCAAAGCCGGGAAACACTACGAGGCCTACTACCACTGGAGACACCGTGAGGCAAGGGAGAGTCTTTGCGCTTGTTTTGGGCGATACACGGAACGCAGAAGCCGTTGTCTCAAGTACTATCTCTATATGTAATCACGATGCTTCTGTGTTAATTGACTCTGGATCAACACACTCTTTTGTAACTTATGCATTTGCATCTAGATTGAGTAGACCTCTAGAATCATAGCCATATTTGTTATGTGTATCTGCTCCATCTGGGGAAACTGTGTTGTGTATGTCTCTATGTCGATTTTGTGATATGCGTATTAGGAATGCTACCTTATATGTAGATCTGTAACCCTTAGACTTTAGACATTTTGATGTAATTCTGGGCATGGACTGGTTGTCTAAGTATTGTGCCACCATCGATTATGTAACGAAACGGGTTGTACTTAGACCACCGGGGCAGGAACAAATTGTATTTGTGGGTAATGGGGTAGTGCCTCCACCTTGTTTGATATCTGCAATGAAAGCATGTAAATTAATCAGGAAAGGGTGCCAAGTTTACCTATGTTGTGTGTTGACTAAACAGTCTATGAATGTTGAATTGAATAGTATTCCTATTGTTAGCAAGTTTCCATATGTATTCCTGGATGAATTGCCAGGAGAATTGGTTGATAGGGAGATAGAGTTTACTATTGATATTGTGCCAGGCACTCAGCCTATTTCAAAAAACCCTTACAGAATGGCTACTGCTGAAATGAAAGAATTGAAGGAACAATTGCAAGACTTACTTGGCAAAGGGTTTATTCGACCAAGTACTTCACCATGGGGTGTGTCGGTATTCTTTGTAAAAAAGAAAAATGGAGACTTGTGCTTGTGTATTGACTACTGTGAATTGAACAAGGTAACGATAAAGAATAGATATCCTTTACCTCGTATTGACGACTTGTTTAATTAGTTACAGGGCTCGAAAGTGTTTTCTAAAATTGATTTGAGAAGCGGGTACCACCAGTTGAAAGTAAAGGCAGAAAATGTTGAGAAAACTGCATTCAGAATGAGGTATGGTCATTATGAATTCCTTGTTATGCCATTTAGAGTAACTAATGCCCTTGTAGCATTTATGGATCTTATGAACCAAATTTTTAAGCCTTACCTCGATGAATTTTTTGTAGTTTTTATTGACAATATTCTGATATACTCGAAGAGTAGTCTTGAACATGAACAACATCTGATAATCGTCTTGCAAACACTTAGAGAGAAGAAATTATTTTCTAAATTAAAGAAATGTGAGTTTTGGTTGGATGAAGTCATTTTCTTAGGGCATGTCATCAACAAAGATGGGATTTTGGTAGACCCACAGAAGATAGAGGCAATCGTGAATTGGCCTACACTAACAAATGTAACAGAGGTCTGCAATTTCATGGGCTTAGCTGGATACTACAGGAGGTTTGTGAAAGGTTTTTCGAAAATAGCTGTACCACTTACTCAACTCAAACGCGAAGGACAACCATTTGAGTGGACTGATGAAAAGGAGTTTGCCTTTCAAGAATTGAAGACGAGACTAACCATTGCACCAGTTTTGACATTGCCCTCAGGTATGGAAAACTTTGAGATGTATAGTGATGCTTCTTATAAAGGTTTGGGTTGTGTATTAATGCAGAATAGAAGGGTGATTGCCTACGCCTCTCGACAATTGAGGCCACATGAGAAGAACTATCCAACACATGACCTGGAATTGGCCATAGTGGCATTTGCTTTGAAAATTTGGCGGCATTACTTGTATGGGGCAAAATGCGAAGTCTACAAGGATCACAAAAGTTTGAAGTACTTCTTTACTGAGAAAGAATTGAATATGCGGCAAAGAAGATGGCTTGAACTAATAAAAGATTCTGATCTTCAGATTCAGTATCACCCCGAGAAAGCCAATACAGTTGATGATGCCTTGAGCAGAAAATTGACGGGGAGTTTAGCTTTCTTACTTACTGAACAGAAGGAAATCTTACTAGATTTTGAGAGAACCGAAATTAAAGTTGTGTTACATGAACAAGTTGGGTTGGTAGCCGCCATTTCAGTTGAGCCAGCGATAATTAATGAAGTTAAGAAAAAATAAAAAGAGGATGAGTTCCTCAAGAAAATAATTAATGAGTTTCAGGCAAATCCGAAATCAGAATTCGGCATTGACGGTGAAGTGTTGAGATTTCAAAATCAAATGTATGTCCCGAACATTCTAGAACTAAAGAAGAGAATCCTAGATAAAGCTCACAAGTCGATGCTTGCTATGCATCCGGGTAACAACAAAATGTACCAGGACTTGAAGCAAAGCTATTGGGGCCCAAAATGAAGAAGGAAATTGCAGAGTATGTGTCTAAATGCCTTCAATGTTAGCAAGTCAAAGTTGAACATCAGAAACCAGGCGGTCTACTTCAACCTCTCCCTATTCCAGAATGGAAGTGGGCGCATGTGACCATGGACTTCGTTGTTGGCCTACCTCGAACTCCTAGAGGTATGGATTCTATTTGGGTTATAGTTGATAGATTGACTAAACCTGCACAATTTCTGCCTATTAAAACTACATTTGAAGCTTATCGATTAGCCACTATATATGTTGATGAGATTGTTCATTTGCACGGAGTTCCGGTATCTATTGTATCAGATAGAGACTCGAAATTTGTATCTAGATTATGGAAAAGGCTGCAAAGAGCAATGGGAACAGAACTGAGATTCAGTACCATGTTATATCCACAAATAGACGAACAGTCAGAACGAACCATACAGACCTTAGAAGACATGTTTAGGATGTGTGCCCTGGATTTTCAAGGGAGTTGGAAAGATTATTTGCCACTAGCTGAATTTGCATACAATAACAGTTTCCATTCCAGCATCGGTATGGCACCATACGAAGCGTTGTATGGAAGGAAGTGTAGATCACCAATTTGTTGGATAGAAGTCGAAAATAGATCTTTACTTGGGCCTGAAATTGTGCAAGACACTTTGGAGAAGATTAAAATCATCCAACAAAGGCTCAAGACAGCACAGAGCCGACAAAAGAATTATGCGGATGTTTAGAGAAGACCTCTTGAGTATGAGGTTGGCGACCATGTATTTATTCATGTGACTCCAATGAAGGGCCAGTTGAGGTTCGGTAAGAAAGGTAAATTGTCGCCCCGTTACATTGGGCCATTTCAAATTCTGGAAAGGCTTAGTCCAGTTGCTTATAAGGTTGCTTTGCCACAGGGATTCGAACAAATGCACAATGTATTTCATGTATCGATGTTGAGGGATTATCTTCGAGATCCATTTCATGTGATTGATTACCACCAGATAGCTCTCGATGAAAATATGGAATAAAAAGAATGGTCTGAACAAATCATTGATTGGCAAGTGAAACAGTTGAGAAATAAGTCCATCCCAATGGTGAAAGTAGAGTGGAAAGAACACTATGGAAAGGACGCTACATGGGAAAACGAGGATGAGATGCAACTACGCTACCCACATTTGTTTCCGAACGAAGGTAAAATAAGTTTGGGGGACCAAACTTCCTAAAAGAGGGAAGATTGTGATAACCCTTACCTGTGTTATGTTAATTAATCTTATTTATGATTGTGAATATGTGCTTGGCACGATCTTGAGTGCCATTTATATTATTATATGTGTTTTTAAATTTCTATCGGTTCACCGTAGGAAAATCTGTTCAACTTACTACTATAATTTGAAATTGAAGACCGTACAAGTTACAAAAATTGAAATTGTTTGCGCCATTGTATTAAGCGTGATTTTTAGAGCTTATGGTGAAATTTAATTAAAAATTTATTTGGATTAGAATAATTAGATCGAACTGATTAATTAAGCACAATTACTTAGCCTTAATCAAATTTGATTAGGCAAGCATATATAAGAGCCTAATTACACTTATATTCATTCCTTGGAGCTCAAAAATCAGAAATAGGCACTCTAGAGAGAGAGTGAGCCGAAATTAGAGAGAGAAAGGGGTTAATATTGATGTTTTTGCTAGGAATTAGAGAACTAAGTGGATTAGCACAAGATTTAACTATAATTGGAAGGGTTGAGCTTCTAGGTGAGTAAATGAGCTCAAATTCATGAGTTTAAATTCATAATTGCATGAATTCTAGCATGGTATGTGACCAAGAACAAGAATTGAGCTAAATATGATGAAATTGAAGTTTGTATAGACACGCATGTGAGCTTTATGTACATTTGAGCTTGTGGCATGTTAAACATGTAAAATTGAGTGTCAAATTACTCATGCATGTATAGTTTTGTTGAAGCTTGTGACTTTGAGCATCATTTGTATCATTTGAAGTGGAATTCGAGTAAATATTTTACATGCATACATGCTTCATGAAGATTGGAGGCTTAATTGCATGGGTTTGGAAATTACAAAAGAGTTTGTGATGATTTGAAATATGGATCATGATTTTTGGACAATTGGTTTCAAATTACCCATGTTTGCATGCTAGGCAATGTTTTTCCATATTTTGGTACAAAATTGCAAGCTTTGAGCCTTTGGGAGTGTGTTTTGAACATCAAATAAAGTTCTGGAAAACCCAGAACTCGACCAGTCCACTCGAGCGAGGAAAGTCTCGCTCGAGAGTGAAAATTTAGCTCCTAGAAGTTTTGCAGAAATTGCACAATGGCTCGAGCAGCAGACTTTATGCTCGAGCAAACCCTATTTTGCAAAGACCCCTCACTCGAGCATCGAGAATCTTGCTCGAGCGTAAATTGCAAGCAACCAGTACTGTTGCAAACCAAAGGGGTCCGCTCGAGCGGAGAACCCTGTTTCTGAAATTTTGAAAAGTTGTTTTGTGTTTCGTTTTCCATTCTCTTTCACTTCTAAGCACTCTTAGGCGTGCATTGAGCATTGTAATTGAACTGAAAGGATAATAAAGTGGCCTAAGAGAAATAAATAAATTAAGAACGAATTGAATCGCTTCTGACCCAATGTGTTATGAAATATGTAGGGTCGAGTGCAAGGGAAAATCCATCGGCAGAACACTGTGAGTAATATCTTAGTAAGAATGTGTTGAAGTATGCTACTTTCTTAATGCTCACTTCTGTATGAGTTCTACGGATTTGTTAATTTAAATCGAATATTTGTTATGCCAATGATTGAATAAGGTCGTTGGTATACGATTATGATTATGATGTGCTTTATGATCTCAAGTATGAAATACACATAAATATGAATGATTGGGCCAAAGGCCGTTTGACACGAATGATTGGGCAAGAGGCCGCTTGACATGAATGATTGGGCCAAATGCCATTTGACATAAATGATTGGGCCAAGGGCCATTTGATAAGAACAAATTGGGCCTGAGGCTGTTTGATAAGAATGAATTGGGCCCGAGGCCGTTTGATATGCTTGGGCCTGAGGCCATTTGATGAAATAGATAGAAAAATGAAAGGGCCTAAGGCCGTCCGTTATGTCCGTTACGAATTTCATTCATGTAACTTCCTTATTTGATATTATTCACTAGGCTTTTGCTCATTCTCATTTATATGTATGTAGAAGAGCAAAGAGATGTCCAAACCCAGCCTCAGTGAAGAAAGTGAGAGGAAGTCAAGTCTTGTGGAGTCAGCCCGACTGTCTCACGCATGAGACTTTGTTTTTGTTCTTTTGTTTACCTCTTTTGCTATCTTGATGAATACATTGGATCACCCATGTACATAAGCTTTTTGTTTGGCTAACTACATATTTGAAAGCTCCTGGATGTATAAGATGTTAACTCTATTTATATGTGTGAGTTATTGTGAACTACTTATGGAATGCTTTGCTTTGCCATGTAAGCACAACTCATTGGACAAATTTTTTAAATCTGCTTCCGTTTTGGCCCCTTGTTTCTATTGAAATATGTTTAATTAGGTTTGAGGCTGCAGGTAATTTCTTGATTACTGGCCAGTTATGACCTTAATCCATAGAGGCTTGTTCGGGTCATGACAGTGTGTGTGTGTGGGCGCGGGCGCGCGCGCGCGAGAGAGAGAGAGAGAGAGAGAGAGAGAGAGAGAGTAGGCATTACAACAAAGAAAGAAGACATATAATTACCATGTTATTATCCGTGGCGCCATATCCTACATATATTATGTTGTGATCTTTTTGTCGTGATACAAGATAATTTAGGTCCTAACAAACATTTGCAAAGACCTGAAAATGAATTCCATTATGGGCAAGAAGCTCCTAAAGAATGAAAATGAATATTGGAGTCATTTGTTAACGTTGTCATTTTCTTGTTTTTTGTTTACAAAATTTTTCTTTCTTTTTTTTTTTTTGGTAAGAAAGAAAAACAAAAAAAACTTGTTTGGTATACAAAAATGTTTTGAATACAAATAAAAAAAATAGAGAGACATGTTTGGTGAGTTGCCAGAGGTGGTGGCCGATGGTGGAGGGTGAATGGATGTGGTGCCTAGTGGTGAGGGGTGGCCGGACTTGATGGCTGGAGTGTGGCCAAAGGTCACAGGGTGGCTAGAGGGCCACTGAAAGGTTGTTAGAGGTCACGGTGGTGATCGGGTGGTCTCTGTAGAGTCACCGAAAGGTTGCTGGAGCTCTCTGGCGGCAAGCCGCCCAGTAGTGAGTGGTGGCTTGAAGTGGTGGGGGAGAAAAAAGAAAATGAAATTTTATTTTGAAAATAAGTAAAAACATCGTTTTTCCATTTCCAAAAATTTTGGAATCATTTCCATTTTTTTGAAAATGAAAACAATATACCAAACAAGTTTTCATTTCGAATTTCCAAAAAAAATGAAAACAATTGCAGAAAACAGGAAATGGAAGTGTTGACAAATGGCCATAGTAGTCCACTACTCAATATGTATTAGATAGAGCCTATGAGGAACACTGTTCAATTATATAGAGCAAGGGGCAAATTTCCCGTTAGCACCTCACATGGAATGAAGGTTTTCCCATTAGTCCTGAATGAATAACACTAACTGAATGATTTTACGCAAAGTTAATTGGAACTGGATCTATTCACGAGAGAATAAGGATAGCGCAAATAGAAGACCTACAAAGTCTGTAATTCAGACAACCCTTGAATGTCTCTGGACAGCTGACCACTCAATCCCACGCTGGCTAATGTTTTGGAATTGAAACTTATAGTTAACCTCTTAATTCTCAAAAAGTAGAATAAGCAACTCTCCATAAGCATTAAAGGTAAAACACAATAGGTACTTACATAGATGTCACGCGTGAATTGATGCAACGAATTCCTTCCCAACTGTTGCTACATGGATCTGATTCAACCCAATTAGTGGTGTGTTCTTCTAGATTTCTTTGAGAGCATTTAGAGCAGCAATTGCATCCGACATAAATTAACTTTACCCAAAATTTTTATGAGGATTAAGGAAAACCAATGCATGGAACATGAGAACCCAACAGTGGCCAGTAATCCAAAAACAAAAGGAACAGCTAAAAGTGCTCGTCTTCTCATATTTTGTTTGACTAAGTACTTTCTAGTTCAAGGTACTATCTTGGCCATTTTTGAATAATCAAGACCATTTGATACTTCAGTTAAAGGACTCAAACATCCAAGGCTTTCTGCTTAGTGACCACAAAACTGTACGCAGACTGAGAACTTGTTGCTAAACCAGATAAACATGGTAGTTAATCAAAAAAAATTTGCTTTGGAAAGCAGTTAGCACGTAGCAGATATGCAACTACGTATTTTAGAGATTTGATCTATAGCTTTATATTATGGAAATTTTTCCTGGGATGTACAAAGATCTAGTCCTTTGCATGCTGAAAGCCTTACAGGAAAAACCGTACTCAAACTTTGAATCTCAAATCTACTGTCATTTGGAATCTAAGAAAGGACATCCACTAATGAAAATCACTCAGAAACGACAAAAGACAATATGTATATATTCATTTTCTTTCTTCGCCTTTTATCAGCAATCACCCTGAGAGTAAATAAGAAGTGGTGTGAAGAGAAAGAAACTAGAAAGAGGTCTAGCATATGCCATCATAAATTCAGTGCACAAATTATTTATGTGTTTATGGAGATTGATTATCTAACAAGCAGGTCTATGTTCTTGTTTGTATTAATCACAACACAAAAAACTAAGAACATATATAACTAGTGACATCAATAAACTAAAAACCTGGACAGAAGAGTTGAACTTATAGTCTAGATTATTCATCTGCGCTGCTACAAGTAAAATTTGGACGAAAATAACTAGCAAATAGACCTGAATTCTTGATCCTATTATTCAAGAAAGAACCATATAAACTCTTGAACTAACTGAATTACATTGAACTACTTCAAAACCACTATTCTTTCATTCATTATTAGAACTCTTCGAGAGAGTTTTTTCCATGATACCCATATGCTCTCACTAAATGTATTCAACATGCACATGGTTACAATACAATAGCATGTTACTCATCCTCAAATTTTCCAATTAAATATATCTAATATATCCCAAAAACACTATGAAAGCCGATAGATATACATTTAGTGGTTCAGGTTAATTACAATGCAACTCCTATACACCAGGATCTATTTTTGACCATATAAGAAGAAGGGGGAAAAGAAAAAAGGAAACAAAAATAGCCAGGTGGTCTTATTGGTTTAATTGTTGGACTCCAAAGTCAACAAAATGAACTAATTTTAAATATAAAAGATTTAGTAAGAGGAATCTACTGGTCTTGGTATGCTTTCGATATATGAGTCTTTTTCAAGAAAATGAAAGATTTAGGGCATTGTTTGCAATTCAATGGGCCATGCATGCACAAGTTGATTTTTTATTAGATTAGTCATTAAGCCCTTCTTTTAAGGAATTTATGTCCAAGGAATTATTTTACTCTTGGGCCATTTTCTTCCAAGCATTCAAACAAGTTGCCAACTGTACATTCTTATAATCATAACAAGCTAAAGACATTTTAAGGGATTGTAAATGTAAAGTGGGTTGGTAAATGAGAGGTGAAGTTTATATATCAAGATAGTTATAGAGACATAATATACCTCTTAGACAAGATATTATATACTGATTTGCATCTTTTTTCGCATTGATTATATTCTTCAATTCTTCTTTTTCTTCTTCATCTTGAACATATTTTGTACTCTTACTTACATTAACTTTTTGTATTGATTACATACTCCAGTAATTTTCTTTTTGACTGATAAGAAGCCCGAACTTCGGCCTCTTTGCCAATATGACACAAAATCCCACTAGCCATGTGGTCTGTAGTTTCAATGACATCTCAGTAACCATAAAGGTACATACCTTCTCAGTAAAAATAAATGTACGAATTCAAATTTATCACCTTCTCACCGAATGTAATCAAGCAATTTTAATTAGCTTCAAAGCTATTCTCTCTTGTAAAGGTCTTTCAATGAATGTCCAAATTCTCTCACTTCTCTACCAAAATAACATAGAACACAGCAGCATCACATTCAGGATTACATTGATTAGCTCCATTCTCCTTTTCCATGATCAATCTAGTTATCAAATAATTGCAGCACAACATTGATTAGTAAAGAAGAATCACAACAAACATTTCAGTAATACCATGCACTTAGAATAACTACCCCAAAAATGAAATTTGCTAACAAGATTCAGTCTCAGTGTGGCCCACACCACTCTAAGTTTGAATCTACATCATACACTTTATTTTTTGCATATTCTTTTGGGTGCATACATTTTCCACAAACCTTTAGGCTGTATTTAAATCATGAATTTAGATAGGGATTTGTGTAGGGAATGTAAATGAAGAAAAAATTATGAATGAAATATAAACTAATTTTATTTAGATAAGCTCCCCTCCATACTTAATCTCTCCATACCTGTCCATATCTCTCTTACGGGCTCTAACTGGGCAGACACAGATGATTCGAACCGTCTACTTCATAGACCTCACAATAAAGATTACCTATGCAAAAAAATAGCTTTATTGGATAACCATAAAGATGGGAACAATTCCATTTTGTTTTATAAAATGGATGCTTTAAGTTTACAATTTTGTCATTCATTTTATAGAACAAAATGTGATTTGTTATTGATAAAATTATTTTTTGCATAGATGACCTTTGCAGGACCTACAAGGTAAACGTTCAGAACATACATATGGATATGAATTTGGGCCCACAATAGGGGTATATATGAGTATGGAGAGATGCAGTATGGAGGGGAGATCATCGCAATTTTATTTCACATTTTCCTTCCCTTTTCTTTCCCATCCGCAAATCAAATCTGTGATCCAAACACAACATTAAAAACCTACAAAAGAAACTTCTTAATTTGGGATGAACTATACAATATACATTCCAATAAAGATTCAATGATCCAAAGTATAATGTTATATGCACCAATTGGTATACTAATTAGTGTACTAACGGATGATGTGGCATAATTTTAGAGATTTTGGATCTTTGTAATTTATATAATGGGTGGGGTCATAGTTTTGAAATGACAATGTCAAATGTCATAGCATATGTTGGTATACTAATTGGTGCATGTAGCACCACCAACCAAGAAAATCCATCAATTGCAAGAATTGCAGTATGTGAAACGGGGGAAACAAATAAATATAGAAAGATCGCCATATAAAAAGGTTGCATCCAAAATATTCATAAACCCTAATTGAGAAAAACTCTAATTAAGAAGAACACACTATCATCCTTTTGTTTCAAAGACCCATTTACAAAAATATCTGAATGTTGGACAAAACAAGTAAAGCATACATATCTACATGATCAATCTAACAAATAGAGATTGAAACAAACCTTGGAAAACTGATAGTGACTCCTCTAAGACTCACGAAGCTAAACCACATACTTACCTAATCACATTAAAGACAACCAGATAGCTCCCTGCCTGTATTCATTTGTTGTCTTCACTACACACGTTGTTATCACCCCTTGTCACAGGCAAACTCATACTCCAAAGATTTTTATTTATATTTAGGAGTGGTTTTGGAACATGATTTTTTTGGTGATTTTTTAATTTGAAAAATTCTACTTGCATCACAATTTTATTTTTTTATATATATTTTTTCATTATACTGTTAAAAAATAATTAAAATTCTTATTACATCTTTTATAATGCCAAAATTAATCATAAATTAAATCCGTTTGAAAATTCCTATAGATTTTTCTCATTACATCTATTCCTTTTGAATTATTTTGATATTATGTTACTAAACAAATTATATTTGTCCAACCATCTTTTGCCACACATTTTCAAATTTACTTTCCTTAAAACATCAAGCATCCATAAAAATATGAAGTGTACAAACATCTATAAAAACATCTATAAAAAATTTCAATACAAATTTCTTCAAATTTGTCAATACAAATATCTATATGAACATACTAAGATGTTATCAAAATCTATCTATGTTGATAGTTTTGGTAATTACTACATTAGGGCTGACAAGCGTACGTAATTGATCAATACAGATATTATATGCTTTATCCCATCCATTAGCACACGGGTGATAAAAACGAATCCAATTACTTGTTTTTGAAAGTACTGGAAGAGTAGAACGCATATAAATCTAACAAACCATTAACAATGCACTACTAGCTTGCTGTAATGAATAGAAGCATATAATCCTTCAAAGTAAAAGAAAATAAAAATGTCAAAAAAACAAAACTGAAAATGTTTTGTAGTGAATTACCGGGCATGTACTTTTTGTTTGGTAGTAGGTTACTGAACAAGTATTTTTTATCTGGCAGTAGGTTACTAGATATGTATTTTTTGTTCGACAGTATAATTCCAGGCTATTTGATTTTGTTTGGTTTTGGTACACCAAACAAAACTCAAAGAATCTTCTTAAAAAACGAAACGAAAACATAAAAAATAAAGAAAATAAACTCACCATTTCACTTTTTTTCTGGTCCTTCATCG
Organism: Camellia japonica; assembly: GCA_030407325.1. Taxonomy (NCBI): domain Eukaryota; kingdom Viridiplantae; phylum Streptophyta; class Magnoliopsida; order Ericales; family Theaceae; genus Camellia; species Camellia japonica. Next base: position 158,795,644 of record JAPPVO010000059.1, on the reverse strand, counting down.
CCATTTCTTCATCCATTATTTTCTTTTATGATCAAAACATTATATATTTTTTAAAGGTAGATGTATAGTGGAGAAGAAAAAATGAGAAATGAAGAAAAGAAGTATGGATTGAAGTGTAATGAGGGTAAAGAGATAATCAAATCTATTTAATTTTTATTTGTTGTCCTTAAATATAATTTCATACATGGGTAAAATTGAATATATATATATATATATATATCAAATGAAGGGTGTAAAGAGGTAAATGTGTTGTGTAAGTACAATTTTCCTTTAATTTTTTGTTTAAAATATGAGTTGAAAAAGAATGCTACTATTAGCATCCTATTATTGTTTTGGACTTTCCATTTTTTTTATTTTTTATTTATAATAACCTTAAATTATTGAAGAGGACATCAATAATTTTGGGACACTCTATCTCACACACATACCACTAAATCATGAGATAGGGTTTATGAGAGCACCCACCTCCATTACCACCCATCCATCTTCCTCAAATCCCACCCACAAAATCTTGAGAACCCTACAGCGGCTGTCACGCCCTGAAAGACCCATTACATACAATTTCAACATACAAGATCCAAGCAAAATAAAACAATAGAACCATTTACTCACAACTCTCTTTCTTTTGAACTATTCCCAAAACGAAAGTTTGCATAATTGTTCCATTATATTCCTCAAAACATAAAAAGAAGCAGTTCAAAGAAAAGAGGTAAGAAGTTAACACTAGTAATCCAAAAGGGCATCTTTCTAATCACGATGCTCTACCCAAAGTTAGGTCACAAAATCAATTTCAAAAAAATACAATCATCATCACCACGTCCCCAAGAGAACTATAAACAAACATGCTAGCTCTGTTGGCATCATCGCATGAGAGGTGTCTCATCCTCAATTCCTGAAAATTGTTAGTTTTTGGGGTGAGCATAAGCTCAGTAGGCGATGCATTTAACAATTTATATAATCAGTTGAAGAACTTATGCATCATGCAATGTCGTTTAAGGGAATGTATGAAAAGAAGGTAAAACAATGTAGGATGATGCTATTGTTATGATGCAATGCATTGTACATATCTCATCTTTCCCACATTCTCAACAAGTGATAACTCAGCCGTGACATCCACAGGTAAGAGCCCAAAGTCAAACACACATAGATTCGCTATAGTCATATATGGAAAATAATCCCACATTTGCCTGCTCCAGAAATGGCGGGGCGATGGACACCCAAAACATCACAACCTTCCACATTTGCTGGCTCTGTAAACGGCGGGAACGTGGGCACCTAAAACCATCTATTTTCCACATTTGCCAGCTCCAGAAATGGCGGGCTCGTGGGCACCCCAAAACCTTTTCCCACATTTGTCCAGCGATATGCGCAAACGGGGCAATTGGGCACCTTGACTCCCCGCGCGGGTACCAATTACAATAATCAACTCAAACCCAACCCGACTCATTACCTGGACTCATAGGCTAATTACCTCAATTTTTAACTTTCAACTGTTTACACAAAGGTTGAACTCAAAGAAATGAATAATGCATATGCGAATATAGCAGATATAAATGAATGAGATGCACCTGTATCTATCAACACACTGGCCAAAGAATTACACACAATAAAAATACCTCTCACAACCGAGGATCCTGGCAACTGCTCTGGCGCAGTAACTGCATACACATGCCCCTGTGGCCTTTGGCTCAACCTGCTCATCCCTCAGAGCATAGGCCTGTTGTACTGACTTGAGCCGAAGCAGCTCCCTGATGAACTCGTGAAGTCTGAGCTGAGTAAGCCTGTTGCTAGCTCTGAGTCTGCCTAGACCCTGATGCGCCAGATGCGCCTCCCAACTGCGGCAAGCTCTCTTCATGTGCCCTGACTGACCACACTGGTAGCAAGTAGGCCCCTGCCCTCTACTTTGAGTCTGACTCCGGGATCAGTTAGGTGGTGGTGGCAACCTCTACTATCCTCCTCCCTTTTGTGGACAAGCAAAGGCCTTGCGACCTGGTTGGCCACACTTGAAGCAAGAAAACCCGCTCTGTGCACTCTTTCCCGGGCCCGCACTAGGTAAGGGGAAAGTGGATCTAGACTATTGCGGCTGGGACTGTGACCTTTGGCCCCTAGATCTCAAATTCCAAAGTCTCTCCTCCTCGGCCTCCACAATAATTTCCACATGTGCAGCTGCCTCCACAAGGCGATCATAATTTCGAATCATGTTCCCGGCAACCTTGAGTAGAATCTTAGTTCTCAATCTCTGCTAGAACTCGATGCAACGGCGCTCTTCCGTCGCTACCAATTCCGGTGCAAACCGGGACAAACTAGAAAAGGCCACTTCAAACTCGGCCACAGACATATTGAGTTGCTTAAGGTCCTTAAACTCCTGCCTCAACCTCTCTCTAGCCGTAGGAGATAGATACTTGTCTTGGAAAACCACCACAAACACCTCCCAAGTCGGCTCTATTCGGCCTTTGGCATGTTTTCACCATTGGCCCGCGCCCCCTTTGAGGTAGTAACTCGCAAGAGTCACCCTCAATTCGCTATCTTCTATATGAAGTATATCAAAAGTCTTCACGGTTTGTTCTAGCCATTCATCCACTTTCTTTGGCTCGAGGCCGTCATGGAATTCATCCGGCTTGGCCTGCAAAAACTCCCTCGTGAGGAAGCTCGCCCTTGTTTCCGCAACATTCTCTTTAGCTTGGGTCTCTGCCCTAAGTATGTTCATGGACTCTCTTAATGGCCTCGCCATATCCTGGGCTAGAGCCCCCATTGCGGCTTGGCCGGCTTGCCCTGGCACCTCCGCTTGCCCCACTTGTTCGGCAATGTCAGCTTGGCCTAGACCCTCTTCTTGTACCGGGACCTCGTGGACCGGTATCTCATGTACACCCCGACGACCTCGACCTCGCCTTCCACCCCTACCACCTCATGTTTGAATCCTTCCCGACATCCTAATTGAGAATCAAAGTAAACAATTTAGCATATCATCCCCAATGTGCTCGTAACGTGCCTTGCACGTTAAACTATAACAATTATATACATTCTAACACACAAACAATTCAATTCATTTCACATAAACACGTAGTCACGTAAACACATACGAATTATCCTTCAGTGATGAGATTCGTCTCACGAGAAACTAAGAATTCTTAGTAGAATGACTATTGATCAGGTACCCTTCTAAGGAGACTTCAAGGAATCTAACAGGCGCAAATAACATCCCAAAAGTCTAATCCCATACCCATGTAGTCACATAAGCATATTATCACTCAATCACAAATAAACAAGGTATTTCCTAATCATGCGAAATGAGCCCATTGTGGTATGGCAACCACTTCCCGCAAGCCCCAAGTATTCAAACCTGGTAGCTCTGATACCAAGTTGTAACGCCCGAAATAATTCAACATGAACTACCCACATTAATTAACATTCACAAAATCATGACAAAAGCCTCCAAAACCTTACATAGTTAATAAGAGAGTTTATGCAAAAGTTTCACATGCGGATATACATTCAATGATTAAAATACACATGAATCTATAGCATGTGAAACACCAAATCTCAAAACAATAAAACACCCTTAAGGGCTTACATCTTCCAAGGCAATAGCTCGGTTACACAAAATGGTCACTTGGACCCATACACATTTCGCCCTTGGCTTTACAAAATTTACAACAAAACAAAAGAGCTAATTGCTCTTCACAAAAAGATATTCGTGCCCTTAGTTTGGCGGGATCACCACATCTTTACCTATACCAAATCCCATAGGGGTGAGTATAAAGCCCAGTAAAGAATTCTCACAAAGTATCTACAGTTATGCAATTCTCAATGAAATGTAAATGTTCATGCTATGCCATGCTCTCTTAAAGAAAATTTCATTTCATCCTATTTTTTTTTTAAAATTTCCATTTCAATAAAAGTTAGCAATCTCAACACATTTCAAACAAACTTCCAATTTTAATCAATAGGGGCGGCAAATATGACACTGGTAATCCCTAGGCTGGTGTCTGCAAGTAGACTCTACGAGTACTACCAAACTGTCATTTTTACCGGTATTAACCGAAAGGCTCGACACCTATCCGCGCGGTTTTCTGGTCTTTCACCATAGACACTCAGGCCAACTTATCAAGTTCATCTACACCCCCTAACCGGACTTACCACCGTATTTACCCCATACACAGTTCCATAGTTCTTATCACAACGTTATTTTCTTTCATGACATAAATATCTTCAATCGAAATTTACAATGCAAGAATAATAACTAAATGAATATGCAATGCAATGATTTTCCATATCTTATAACATTTCCCCATTTTCAAAGTCTCTACAATAATGTCAACAATCACATCTCCCGTTACCTCTTTTCAATGCTCTTCCCCAAGATAACCATATGTTATCTACACTCAGCCACAATTCACCTTTCACAAGTCTTAGCAATATAGTCTCATCAAGACTACAAGTAATGTTTTTCAAACATTAATTCTCATAATCCATAATGCACCACAATTATCATCTTCCACTTAAATATTTCCATACATTCAACAATAGTTTAAAAAAAATAAGTCCTCCACTCTTTTATATCAAGGAAACTATCATTTCATTATATCACATTGTGAAATCCACACTCATTTACTTATTTAAACACAAGAAAAGAAGAATTTCATAGTTTTTCTCATGTTTTCAAAAACCCCCAATTTCTAGGGTTTCCATCAAAACCCAACAATCCTCCCATTTCATGGTGAAACCTAATCAAAACCATATTTTTCTTAAATTTAGCACAAAGAACATTCTCATGGATAAAAAGGAAGTTGAGATTTAAAACCCCTCTTTCAAAACTCCCTTTCTCTCTCTTCATTTAGTGCAAGATTAAAATTAACACAACAACCTCATGGAAGCTTTAAAATCAACATTTATGAAGCAAAACATGTATATATGACTCAACCGCGCACCTACCGAAGTGAAAAGAAAGTCGATTCAAAATAAGCAAGGATGAGAGTCTAGCGAAGAGGCATCCGGACACAACAATCCCAAAGAAAACGAGAAAGGAGGAACGTGTAGCAAAATCGACCATCACAGTTCCAACAAAAATGAGCCTAGCTGAACACAATTTAAAGCCTTTGGCTATACAAAATAGATACAACAAAAATAGAAGCTCTTGCTCCAAATCCTGCCAAGCTACTGCCTTAGCGGAGGCATATCACCAACACCTGAAAATGATTTTTCCTAAATAGGGTGAGCCAACGCCCAGTAGAAACAATCTAACACAATATATGAATCTTAACAAAGATATAAGTAAATTGTGCATATACAATGTCCGTAGAAAAATCATTCAAGTCTTACAAAATTATAATATGCCAAGTTTTATATCTCAATCCTTGTTATCTCAATTTCATTCACGTCAATTCAATTCATCTAAACTCATGAGCAAATTTCATTATTTTCTAGACAACCCAACTGAGACTACAACCTAGTGGTTCCCAAATCAACATAACAGTCACACAAACACTTCAATTTGCCATTTTACGAAAATTTTGTCCACGGGAATCGACACCCATGTATACGCGCGGTTTCGAAACTTTCACCCTGGACACACAGGCCAACTTAATTTTATGGAGTCTATCCCCTTTCTCCTCCCGAACATGGAGTACATCCCATTTCTCCTCCCAAACATCATAGATATACAATGTATTTAAAACACAATCATATTCAATGACAACCAACGAAAGTTTAATTTCAATTCACCTAATCCTCATGCAATTTCTACAACAATCATAGCTACCCTTCACTGATAGCCCAACACAGATATTTCTAAACAGATATTCAATCTCAAGACAAATAATTTATTCAAAATTTCATAGGTGAGTGATAATACATATCATTCTCCACCGTTTATGTCAACATCCATTCAATTTCACATTTTCAATCCCAATTCCATTTATTTATACAAAATAAATATGTGAAACATTTTAGGGCAAACTCCATTTTCCCCAAATATCAACCCAAATGCCAAAATCACTATTTTGTCACAATATAACCTCATATTCAACCCTATAACCATTTATAACTCATTCACTTAGAAACCCCTCTTTTGATATAATACCCAAACCCTAGGTTTGTTCATAGTACACCCAAATTCCACCATTGTTACAAAACAACTCATAACTAAGTTAAAAGTCATAAGAAAATATAGAAAATCCCTATCTCAAGTTTAGAAGACCAAAGCAAAAGATGGAGAAACTTCAAAGACACTAAAACCAAACTTTAATCAGACCAAAAGAGAGCCCTCGAGGCACTCTTCCTTTTTAACAAAGGCACACGGGTATAGAGATCACTAGATCCAGGTGAAAATGTAGAGAGAATGTGAGTTTTAGAGAGAGAGAGACTCTAGATCTAGGGTTTTTGAAAAGTAGAGAGAGAGAAATGAAAAAGTGATATAAAATGACCTTTTTACGAACTGATATACGTACAGTATGCTCATGCACAAGAGTTGACGTTCGAGCGTTAGACACAATAAGTTGTTCCGCTTGAGTGCAAGAAGTGACGCTCGAGTGCCAAGACACATTCAAAAGGGCATTATCGCTCAAGTGTAAGAAGTGCCCCTCGAGCGTAGAATACACATATCCAATAGTTTTGCAGACAATAGACCAACGCTCGAGCGCAATAAAGGACACTTGAGCGCCCACCCGCTCGAGCGTAGGAAATGTCGTTCGAGCATAGAAAATATTCTCCTAGTAATTTTGCAGACCTGCAAAGTATTGAGAGTTCGCAAAGCTAGCTCAAGCGCAAGAAGTGACGCTCGAGCGGAGGACCAAAAAATCTGGGCAACATAAGATTTGAAAATCAAGCAACCAACTTGTTCCAAACATGCTCGATACAACCAAATAGCCAAACTCAAGTAAGAATAAGGGTAAAATGACAATGAACAACATTCAGAAACCATTAGCCCGAGTTCGGAATACAACAAGAGTTGGGTCAAAACTGGAATAGCTATAATAAATGAGGTGTGATGATGCATTAGAAAAACTAAGAACAGATATTGGAGCTCTCTTCTGCGTATATCATTAAACACTAATATTAATATTGGTGTCAATAAAACTAACAACTTAGGCATAAGAATGGAACTTACAGTCCATATTATTCGTCTGTGCTGCTACAAGTAAAATTTGGACTGAAACAACCAGCAGACAGACATAAATTCTTGAACCCATTATTCAAGCAAGAACCACGTAGATTCTTCAACTCACTGAATGATAATGAGACACTTCAAAACCACCTAATTCTTTCCTTCAGTTCCAGTTGTTCAGTATAACTCTTCAAGATAAGAAAGTTTCTTCATGACTGTAGTCAACATATGCATAGCTGCAATTAGAACAATATGAAAGCACATGGACATAAAAATTATTTGTTCAAGTAATTACAATACAACAATTGCACACCATGATCTGATTTCCTTCACAACAGAACAGAATGAAAAAGAAATCCATTGTTACACCAAAGTTAATATGAACTAATTGTAAATATAAGGGATTTGTAAGAGGAAACCTGCTAGTCTTGTAGATTCCTCAAGAAGAAGAAAAATTCAAGGCATTTACAAAATTAAAGGCCCATGGACAAGTTTGATTTTTGAGTTAGATTAGTCATTAGGGACAAGAGTACTAGTACCTTTTCTGGGGAACAAATTTCCACTTGGGTCATTTTCCAATGAAGTTGTCAAACAAGTTGCCAATTGTGCATCATGATAATCACAAGATGCTAAGACTTTTTTGACTAGGGGGTTGTAAATGTAACATGAGAAGAAGGAAAATGAAAGCCTAAGTATACACATCAACACATTACTTCTACACTTAAATCTCTGTTTTTCTTATATCAATGCATTTCCATCTGCACAATTTTGTATGAATCCCAAGACACCAAGTTGGTATTTTGTGTAACGGGTATATACAGTGTGTAGCTTCACTCTCACCTATGGGTTAACATTTCAAATTTTGCTTGCCACGTCATTTGGGAATTTAGGGAGGAGAAATTAGTGGATGAATTATTTAAAAAAAAAAAAAAATGAATGCTCCTTTAAAGATTGGAGATGTAGGCCATAAGTGCAATTTCAAAATATCTAGGCTAATAGACTCAAACTCTATTCTTTTGGGGTCGAAAAGACAAAATAATTTAAAAGACCATATTGCCTCTACCTATTTGTCCACGTCACATATATGTCCATTTGTCATCTCCCTATTTATTCACAAGTCATCTATTAGTCTACCTAATCTATCTATCTGTTCATATCACCACTATCACCAATCACCACTGCCATTGCCATCACCGGCGCCAACGGTGGTCAAGATGTGATCTAGTGGCAATGGAGTAAAAATAGAAAAAAAAATATATCTTTAAAACAATAATTTGTTCTTCTTGTTAGATAATTTTATTGATCATGTCATTGTGTCCATAAAAGATCAATTGTTAAACCTAATGTCATATCTCATAGAAAATAGATTTATCACCAATAAAACCTTAAGGATTAAATTTTTCTATAGTAAAAAATTATTACTGAGAATCTTTTTCCAATAATTAAGTTCTTTGACATCCAAATTGACATATTAATTTCCATCAATTTATTGGTTGGTTATACTAAACCCCATCAACTATTAGCAAATATCATTTTGACTCCCTCATTTACAAAAAATATCTAAAACATGAGTTCCAATCCTTTCATCAAACTCATATCAAATAGAGGTAGAATTACTTTTTTCATCAAATCAAGGGAACTTTACCCTTTCATCAAATTTGTAGGTAACTGTTGGATCGAACATCCTCCTGGACAACGTCTTCCTTGCAAAATTGCCCATAAAGGTGTTGGTCAATTCACACAAATAGGTTGACGGGCTAAACATCCGCCCGGTTGTCCTTCCGGTCGAGCAGTGTTTTGATGAAAAATGCAAATTGTCCATTGGAATGCTCAATATCAGATGAAACTTTTACTCAAATTTAATGAAAAAAAAAATGTTGAAAATACCAATAACAGGTAGTATGGTAAAGGAGTCAAATCGAGTTGAGTAAAATTATTTAAATATATTTTAAAATTAAAAAAATTAAAATATATTTAAATTTAATTTATTTATGTTTTGAAATAAATTCATATGAGCTTTAATCTTATCACTAACAGAGAGCAACTTGTTTTTTTTTTTAAATGTATATAATCGAATCAAACTTAATAAATTTCGAAATATGTTTAAACTTTACTTATATAATGAACCAATCTCCAACAAATTTTTAATGAGCCGAGTCCCAATAGCTAATTTTTTTTACAACCTACAGCTAATTAAGATAACCAAATTTTTAGGTCGTTTATCTCAAAAAAAAATTCTTATTGTTACGTGCCTAAATCATCTAAAGTCATAATAAAATAAATCTCATTTTGATGTTAGGTCCTCATCCTCAAAAAATTTTGGCCCCTTAGCAAACAAACATATAATTTTGTACGAAAATTTTACAAAAAAAAAATTTATTTGTAGATTATTATTACTATTATCCACGGCCCCCAAAATTTGAAAAATCTCATCATTCCATACACTTTTAAGACTTTACAAGATAAAATTAGCATTTTGATCCCAAAAATTTAGGACGAATTACACTAACGGTCTTTATAGTTTGAGATTTGTGTTACTTTGATTCCTGATCTTTCAATTATAATACAATTAACTCTAAATTTTGAATCTCGTGCTACATAAGGACAATTGAAGACACAAACTCCTTTGCAAACAAAAAATGCTCAATTTCAAGGGCAAAATTGTCAATTTGATAAAATATAAACTAGTTTGACAAAAATAAATGTCAAAAAGTTATTTTTGAATTTTTAAAAATTATTTTTACCCACCAAAGATAAAATAATATAAAAATGATAAATCTTTTACATTTACATTTTTATTTTTTTAACCAAATTAATTTTTAGTATGTATTTAGATGATAATCATGTAATGGATGGCGATTTTGTTGATGTTTTTGGATGGTTATCATGTAATAGGTGGTTGTTTTGTTGATGTTTTTGGATAGTTATCATGTAATAGATGGTTGTTTTGTTGTTATTTTTGGATGGTTCTTAGGTAATGAGTGGTTATTAGACTTTTAATATGTAATCTATATGTTCAATATATAAAATGTTTTTAGTTTTGAATTTTTTGATTTGATAGATTACTTTAATGATGACATCAAAATTGTTACCATGTTTGACTCTTAAAAAAATCAAAACTAATTTAACGAAAATAAATATAAAAAAAATTAATTGTAAAAAATTATTTCTACCCTCCCAACAGATAAAATTATATAAATATGGTGTGTTTTTAATTTTTTTCACCAATTTAATTTTTAGTTTCTTAGAAAAAAAAATGAAAATAGATTGTGAAAACCAAACCAAATAGAATTTTATAACCAAGAAAGTGTCATTATTATTCATTAAAAACATGCCATTACATTTCAAACAACATAAAAGTTAACTAATACAAAATAAGTTGTATGGCGACTTTACTCTTGAAATGGACCGTTGACAAAGGAAATATCTTTGATTGTTCTTGTTTTGAATAAGATTCAAAATTCAGGATCAAATATATCACAACTGAAAAATCAAGGACCAAAGTAACACAAGCTCCAAATTACAGGGACTGTTAATGTAATTTGGTTTAAAAATTATATAATTTTATTTGGGTTATTTACATGAAGACCTCCTAAATTACTGAAAAGTATCACTTTTACCCCCCCTAAACTATAAAAGGGTAGAGGTAGGCCACTAAACTATTGAGAAAATCACTTTACCCTCTAAATTATAAAAGCGTACAAATGTCCCTAAATTATAAACGTACAAATTGGACTGTTAAAGAAAGGGGTCAAAATGAAACACATCAATAGTGTAAGTGGTTTATTTGCATGTTTTTATAATTTAGGGGGTCTATTTATATGTTTTTGCAGTTTAAGGAATCAAAATGATACTTCTTAATAGTTTAGAGAGTCACTAAGTAAATAATTCTATTTTATAGTAAGCAAAATAAATTTATCTTGGCAATTTGTTAATTTTTGGGTCCCTTACCAGCTATCAAATATAGGCATGGGTTGCCCCGATTAGGATGCATCTGTGTTTAATTTCCAACCGAGTAATACTTGAGATTTTAAAAATTTTACTAAATTTTCTATTAAATATTTTATATGGGTGTGGAACCTACATCATGTGAGTCTCATGTAAATCTCATACCCATATGAGATATTTAGTAAAAAATTTAATAAAATTTTTAACGTCTAACATTTTTTTTTCCCAACCAACCCAACTGTGGGGAAGCCTGAAAAGGGTCCACCCCACTTCAATATGCTTGAGGTTTGTTTGGTAATTTTTTCTATTCTTAAAAAAAAAATAAAACTAGGGGATAAGATCACTTGATGGGTGTGCTATTAAATTTATAAAATATAAATTTTAATTTTAAATTAAAAATATATATAGTGTTTGTTGATTAAGTGGTAAGGGTGTTGTTTTCCAAACCTAAGATAACTGGCGGGCTATCTTGTGCACTTCAATATAAAAAAAAAATTTCTTCCTTTTTTTGATATAAAAAAAATCCACTAGAGAAAAGGAGAGAGTAGGCTTCAAGAGACTAAAATGAGTTATTCACATATATAATAACTAGTGGGTGGCACAAGCGATGCGTGTGCAATTCAGATAACTAATAATAAAAACAAATAATAAAGAATTTAATATCATAATATGTGTGTTATTTAAGTGATAAGTATGTTCTTAATAAAACCCAAGCTCTTGGGTTCAAGGTTCAAAACTTACTTACGCTGTGTATAATAATATTTTTTTTTTTTTATTATTTTAGCATATATAAAGTTGCCACATGGCATGAAGAGAAGAAGGTTTCACTAAACCAATTTAGACATTCACTTAATAATAGTATAGGTAATAATAATAATAACAACTAGTGCATATGTGATGCGTATGCAATTAAATAAATAAAAATAAAACTAGACTTTTACTATATATATGTGGTATGTCATGCAAGTGGTAAGAGTCTTATTTATTAATTCAAAGGTTTAAGGTTTGAGTCTTACGCTTGTTAGCTATCTAATTTTTATTTTATTTTATTTTATATTTCAAATAGGAAAATGAGGACACGTGGCATAAAGAGAAGTCACCAAAGTTTGGACACCAAGTGAATTGTTCACTTTTAATAATAGTATAGATAGCTACATAGATAGATATGAGCTAAAAAATTTAATATATTTGAAAATAATTTTTTTTTTGATTTTTTTTTAATAGAAAAATGTCAAAAAGTAGAGTATGAATGGGAATTAATTTTAACAAAAATGCTTCATAGCCTGAATTTGTGTGGCACGAATGGCTTGAATATATCAAAATGACATCATTTTACCCTCAAAATGACGTCGTTTTGAGACATTCGAGCCATTCAAATTATGAAAATTCGGGCTACTAATCATTGTTGTTTAATTTTAAATATGTCCAATCTATAAAAATATTGAAAAAATCATTTTTTTTTTAATAAACAAAACAAGCTTTGACGTAGTGAACAAAAGAATGGGAACACCAAATAGACCTCTAACCTTCGTTGTTGTTGTTGTTGTTTTTTTGAAAGTTGAATTTAACAATATTATTACATTAATCATATTTTTTTAATCACATTTTATTCGCCATGATAAGAACTCGCAAATATTTGACCTAAGAGTTTATCTCATAGAGTGGTGTCTTTTATAAGACTCAAGTTTCTTATACTAATCTATATCTATCTATATATATATTACATAAGAAAAATGGTCTTTTTAGTAAGGAGCCTTGTGAGAGTTTCAATATCTCATACTAATTTTCTTAATTTTCGTAATTTTAAATAATTAAGAAAATCTCCATTGGTTAGTTTTTATTTGACAATCCCACAACGGGAAAAAGAAGGAAAAAAATGAGTTGTTTTACTCATATAAAGAAAATCTTATACTCTCATCCCATTTAATGAGGAGCGTGGTGAGAGTTTCAATATCTCATAATAATTTTCTTGATTTTCTTAATTTTAAACAATTAAATTTTTTTTATTGGTTAGCTTTTATTTAATCATCCCACATCGGGAAAAAGAAGAAAGAAAATAAGTTATTCCACTCATATTAAGTGAATCTTATACTCCCATCCCATTTAATATTGCAGTGTTCAATTCAATATAGATTAAATTTTAAAAATTTTAATTAATTAATTATGATCTAGTCGATTAGGCTAAATCATTTTTAATTGATTGATTTGTTGGCTTAACTGCAATTTTAGCGGTTTTTTCAAAATATGTTGATTAGATTTGTTTAATTCAAAATAAACTAAAGATTGATTTGATTAAAGATTGAAAGACTGAGATGGCTTGATTAGAAATAAACTTCCTATCCAAATAATTGTTAACTTTTATTTTATAATCCCACATCAGAAAAGGGAAAAAAAAAGTGAATTATTTTACTTATATAAGGTGAATCTTAATAGTGTAGTATTGTGTATATTTCAATTCAAGACAGTTTAAATTTTAAAATTTTAAAATAACATTTAAAAGTTTTAATTAATTAATTTTTGTATAAGTTAGTTGGTCATTTGACCTAACCAGTTGTAACGTCCCGAAATAATACCACATGAACCACCCACATTAATCAACATCTACCGAATAAACAATGTCATAACACCAACCTTTACATCATATACCAACAATGCTTATACAAAAGTTCTACATGCGATTTTTACATTCAAGGATATTATAGCGACCCCGGTCTTTTCCCATTTGATTATTGTATCCGGACTTAGGTTCCGTAGATTCTGTCATTGTATAATTGTTGTTGTCATCCTTTATTTTCTCTTTTGGAGTTATAGAATGTGTTGGGCAGGTTTGTTTCAGGTTGGTTGGGTTCGGAAACCAAGTGTTGCTGTCTAGTTTTTGGGTTGGTCGCTCGAGCGAGGACTTGGTCGCTCGAGCGAGGGTTGTATTTTGTGTCTGGTGGCTCGAGCCAGCTTTTCTTCGCTCGAGCGAGCGATTGCGTCTAGTATAGACCTGAGAGCAGTGTTTCTTCGCTCGAGCGAGCGAGGTGTATGTTCTCGAGTTCTTTGCTCAAGCGAGCATTCTGTCGCTCGAGCGTGCTTCTGGATTGCAAACCTGAAGCATCGAGTTTTTGGCTCGAGCGAGCTTTTCTTCGCTCGAGCGAGGCTTTTTTGTGTCTGGTCGCTCGAGCGACCATGTCTTCGCTCGAGCGAGCCTGTTCAGTTTAAATAGGCAGCAGCGGGTTTTTGATCAGTTTTTCTATCTTTTTTTGTTTCCAAACCCTAGGTCCGACTTTTCTCTCTCCCTACTCACCTTTTCTCTTAGGTTTGATCTATTTAGGGTGTGTTTCTACCCTAGTTGCTTTATTAAAAAGATAGAGTGGGTCGAGATCTTTGTTTTAATCTGAGAATTTGTGAATTTGGAGCACTTTGGACTTTGGGTCTTCATCTTCCTCTTCTCCATTCTGGTTAATTCTTCGAGGTAGGGATTTCCTACTCCAATGTATACGTTTTGTTCTAAGTTTTGGCATTTTAATATGTTGGGGTAGTTTGGTAATTTTAGGAAAAACCCTAGTTGTTTAATAGATTGATTTGTATAATTAATTTAAGGAAAATTGGGGGAAATTAGTTGAATTCATGAGATTGAGGAATTTATTGATTAAATGGGGTAGTTGATTAATTTAAATCACTCGCCTATTGAATTGTTGATTTATTTATTTCCAGTCTAGAAATAATTGTTTTGGGCTATCGGTGGAGGATAGTCATGATTGTTGTAGACATTGCATGTGGATTAGGGATAACTGGAACTAATCATATTGGTTAAGTCATTGTTTGACTATTGAATTAATACAGAAAATACGTGTATTGATTGAGCATGCATTTGCATATTATGTGGGAGGAGATAGAGGATGTACTCCACGGTTTAGGGGAAGATAGGGGATGGACCTCTAAACCGAAATTTGTTTGGGAGGAGATAGGGGATGGACTCCATTAGCATCACTTTTATGTGTGCTTATTGATATTGAAGTGTTTATATATATATATATATATATATAATTGATACAGCACTAAAATGTGTATCAATCTGGAAGTATGAAGTGTTGTGATATGAGCCTGAGTCTCATTTGTTTTGGTTGATATTAGAAGTAATGTGAATATTATATATAGTTCACTGTTGTAAGTTTGGCCAGGTTCTGAGCCATATTGGTAATAATGGATAGTTGAATAATAAATGGAAAGTGAGGCTGATAATTCGTGTTATCCATCTATTGAATGCTACTGCTTTATTCAATACTTATATATGGTTTAGTATATTTCTACTGGGCTGTAGCTCACCCTATATGGGAACATCATTTTCAGGTTTAGGTGATAAGCTACCTCCAAGGACTTAGCTTGGAAGGATTTGGACTTTGAAGCCTTGTCTTTAGTTATTTGTTTTTATTTGAATTACATGTAAACATTCAAGCCTAGGGCTTTATTTGTATTTGAGCTAGAACTCATAATTTTGTGTCCAAGTGTTGGCTTGGCAAGATGTAAGCCCGTAGGGCATTTATTATGATGTTACATGGAATGTTTTTATTTCGTAATACTCTGATGAATGAGATAATGCAATGTTTTCTTTTAATAATGCAAGTCATTGTTATATGTATAATGGGTTAAATTTCGAGGGCGTCACAACTTGGTATCAGAGCGTACCGGGTTCGAATACTTTGGGTACGTGGGAAGTGATTAGTATCACAATGGGTTCGTCTCGTTTGATAGAGACTTAGATGTACTGTTATATGCTTATATGATAACATGTTTATGTGACTATATGGGTATGGAACGTAGTTTCTAGGATGTTGATTGGACCCTTGAGTTTCTAGTAGTCTTGTTGGAAAGGCACTTGATCAATGCTGCTTCCAACCGGAACTATAGTAACGCTTCGGGACTATTATCATCCAGAAATGAAATTCGTAGGTGCTTATGTGATTATGTGCTTATGTGGAATGAATTACTGTTGTCCAATGCATTAGGATGCGAGTGTTTAGTTTCGGCACATCTATTAATGTGCTAACGCTTTTGTTTCCTTTATTAGGATGTCAGGACGAGGACGAGGACGCGGTAGGCGTGGTAGACAGGGTAGGCAGGAAGTGCCTATACCGGAGGAGGTTCCGGCAGTACAGGAGGGAGTTGGCCAGGCCAATGTGGCCGAGCCGGTAGGACAGCAGGCTATGGGCGCTTTGGCCTGAGAGATAGCAGGGGCATTCAGGGAGTCAGTAGGCATTCTCAGAGCTGAGAATCAGGCTCAGGTTCATGTTGCAGATACAGGTCCTTCTTTTCTGAAGAGGGAGTTCTTCCGGTCCAACCCGGACGATTTTTTAGGTGATCCTAAAGAGCCGCTTAAGGCAGATGAATGGCTCGAACAGACAACGAAGACGTTTGAGATGCTAGGCATCGAAGACGGGGCACTGAAGGTGACCTTGGCATCTTTCCAGGTTAAGGGGGATGCGGGTCAGTGGTGGAAGTTCACTAAGGGCCGTATAGGAGGGACTTGGGAGGCTTTCGTAGATGCTTTCCAGGAGAAGTTCCTGTCTTCAGCAGTTAAGGAGAGGTTGAGGGAGCAGTTTTGCCAGCTTAAGCAGAATAGTTCTTCAGTGGCCGAGTTCGAGGACTCGTTTACTAGCTTGTCCAGGTTTGCACCTGAGTTGGTGGCGTCTGAGGAACGCCGTTGTATTGAGTTCGAGAAGAAGTTGAGGCGCGGCCTCAAGTTGAGAATTGTAGGGACTATGATTCGAGATTATGGGCGTCTGGTTGATACTGCAGCTCATACTGAGATTATGATGCAGGAAGAGGAGGAAGGGCAGAAAGGCTCCAAGAGGAGTCAGGATGGTCAGAGTGATGGTAGGAGACAGAAGGGTTTTAACCCTCAGCAGTCTCAGGGTAGCTTTTCTAGATCAACTTTTCCTGTGCCGAGTGCTAGTTCTGGGAAAGGCAGCCAGGGGGACATTACCTGTTTCAAGTGTGGTCAGCTGGGCCACAAGTCTCCAGCTTGGCCGCAGAAAGGAGGAGGATAGAGGGCAGCGTCATCTTCGGCTCGATCTGAGAGCCAGAGTCAGGGTAGAGGCCAGCCGCTCTCGTGTTATCAGTGTGGTCAGCCAGGGCACATGAAGAGGTATTGCCCGCAGTTGGGTGGCACACCTGGTGCATCTGGTTTGAGGCAGACTCAAGGTCAGCAGCCAGCTCAGTCGGGTCAGGCCTCGAGGGCCAATCAGGGGGCTTCATCGTCCCAGTCTGTGCAGCAGTCTTATGCTCCTAGGGGTGAGCAGGTTGATCAGAGACCATCTGGGCGCGTGTATGCTGTTACCGCGCAGGACCTTGTACCGGCTCCATCTGTTGTGAGAGGTACCTTCTTGTTTTGCAACTCGGTTGCTAATGTTTTGATTGATACGGGTGCATCTCATTCCTTTGTGTCTGCTGCATTTGCATCTGTTTTGGAGTTGGAGTTAGCACAGTTAGCATCTCCTATTTGTGTAGTGTCACCTCTTGGGGGTGAATTGATCTTGAAACAAGGTGTTAGGGGTTGTGATATAGAGGTCGACTATCATAGACTCCCGTTTCCTTTTGTAGTTATGCCCATGAAGGGCTTTGATGTTATTTTGGGTATGGACTGGTTATCGTCATACCGGGCAGTTATCGATTGCTACCGCCAGAGGGTCACTTGTTGTACCGTGGGCGGAGAGTGTTTTCATTTTCTGGGGGACCGGGTTGGTAGTGTTTTGCCACCGGGGTATGACTCGCGAGGGCGGAGTGAGCTTAGTGGTCTACTTGCTAGCTTTGAGAGTGGTGAGTGTGATGAGACCCAGACTGTGTTGCCAAGGGTGGTTTGTGAGTACTCGGACGTCTTTCCCGAGGATCTTGTTGGTTTGCCACCGCATCGAGAGATTGAGTTCTCTATTGACCTAGTGCCCGGCACGGCGCCAATTTCTATGGCACCTTATCGTTTTGCCCCAGCCGAGTTAGTTGAGTTGAAGATTCAGCTCCAGGAGTTGCTAGATAAGGGCTATATCCGTCCTAGTGTTTCGCCGTGGGGAGCACCGGCCCTCTTTGTTAAAAAGAAAGGTGGTGCTTTGAGACTTTGTATAGATTACCGGAAATTGAATCGGGCTACGGTTAAGAATAAGTACCCTATGCCTCGTATAGATGATCTGTTCGACCAGTTGAAGGGTTCCCGTTGTTTCTCTAAGATAGATTTGAGATCGGGTTACCACCAGTTGAGGGTCAGGGAGGAGGATATTCCGAAGACGGCATTCCGTACGCGGTATGGCCACTATGAGTTTCTGGTGATGCCATTTGGGCTCACCAATGCACCGGCAGTGTTTATGGATTTGATGAACCGGATCTTCCGGGAATTCTTAGATCGTTTTGTAGTTGTCTTCGTGGACGACATTCTGATTTATTCACCTTCGGAGGAGGAGCACAAGGAACACTTGAGAGTGGTGCTTGAGTTACTTAGAGCCCATAAGCTTTATGCTAAGTTTGGGAAGTGTGAGTTCTGGCTAGAAGAGGTGAAGTTTTTAGGCCATGTAGTTTCGGGGAAGGGGTGTCTGTTGATACATCCAAGACAGAGGCAGTGCAAGATTGGGCACAGCCTAAGAGTGTGTTTGAGATCCGCAGTTTTCTGGGATTAGCTGGGTATTATCGCCGATTTGTGAAGGATTTCTCCAGGTTAGCTTCGCCTTTGACTAGATTGACTCGGAAGGGAGTCAAATTTGTATGGAGTGAGACTTGTGAAAAGTCGTTTCAGGAGTTGAAAGTTAGACTGACCACCGCTCCAGTCTTGATTATTCCGGAGAGAGGGTTGGGTTATGCAGTCTATTGTGACGCCTCACGAGAGGGTCTGGGTTGTGTGTTGATGCAAGAGGGGAAAGTAGTTGCCTATGGCTCACGTCAGTTGAAAATTCACGAGAAGAATTACCCTACGCATGATTTAGAGTTAGCAGCTGTGATATTTGCCTTGAAGATTTGGAGGCATTATCTTTACGGTGAGAGGTTCGAGGTATTCTCGGATCATAAGAGTCTGAAATATCTGTTCACACAGAAAGACTTGAACTTGAGGCAGAGGAGGTGGATGGAGTTCATTGAGGATTATGACTTCGAGTTGCATTATCATCCGGGGAAGGCCAATGTGGTGGCCGACGCCCTTAGCAGGAAACCTGTTGGTGACATAGCTAGTATAGCCATTCGGGAGTGGGAGATGTTGGGTGCACTTGGGGAGTTTGATTTGCTTCTGGGCGAATCCGTTGAGGCTGCAGCCTTGTTTTCTGTTGTTGCGCAGCCTACACTTGTGACTCGAGTGTTAGAGGCTCAGAGGGGTGACCTTGAGGTAGAATCTCTCCGAGAGAAGATCTCCAATGGGAAGGTTGAGAAGGGTTTGACGGTGTATCCCGACCTGAGTGTGAGATACCGAGACCGTCTGTTTGTGCCGGAATCTTGCGAGAAGAGGTACTCCGAGAGTTTCATCATTCACGCCTTGCGGTGCATCCGGGAGGCACTAAGATGTATCGGGATTTGGGTCGCCAGTTTTGGTGGCGGGGTATGAAGAGAGATGTGGCAGCTTTCGTGTCTAAGTGCCTTACTTGTCAGCAAGTGAAGGCCGAGCATCAGAGGCCAGCGGGTTTGTTACAACCCTTGCCTATTGCCGAGTGGAAGTGGGAGCATGTCACTATGGACTTCGTTGTAGGTCTTCCGAGGACTCAGCGGGGTAGTGATGCTATTTGGGTGGTTGTAGACCGGTTGACTAAGTCGGCGCACTTCATTCCTATGCGCGTGAGAGATTCGGTAGATCATCTTGCCGACTTGTACATTCGGGACATAGTGAGGTTGCACGGGGTCCCAGTGACGATCGTCTCAGATAGAGATCCTCGTTTTACTGCTAGGTTGTGGCAGAGTTTGCAAGTGCCTTAGGCACTAAGTTGACCTTTAGCACGGCTTATCATCCTCAGACTGACGGGCAGTCCGAGCGTACTATTCAGATCCTTGAGGATATGCTTCGGGGTTGTGTTCTTGATTTCAGTGGGTCGTGGGAGAGGCACTTGCCTTTGGTGGAGTTTGCCTACAACAACAGTTTCCAGTCTAGTATCGGTATGGCACCGTTTGAGGCCTTGTATGGCCGACCTTGTAGATCTCCTGTTTGTTGGGCCGAGGTGGGTGATGCACCTTTGTTGGGTCCGGAGTTGTGAGGGAAACGACGGAGAAAGTTGAGCTTATCCGTAAGAGGCTTGTTACAGCCCAGAGTCGTCAGAAATCGTATGCCGACCGTAGGAGGAGACCTTTGGTTTTTGAGGTAGGTGATCATGTCTTTCTGAAAATATCACCTAGGCGGGGATTGATGAGGTTTGGGAAGAGCGGGAAGTTGTCCCCTCGGTTTATTGGTCCTTTTGAAATCCTTGAGAGGATTGGCGAGGCTGCTATCGTTTAGCTTTGCCGCCGCAGTTATCCGGAGTTCATGACGTGTTTCATGTGAGTATGCTTCGGAAGTATGAGCCGGATCCATCACATGTGTTGGATTGGACCGATTTAGAAGTTGACGAGGATGTCTCGTACAAGGAGAGACCGGTTCGGGTTTTGGATAGGCGGGATCAAGTTTTGCGAGGCAAAACCATCCCTTTGGTAAAGGTTCTGTGGAAACATCACGGGGTGGAGGAAGCCACTTGGGAACGTGAGTTGGAAGTCCGCGAGAAATATCCGGACATGTTTATTGATTTGTAATCTTGTATTTAGATTTTGTAATATTGATGAATTTAAGAACATTATATATATGTCTTAAGTTGGAAAACATTGAGAATGTTTTGGTTTAATGGAAGAATTTTGAAACTTGCCTCATAATGGGAGTTATTAGAACATTGCATATGTTAAATTTATTGTAGAATTGGAGTGATATCATGAAATTGAATATGATATGAAAATGTGAATTATGTATTTGAAAACTGTTGATCTTGAAAGGAAATTGCATATTGATAATGCAGGTGGATATCTATACATGTATTTGTGATGCCTCTTGATAAGAGATGAAATGGCCAGTTTTGGGTCAAGTTGTTTATTATTAAATTGTCATATTGTTGGAATTTGAGAAAAACCTGTTTTCGAAAACTTATGCTTAATTTCGGGGACGAAATTCTTTTAAGGGGGGGAGGTTATAGCGACCCCGGTCTTTTCCCATTTGATTATTGTATCCGGACTTAGGTTCCGTAGATTCTGTCATTGTATAATTGTTGTTGTCATCCTTTATTTTCTCTTTTGGAGTTATAGGATGTGTTGGGCAGGTTTGTTTCAGGTTGGTTGGGTTCGGAAACCAAGTGTTGCTGTCCAGTTTTTGGGTTGGTCGCTCGAGCGAGGACTTGGTCGCTCGAGCGAGGGTTGTATTTTGTGTCTGGTGGCTCGAGCCAGCTTTTCTTCGCTCGAGCGAGCGATTGCGTCTAGTATAGACCTGAGAGCAGTGTTTCTTCGCTCGAGCGAGCTTTTCTTCGCTCGAGCGAGCGAGGTGTATGTTCTCGAGTTCTTCGCTCGAGCGAGCATTCTGTCGCTCGAGCGTGCTTCTGGATTGCAGACCTGAAGCATCGAGTTTTTGGCTCGAGCGAGCTTTTCTTCGCTCGAGCGAGGCTTTTTTGTGTCTGGTCGCTCGAGCGACTATGTCTTCGCTCGAGCGAGCCTGTTCAGTTTAAATAGGCAGCAGCGGGTTTTTGATTAGTTTTTCTATCTCTTTTTGTTTCCAAACCCTAGGTCCGACTCTTCTCTCTCCCTACTCACCTTTTCTCTTAGGTTTGATCTATTCAGGGTGTGTTTCTACCCTAGTTGCTTTATTAAAAAGATAGAGTGGGTCGAGATCTTTGTTTTAATCTTAGAATTTGTGAATTTGGAGCACTTTGGACTTTGGGTCTTCATCTTCGTCTTCTCCATTCTGGTTAATTCTTCGAGGTAGGGATTTCCTACTCCAATGTATACGTTTTGTTCTAAGTTTTGGCATTTTAATATGTTGGGGCAGTTTGGTAATTTTGGGAAAAACCCTAGTTGTTTAATAGATTGATTTGTATAATTAATTTAAGGAAAATTAGGGGAAATTAGTTGAATTCATGAGTTTGAGGAATTTATTGATTAAATGGGGTAGTTGATTAATTTAAATCACTCGCCTATTGAATTGTTGATTTATTTATTTCCAGTCTAGAAATAATTGTTTTGGGCTATCGGTGGAGGATAGTCATGATTGTTGTAGACATTGCATGTCGATTAGGGATAACTGGAACTAATCATATTGGTTAAGTCATTGTTTGACTATTGAATTAATACAGAAAATACGTGTATTGATTGAGCATGCATTTGCATATTGTGTGGGAGGAGATAGGGGATGTACTCCACGGTTTAGGGGAAGATAGGGGATGGACCTCTAAACCGGAATTTGTTTGGGAGGAGATAGGGGATGGACTCCATTAGCATCACTTTTATGTGTGCTTATTGATATTGAAGTGTTTATATATATATATATTATTGATACAGCACTAAAATGTGTATCAATCTGAAAGTATGAAGTGTTGTGATATGAGCCTGAGTCTCATTTGTTTTGGTTGATATTGGAAGTAATGTGAATATTATATATAGTTCACTGTTGTAAGTTTGGCCAGGTTCTGAGCCATATTGGTAATAATGGATAGTTGAATAATTAATGGAAAGTGAGGCTAATAATTCGTGTTATCCATCTATTGAATGCTACTGCTTTATTCAATTCTTATATATGGTTTAGTATATTTCTACTGGGCTGTGGCTCACCCTATATGGGAACATCATTTTCAGGTTCAGGTGATAAGCTACCTCCAAGGACTTAGCTTGGAAGGATTTGGACTTTGAAGCCTTGTCTTTAGTTATTTGTTTTTATTTGAATTACATGTAAACATTCAAGCCTAGGGCTTTATTTGTATTTGAGTTAGAACTCATAATTTTGTGTCCAAGTGTTGGCTTGGCAAGATGTAAGCCCGTAGGGCATTTATTATGATGTTACATGGAATGTTTTTATTTCGTAATACTCTGATGAATGAGATAATGCAATGTTTTCTTTTAATAATGCAAGTCATTGTTATATGTATAATGGGTTAAATTTGAGGGCGTTACAACTTGGTATCAGAGCGTACCGGGTTCGAATACTTTGGGTACGTGGGAAGTGATTAGTATCACAATGGGTTCGTCTCGTTTGATAGAGACTTAGATGTACTGTTATATGCTTATATGATAACATGTTTATGTGACTATATGGGTATGGAACGTAGTTTCTAGGATGTTGATTGGACCCTTGAGTTTCTAGTAGTCTTGTTGGAAAGGCACTTGATCAATGCTGCTTCCAACCGGAACTATAGTAACGCTTCGGGACTATTATCATCCAGAAATGAAATTCGTAGGTGCTTATGTGATTATGTGCTTACGTGGAATGAATTACTGTTGTCCAATGCATTAGGACGCGAGTGTTTAGTTTCGGCACATCTATTAATGTGCTAACGCTTTTGTTTCCTTTATTAGGATGTCAGGACGAGGACGAGGACGCGGTAGGCGTGGTAGACAGGGTAGGCAGGAAGTGCCTATACCGGAGGAGGTTCCGGCAGTACAGGAGGGAGTTGGCCAGGCCAATGTGGCCGAGCCGGTAGGACAGCAGGCTATGGGCGCTTTGGCCCGAGAGATAGCAGGGGCATTCAGGGAGTCAGTAGGCATTCTCAGAGCTGAGAATCAGGCTCAGGTTCATGTTGCAGATACAGGTCCTTCTTTTCTGAAGAGGGAGTTCTTCCGGTCCAACCCGGACGAATTTTTAGGTGATCCTAAAGAGCCGCTTAAGGCAGATGAATGGCTCGAACAGACAACGAAGACGTTTGAGATGCTAGGCATCGAAGACGGGGCACTGAAGGTGACCTTGGCATCTTTCCAGCTTAAGGGGGATGCGGGTCAGTGGTGGAAGTTCACTAAGGGCCGTATAGGAGGGACTTGGGAGGCTTTCGTAGATGCTTTCCAGGAGAAGTTCCTGTCTTCAGCAGTTAAGGAGAGGTTGAGGGAGCAGTTTTGCCAGCTTAAGCAGAACAGTTCTTCAGTGGCCGAGTTTGAGGCCTCGTTTACTAGCTTGTCCAGGTTTGCACCTGAGTTGGTGGCGTCTGAGGAACGCCGTTGTATTGAGTTCGAGAAGAAGTTGAGGCGCGGCCTCAAGTTGAGAATTGTAGGGACTATGATTCGAGATTATGGGCGTCTGGTTGATGCTGCAGCTCATACTGAGATTATGATGCAGGAAGAGGAGGAAGGGCAGAAAGGCTCCAAGAGGAGTCAGGATGGTCAGAGTGATGGTAGGAGACAGAAGGGTTTTAACCCTCAGCAGTCTCAGGGTAGCTTTTCTAGATCGACTTTTCCTGTGCCGAGTGCTAGTTCTGGGAAAGGCAGCCAGGGGGACATTACCTGTTTCAAGTGTGGTCAGCTGGGCCACAAGTCTCCAGCTTGCCCGCAGAAGGGAGGAGGACAGAGGCAGCGTCATCTTCGGCTCGATCTCAGAGCCAGAGTCAGGGTAGAGGCCAGCCGCTCTCGTGTTATCAGTGTGGTCAGCCAGGGCACATGAAGAGGTATTGCCCGCAGTTGGGTGGCACACCTGGTGCATCTGGTTTGAGGCAGACTCAGGGTCAGCAGCCAGCTCAGTCGGGTCAGGCCTCGAGGGCCAATCAGGGGGCTTCATCGTCCCAGTCTGTGCAGCAGTCTTATGCTCCTAGGGGTGAGCAGGTTGATCAGAGACCATCTGGGCGCGTGTATGCTGTTACCGCGCAGGACCTTGTACCGGCTCCATCTGTTGTGAGAGGTACCTTCTTGTTTTGCAACTCGGTTGCTAATGTTTTGATTGATACGGGTGCATCTCATTCCTTTGTGTCTGCTGCATTTGCATCTGTTTTGGAGTTGGAGTTAGCACAGTTAGCATCTCCTATTTGTGTAGTGTCACCTCTTGGGGGTGAATTGATCTTGAAACAAGGTGTTAGGGGTTGTGATATAGAGGTCGACTATCATAGACTCCCGTTTCCTTTTGTAGTTATGCCCATGAAGGGCTTTGATGTTATTTTGGGTATGGACTGGTTATCGTCATACCGGGCAGTTATCGATTGCTACCGCCAGAGGGTCACTTGTTGTACCGTGGGCGGAGAGTGTTTTCATTTTCTGGGGGACCGGGTTGGTAGTGTTTTGCCACCGGGGTATGACTCGCGAGGGCGGAGTGAGCTTAGTGGTCTACTTGCTAGCTTTGAGAGTGGTGAGTGTGATGAGACCCAGACTGTGTTGCCAAGGGTGGTTTGTGAGTACTCGGACGTCTTTCCCGAGGATCTTGTTGGTTTGCCACCGCATCGAGAGATTGAGTTCTCTATTGACCTAGTGCCCGGCACGGCGCCAATTTCTATGGCACCTTATCGTTTTGCCCCAGCCGAGTTAGTTGAGTTGAAGATTCAGCTCCAGGAGTTGCTAGATAAGGGCTATATCCGTCCTAGTGTTTCGCCGTGGGGAGCACCGGCCCTCTTTGTTAAAAAGAAAGGTGGTGCTTTGAGACTTTGTATAGATTACCGGAAATTGAATCGGGCTACGGTTAAGAATAAGTACCCTATGCCTCGTATAGATGATCTGTTCGACCAGTTGAAGGGTTCCCGTTGTTTCTCTAAGATAGATTTGAGATCGGGTTACCACCAGTTGAGGGTCAGGGAGGAGGATATTCCGAAGACGGCATTCCGTACGCGGTATGGCCACTATGAGTTTCTGGTGATGCCATTTGGGCTCACCAATGCACCGGCAGTGTTTATGGATTTGATGAACCGGATCTTCCGGGAATTCTTAGATCGTTTTGTAGTTGTCTTCGTGGACGACATTCTAATTTATTCACCTTCGGAGGAGGAGCACAAGGAACACTTGAGAGTGGTGCTTGAGTTACTTAGAGCCCATAAGCTTTATGCTAAGTTTGGGAAGTGTGAGTTCTGGCTAGACGAGGTGAAGTTTTTAGGCCATGTAGTTTCGGGGAAAGGGGTGTCTGTTGATACATCCAAGACAGAGGCAGTGCAAGATTGGGCACAGCCTAAGAGTGTGTTTGAGATCCGCAGTTTTCTGGGATTAGCTGGGTATTATCGCCGATTTGTGAAGGATTTCTCCAGGTTAGCTTCACCTTTGACTAGATTGACTCGGAAGGGAGTCAAATTTGTATGGAGTGAGACTTGTGAAAAGTCGTTTCAGGAGTTGAAAGTTAGACTGACCACCGCTCCAGTCTTGATTATTCCGGAGAGAGGGTTGGGTTATGCAGTCTATTGTGACGCCTCACGAGAAGGTCTGGGTTGTGTGTTGATGCAAGAGGGGAAAGTAGTTGCCTATGGCTCACGTCAGTTGAAAATTCACGAGAAGAATTACCCTACGCATGATTTAGAGTTAGCAGCTGTGATATTTGCCTTGAAGATTTGGAGGCATTATCTTTACGGTGAGAGGTTCGAGGTATTCTCGGATCATAAGAGTCTGAAATATCTGTTCACACAGAAAGACTTGAACTTGAGGCAGAGGAGGTGGATGGAGTTCATTGAGGATTATGACTTCGAATTGCATTATCATCCGGGAAGGCCAATGTGGTGGCCGACGCCCTTAGCAGGAAACCTGTTGGTGACATAGCTAGTATAGCCATTCGGGAGTGGGAGATGTTGGGTGCACTTGGGGAGTTTGATTTGCTTCTGGGCGAATCCGTTGAGGCTGCAGCCTTGTTTTTTGTTGTTGCGCAGCCTACACTTGTGACTCGAGTATTAGAGGCTCAGAGGGGTGACCTTGAGGTAGAATCTCTCCGAGAGAAGATCTCCAATAGGAAGGTTGAGAAGGGTCTGACGGTGTATCCCGACCTGAGTGTGAGGTACCGAGACCGTCTGTTTGTGCCAGAATCTTGTCGAGAAGAGGTACTCCGAGAGTTTCATCATTCACGCCTTGCGGTGCATCCGGGAGGCACTAAGATGTATCGGGATTTGGGTCGCCAGTTTTGGTGGCGGGGTATGAAGAGAGATGTGGCAGCTTTCGTGTCTAAGTGCCTTACTTGTCAGCAAGTGAAGGCCGAGCATCAGAGGCCAGCGGGTTTGTTACAACCCTTGCCTATTGCCGAGTGGAAGTGGGAGCATGTCACTATGGACTTCGTTGTAGGTCTTCCGAGGACTCAGCGGGGTAGTGATGCTATTTGGGTGGTTGTAGACCGGTTGACTAAGTCGGCACACTTCATTCCTATGCGCGTGAGAGATTCGGTAGATCATCTTGCCGACTTGTACATTCGGGACATAGTGAGGTTGCACGGGGTCCCAGTGACGATCGTCTCAGATAGAGATCCTCGTTTTACTGCTAGGTTGTGGCAGAGTTTGCAAAGTGCCTTAGGCACTAAGTTGACCTTTAGCACGGCTTATCATCCTCAGACTGACGGGCAGTCCGAGCGTACTATTCAGATCCTTGAGGATATGCTTCGGGGTTGTGTTCTTGATTTCAGTGGGTCGTGGGAGAGGCACTTGCCTTTGGTGGAGTTTGCCTACAACAACAGTTTCCAGTCTAGTATCGGTATGGCACCGTTTGAGGCCTTGTATGGCCGACCTTGTAGATCTCCTGTTTGTTGGGCCGAGGTGGGTGATGCGCCTTTGTTGGGTCTGGAGTTAGTGAGGGAAACGACGGAGAAAGTTGAGCTTATCCGTAAGAGGCTTGTTACAGCCCAGAGTCGTCAGAAATCGTATGCCGACCGTAGGAGGAGACCTTTGGTTTTTGAGGTAGGTGATCATGTATTTCTGAAAATATCACCTAGGCGGGGATTGATGAGGTTTGGGAAGAGCGGCAAGTTGTCCCCTCCGTTTATTGGAACTTTTGAAATCCTTGAGAGGATTGGCGTGGCTGCCTATCGTTTAGCTTTGCCGCCGCAGTTATCCGGAGTTCATGACGTGTTTCATGTGAGTATGCTTCGGAAGTATGAGCCGGATCCATCACATGTGTTGGATTGGACCGATTTAGAAGTTGACGAGAATGTCTCGTATGAGGAGAGACCGATTCGGGTTTTGGATAGGCGGGATCAAGTTTTGCGAGGCAAGACCATCCCTTTGGTCAAGGTTCTGTGGAAACATCACGGGGTGGAGGAAGCCACTTGGGAACGTGAGTTGGAAGTCCGCGAGAAATATCCGGACATGTTTATTGATTTGTAATCTTGTATTTAGATTTTGTAATATTGATGAATTTAAGAACATTATATATATGTCTTAAGTTGGAAAACATTGAGAATGTTTTGGTTTAATGGAAGAATTTTGAAACTTGCCTGATAATGGGAGTTATTAGAACATTGCATATGTTAAATTTATTGTAGAATTGGAGTGATATCATGAAATTGAATATGATATGAAAATGTGAATTATGTATTTGAAAACTGTTGATCTTGAAAGGAAATTGCATATTGATAATGCAGGTGGATATCTATACATGTATTTGTGATGCCTCTTGATAAGAGATGAAATGGCCAGTTTTGGGTCAAGTTGTTTATTATTAAATTGTCATATTGTTGGAATTTGAGAAAAACCTGTTTTCGAAAACTTATGCTTAATTTCGGGGACGAAATTCTTTTAAGGGGGGGAGGTTATAGCGACCCCGGTCTTTTCCCATTTGATTATTGTATCCGGACTTAGGTTCCGTAGATTCTGTCATTGTATAATTGTTGTTGTCATCCTTTATTTTCTCTTTTGGAGTTATAGGATGTGTTGGGCAGGTTTGTTTCAGGTTGGTTGGGTTCGGAAACCAAGTGTTGCTGTCCAGTTTTTGGGTTGGTCGCTCGAGCGAGGACTTGGTCGCTCGAGCGAGGGTTGTATTTTGTGTCTGGTGGCTCGAGCCAGCTTTTCTTCGCTCGAGCGAGCGATTGCGTCTAGTATAGACTTGAGAGCAGTGTTTCTTCGCTCGAGCGAGCTTTTCTTCGCTCGAGCGAGCGAGGTGTATGTTCGAGTTCTTCGCTCGAGCGAGCATTCTGTCGCTCGAGCATGCTTCTGGATTGCAGACCTGAAGCATCGAGTTTTTGGCTCGAGCGAGCTTTTCTTCGCTCGAGCGAGGCTTTTTTGTGTCTGGTCGCTCGAGCGACCATGTCTTCGCTCGAGCGAGCCTGTTCAGTTTAAATAGGCAGAAGCGGGTTTTTGATCAGTTTTTCTATCTCTTTTTGTTTCCAAACCCTAGGTCCGACTTTTCTCTCTCCCTACTCACCTTTTCTCTTAGGTTTGATCTATTTAGGGTGTGTTTCTACCCTAGTTGCTTTATTAAAAAGATAGAGTGGGTCGAGATCTTTGTTTTAATCTGAGAATTTGTGAATTTGGAGCACTTTGGACTTTGGGTCTTCATCTTCGTCTTCTCCATTCTGGTTAATTCTTCGAGGTAGGGATTTCCTACTCCAATGTATACGTTTTGTTCTAAGTTTTGGCATTTTAATATGTTGGGGTAGTTTGGTAATTTTGGAAAAAAAACCCTAGTTGTTTAATAGATTGATTTGTATAATTAATTTAAGGAAAATTGGGGGAAATTAGTTGAATTCATGAGATTGAGGAATTTATTGATTAAATGGGGTAGTTGATTAATTTAAATCACTCGCCTATTGAATTGTTGATTTATTTATTTCCAGTCTAGAAATAATTGTTTTGGGCTATCGGTGGGGATAGTCATGATTGTTGTAGACATTGCATGTGGATTAGGGATAACTGGAACTAATCATATTGGTTAAGTCATTGTTTGACTATTGAATTAATACAGAAAATACGTGTATTGATTGAGCATGCATTTGCATATTGTGTGGGAGGAGATAGGGGATGTACTCCACGGTTTAGGGGAAGATAGGGGATGGACCTCTAAACCGAAATTTGTTTGGGAGGAGATAGGGGATGGACTCCATTAGCATCACTTTTATGTGTGCTTATTGATATTGAAGTGTTTATATATATATATTATTGATACAGCACTAAAATGTGTATCAATCTGGAAGTATGAAGTGTTGTGATATGAGCCTGAGTCTCATTTGTTTTGGTTGATATTGGAAGTAATGTGAATATTATATATAGTTCACTGTTGTAAGTTTGGCCAGGTTCTGAGCCATATTGGTAATAATGGATAGTTGAATAATAAATGGAAAGTGAGGCTGATAATTCGTGTTATCCATCTATTGAATGCTACTGCTTTATTCAATACTTATATATGGTTTAGTATATTTCTACTGGGCTGTGGCTCACCCTATATGGGAACATCATTTTCAGGTTCAGGTGATAAGCTACCTCCAAGGACTTAGCTTGGAAGGATTTGGACTTTGAAGCCTTGTCTTTAGTTATTTGTTTTTATTTGAATTACATGTAAACATTCAAGCCTAGGGCTTTATTTGTATTTGAGTTAGAACTCATAATTTTGTGTTCAAGTGTTGGCTTGGCAAGATGTAAGCCCGTAGGGCATTTATTATGATGTTACATGGAATGTTTTTATTTCGTAATACTCTGATGAATGAGATAATGCAATGTTTTCTTTTAATAATGCAAGTCATTGTTATATGTATAATGGGTTAAATTTCGAGGGCGTTACAACTTGGTATCAGAGCGTACCGGGTTCGAATACTTTGGGTACGTGGGAAGTGATTAGTATCACAATGGGTTCGTCTCGTTTGATAGAGACTTAGATGTACTGTTATATGCTTATATGATAACATGTTTATGTGACTATATGGGTATGAACGTAGTTTCTAGGATGTTGATTGGACCCTTGAGTTTCTATAGTCTTGTTGGAAAGGCACTTGATCAATGCTGCTTCCAACCGGAACTATAGTAACGCTTCGGGACTATTATCATCCAGAAATGAAATTCGTAGGTGCTTATGTGATTATGTGCTTACGTGGAATGAATTACTGTTGTCCAATGCATTAGGACGCGAGTGTTTAGTTTCGGCACATCTATTAATGTGGTAACGCTTTTGTTTCCTTTATTAGGATGTCAGGACGAGGACGAGGACACGGTAGGCGTGGTAGACAGGGTAGGCAGGAAGTGCCTATACCGGAGGAGGTTCCGGCAGTACAGGAGGGAGTTGGCCAGGCCAATGTGGCCGAGCCGGTAGGACAGCAGGCTATGGGCGCTTTGGCCCGAGAGATAGCAGGGGCATTCAGGGAGTCAGTAGGCATTCTCAGAGCTGAGAATCAGGCTCAGGTTCATGTTGCAGATACAGGTCCTTCTTTTCTGAAGAGGGAGTTCTTCCGGTCCAACCCGGACGATTTTTTAGGTGATCCTAAAGAGCCGCTTAAGGCAGATGAATGGCTCGAACAGACAACGAAGACGTTTGAGATGCTAGGCATCGAAGACGGGGCACTGAAGGTGACCTTGGCATCTTTCCAGCTTAAGGGGGATGCGGGTCAGTGGTGGAAGTTCACTAAGGGCCGTATAGGAGGGACTTGGGAGGCTTTCGTAGATGCTTTCCAGGAGAAGTTCCTGTCTTCAGCAGTTAAGGAGAGGTTGAGGGAGCAGTTTTGCCAGCTTAAGCAGAATAGTTCTTCAGTGGCCGAGTTCGAGGCCTCGTTTACTAGCTTGTCCAGGTTTGCACCTGAGTTGGTGGCGTCTGAGGAACGCCGTTGTATTGAGTTCGAGAAGAAGTTGAGGCGCGGCCTCAAGTTGAGAATTGTAGGGACTATGATTCGAGATTATGGGTGTCTGGTTGATGCTGCAGCTCATACTGAGATTATGATGCAGGAATAGGAGGAAGGGCAGAAAGGCTCCAAGAGGAGTCAGGATGGTCAGAGTGATGGTAGGAGACAGAAGGGTTTTAACCCTCAGCAGTCTCAGGGTAGCTTTTCTAGATCCACTTTTCCTGTGCCGAGTGCTAGTTCTGGGAAAGGCAGCCAGGGGGACATTACCTGTTTCAAGTGTGGTCAGCTGGGCCACAAGTCTCGAGCTTGCCCGCAGAAGGAGGAGGACAGAGGGCAGCGTCATCTTCGGCTCGATCTCAGAGCCAGAGTCAGGGTAGAGGCCAGCCGCTCTCGTGTTATCAGTGTGGTCAGCCAGGGCACATGAAGAGGTATTGCCCGCAGTTGGGTGGCACACCTGGTGCATCTGGTTTGAGGCAGACTCAAGGTCAGCAGCCAGCTCAGTCGCGTCAGGCCTCGAGGGCCAATCAGAGGGCTTCATCGTCCCAGTCTGTGCAGCAGTCTTATGCTCCTAGGGGTGAGCAGGTTGATCAGAGACCATCTGGACGCGTGTATGCTGTTACCGCGTAGGACCTTGTACCGGCTCCATCTGTTGTGAGAGGTACCTTCTTGTTTTGCAACTCGGTTGCTAATGTTTTGTTTGATACGGGTGCATCTCATTCCTTTGTGTCTGCTGCATTTGCATCTGTTTTGGAGTTGGAGTTAGCACAGTTAGCATCTCCTATTTGTGTAGTGTCACCTCTTGGGGGTGAATTGATCTTGAAACAAGGTGTTAGGGGTTGTGATATAGAGGTCGACTATCATAGACTCCCGTTTCCTTTTGTAGTTATGCCCATGAAGGGCTTTGATGTTATTTTGGGTATGGACTGGTTATCGTCATACCGGGCAGTTATCGATTGCTACCGCCAGAGGGTCACTTGTTGTACCGTGGGCGGAGAGTGTTTTCATTTTCTGGGGGACCGGGTTGGTAGTGTTTTGCCACCAGGGTATGACTCGCGAGAGCGGAGTGAGCTTAGTGGTCTACTTGCTAGCTTTGAGAGTGGTGAGTGTGATGAGTCCCAGACTGTGTTGCCAAGGGTGGTTTGTGAGTACTCGGATGTCTTTCCCGAGGATCTTGTTGGTTTGCCACCGCATCGAGAGATTGAGTTCTCTATTGACCTAGTGCCCGGCACGGCGCCAATTTCTGTGGCACCTTATCGTTTTGCCCCAGCCGAGTTAGTTGAGTTGAAGATTCAGCTCCAGGAGTTGCTAGATAAGGGCTATATCCGTCCTAGTGTTTCGCCGTGGGGAGCACCGGCCCTCTTTGTTAAAAAGAAAGGTGGTGCTTTGAGACTTTGTATAGATTACCGGAAATTGAATCGGGCTACGGTTAAGAATAAGTACCCTATGCCTCCTATAGATGATCTGTTCGACCAGTTGAAGGGTTCCCGTTGTTTCTCTAAGATAGATTTGAGATCGGGTTACCACCAGTTCAGGGTCAGGGAGGAGGATATTCCGAAGACGGCATTCCGTACGCAGTATGGCCACTATGAGTTTCTGGTGATGCCATTTGGGCTCACCAATGCACCGGCAGTGTTTATGGATTTGATGAACCGGATCTTCCGGGAATTCTTAGATCGTTTTGTAGTTGTCTTCATGGACGACATTCTAATTTATTCACCTTCGGAGGAGGAGCACAAGGAACACTTGAGAGTGGTGCTTGAGTTACTTAGAGCCCATAAGCTTTATGCTAAGTTTGGGAAGTGTGAGTTCTGGCTAGACGAGGTGAAGTTTTTAGGCCATGTAGTTTCGGGGAAAGGGGTGTCTGTTGATACATCCAAGACAGAGGCAGTGCAAGATTGGGCACAGCCTAAGAGTGTGTTTGAGATCCGCAGTTTTCTGGGATTAGCTGGGTATTATCGCCGATTTGTGAAGGATTTGTCTAGGTTAGCTTCACCTTTGACTAGATTGACTCGGAAGGGAGTCAAATTTGTATGGAGTGAGACTTGTGAAAAGTCGTTTCAGGAGTTGAAAGTTAGACTGACCACCGCTCCAATCTTGATTATTCCGGAGAGAGGGTTGGGTTATGCAGTCTATTGTGACGCCTCACGAGAAGGTCTGGGTTGTGTGTTGATGCAAGAGGGGAAAGTAGTTGCCTATGGCTCACGTCAGTTGAAAATTCACGAGAAGAATTACCCTACGCATGATTTAGAGTTAGCAGCTGTGATATTTGCCTTGAAGATTTGGAGGCATTATCTTTGCGGTGAGAGGTTCTAGGTATTCTCGGATCATAAGAGTCTGAAATATCTGTTCACACAGAAAGACTTGAACTTGAGGCAGAGGAGGTGGATGGAGTTCATTGAGGATTATGACTTCGAATTGCATTATCATCCGGGGAAGGCCAATGTGGTGGCCGACGCCCTTAGCAGGAAACCTGTTGGTGACATAGCTAGTATAGTCATTCGGGAGTGGGAGATGTTGGGTGCACTTGGGGAGTTTGATTTGCTTCTGGGCGAATCCGTTGAGGCTGCAGCCTTGTTTTCTGTTGTTGCGCAGCCTACACTTGTGACTCGAGTGTTAGAGGCTCAGAGGGGTGACCTTGAGGTAGAATCTCTCCGAGAGAAGATCTCCAATGGGAAGTTTGAGAAGGGTCTGACGGTGTATCCCGACCTAAGTGTGAGGTACCGAGACCGTCTGTTTGTGCCAGAATCTTGTCGAGAAGAGGTACTCCGAGAGTTTCATCATTCACGCCTTGCGGTGCATC
This sequence comes from Camellia japonica, assembly GCA_030407325.1. Classification (NCBI taxonomy): domain Eukaryota; kingdom Viridiplantae; phylum Streptophyta; class Magnoliopsida; order Ericales; family Theaceae; genus Camellia; species Camellia japonica. The sequence goes on along the minus strand of JAPPVO010000059.1, from coordinate 158,761,162 downwards.
CGGGAGGCACTAAGATGTATCAGGATTTGGGTCGCCAGTTTTGGTGGCGGGGTATGAAGAGAGATGTGGCAGCTTTCGTGTCTAAGTGCCTTACTTGTCAGCAAGTGAAGGCCGAGCATCAGAGGCCAGCGGGTTTGTTACAACCCTTGCCTATTGCCGAGTGGAAGTGGGAGCATGTCACTATGGACTTCGTTGTAGGTCTTCCGAGGACTCAGCGGGGTAGTGATGCTATTTGGGTGGTTGTAGACCGGTTGACTAAGTCGGCACACTTCATTCCTATGCGCGTGAGAGATTCGGTAGATCATCTTGCCGACTTGTACATTCGGGACATAGTGAGGTTGCACGGGGTCCCAGTGACGATCGTCTCAGATAGAGATCCTCGTTTTACTGCTAGGTTGTGGCAGAGTTTGCAAAGTGCCTTAGGCACTAAGTTGACCTTTAGCACGGCTTATCATCCTCAGACTGACGGGCAGTCCGAGCGTACTATTCAGATCGTTGAGGATATGCTTCGGGGTTGTGTTCTTGATTTCAGTGGGTCGTGGGAGAGGCACTTGCCTTTGGTGGAGTTTGCCTACAACAACAGTTTCCAGTCTAGTATCGGTATGGCACCGTTTGAGGCCTTGTATGGCCGACCTTGTAGATCTCCTGTTTGTTGGGCCGAGGTGGGTGATGCGCTTTTGTTGGGTCTGGAGTTAGTGTGGGAAACGACGGAGAAAGTTGAGCTTATCCGTAAGAGGGTTGTTACAGCCCAGAGTCGTCAGAAATCGTATGCCGACCGTAGGAGGAGACCTTTGGTTTTTGAGGTAGGTGATCATGTATTTCTGAAAATATCACCTAGGCGGGGATTGATGAGGTTTGGGAAGAGCGGCAAGTTGTCCCCTCGGTTTATTGGTCCTTTTGAAATCCTTGAGAGGATTGGCGAGGCTGCCTATCGTTTAGCTTTGCCGCCGCAGTTATCCGGAGTTCATGACGTGTTTCATGTGAGTATGCTTCGGAAGTATGAGCCGACTCCATCACATGTGTTGGATTGGACCGATTTAGAAGTTGACGAGGATGTCTCGTACGAGGAGAGACCAGTTCGGGTTTTGGATAGGCGGGATCAAGTTTTGCGAGGCAAGACCATCCCTTTGGTCAAGGTTCTGTGGAAACATCACGGGGTGGAGGAAGCCACTTGGGAACGTGAGTTGGAAGTCCGCGAGAAATATCCGGACATGTTTATTGATTTGTAATCTTGTATTTAGATTTTGTAATATTGATGAATTTAAGAACATTATATATATGTCTTAAGTTGGAAAACATTGAGAATGTTTTGGTTTAATGGAAGAATTTTGAAACTTGCCTGATAATGGGAGTTATTAGAACATTGCATATGTTAAATTTATTATAGAATTGGAGTGATATCATGAAATTGAATATGATATGAAAATGTGAATTATGTATTTGAAAACTGTTGATCTTGAAAGGAAATTGCATATTGATAATGTAGGTGGATATTGTAGACACCCCATTTTTGACCGTCCTCAAGACTTGGACGTCACCGGTCGGACACTCGGTGATTATCCATGTTTATGTTCGTTTTGAGTTCCCAGAGGTCCCGGCTGCGCGTCGTGCCTCAGGACCTCTCAACCGGTTTGTTCTGTGCTTGGTTTCACACCAAGGCTTGTGTGTTTTGCATTTGATGGTAGGGGGAGGCTTTTTAGCCACCCCTGAAGCCCACCGGCTGCCCCTGAACTCCACCGGCACTCCCTCTTAGCCATCGGCACTGTTTCCTCAAAAACTTCAGCCGGTCGGCACTTTATATTGCCGACCGGCACTTTTTTGTGCCGGTGACTGTTTTGGCCGGCCGGTGTGCCCCCTTTGAACCCCTGGGATATGGTGCATGCCAACTGTGCCAGCTGGAATGCACCATCACATTCCCCCATGCACAGGTGTGGCCATTTTGCACCCTTTGCACCCTCTAAGCTTCTAGAAGCTTGCACCTTTGGCCAAACTTCTTGGAGAAGCTTGGCCAGCTGTCTTGGCTTCTCCAAGAAGCCAAGACTCCTTTGCCCCCCCCCCCTTGAACCTTTTGGTCTTGCTTAGCCATTAAGTCTTGGCTTTAGTTGCCTATTTAAGCTCATCTATATCTCTGATATACATCCATATATCTCTATATCTCTGATATACATCCATATATATCTATATCTCCCTCTCTCTCATCCTTGTGTGTGTGTTTTTGGGCCTAAAAGTGTAGTTTTACCTCATTTTTGCACCTTTACACACACTATTACACCTAGCTCCGAGATTCAGGGACTTGGAAGGTTGTTTGTGGTGTTTTTGGACTGGTTTTGATCATTAGAGGAGGGCTGCTCCACCTGTTCTTCAAAGGATCTTCAAGGGTGAGCTTGTTACTTTAGTTTCCCCATTCTTGCACTAGCTTTCTACCCCTCTTGCTTTGTGTTTTTGGATTTGTGTTTAACATAAAAAAGACTTGTTTTTCCTTGCTTAAGAACATTCATCAAGGTTGTTTTGTGGTTTAGGTAAAGTCTCACCCTCTTAGGCCTTGTTTTGGCCATTTTGGAGCATTTTCTTGGGACCTTGTTTACTTGGTGTGTTTGGTCTTCTCACCACTGAAAACTAGTGGGTTTTCAGTGGTGAGGAAGGTATCTTCAAGTCTCATATAGGGGAGGGATACCCCTCTCCCCTTTGTCTCTTGCTTGCCTTTGTTTTTGGGCTCAAATAATAGCATGTGTGCATGCTTGCATTTAGCTTCATTTCAGAACTTTCTTGGGTGTTTTAGGTCATGTTTGATCTCTGTCTAAGGTCGGATTTGTGGCCTCTAGCATGCCTCTCATACTTGCTTTGAAATGCTCTCTTATGCCTAAAAGCATGCCATGCATCTAGGCCATGTTCTTTGCATGTTTTAGCTTGGTTCCATGAGGGTATTAGCATCATATTACCATGTATAAGGGCTGTGAGCCACTGATTTTGCCATGTATAGTATGCTTGACATGGTCGTTTTGTATTTTAGGCTTGTAAGCCTCATGCATTTTGGCCCCCTAGTATGTTCTACATCGATCACCCTCATGATTTGGCATCATTTGTGACCTTATTTCAGTCCATAAATCATGTTTGTATGTATGCATATGTAGCCTATTTCATGCTTTAAGGGTGTGCTCTTGTATGTCTAGGAATTGGCATTGTGTATGCTTGCACACTTGGTGCATTTTGGGGCTGCCATGTGAGGGGATTTGGGTGTCACTTTGCATGCTAATGCTCTGTTTTTGGTGGCCTAATTCATGTCATGAGTGGCTTCGGTAATGATGGAAAGATACTCTCTTTGATGCCTTAAGTTTAGGCTCATTAATTTGCAAAATTTGTATAGCATTTTGGTCACCATTTTGGGCATGTTTTGCCACTGTTTTGGGGAGGCTTGAGGGCTCCCCCATTGTGGCTAAGTCCCTCATTGCATGTTTGTTATATGCTTGTTGCATGTTTGCCCCATTAGATGTTATAGCATGGTGGTCTTGTGCTTGATTGGTCCATGTTGGCATGATGATAGCATCTTGTACACTCTAGCATTTTGCATGACTAATGTGTTAGTGGTGTGATACTTAGTGTGCTAGCATCCTAATTTCCATAATGCATGTTTGCATGTTTGCATTTTTACATGAGTTGCATTTCATTACTCGGTTTGGGGTGTCAAACCAAGTGTGGGAAATGAGGGGTGTTTGTACTCCAAGTGACGAAACACACCTCAATTCCCATGTCACTAAGGCCCTTGATATTGGCATGATAGGGACTTAGTTATCATTGTTGTGTTGCATGCATTTTTACATCAAAGTGCAACCTTGGTTCTTTAGGCTATCATGCACCAAGGTGCACAATTGATGGCCCTAGAACCAAGAGCCATGCTTCCTTGAGTTCCATTCATGATAGGAAGTATTGGCCGTGCATAGATATGCCCAAAAATCCAATACCATGCACTGCTGCCTGCTGTTGCTGTCAAACTGTCCCCTGCAGGAATTTATAGCCGACCGGCAGCAAAGAGTGCCGACCGGCACTGCTTTTCTGGCCGATAGCTTATTTTGCAGCCGGTGGTCACCACAAGAAGCCGGTGGAAATTTCCTTCGGCCGGTGGCATTTAGCAGCATGCAAGGAAGGTGTTCTGGGACTTTGGTAATTTTTGGAGAGGCAGGGCAGTAGAAACAGAGGCAGCAGTGGTGCGGTGTGGGGCTTTCCGGGCAAGTTGGATCGAGCATGCATCATTTGCGCATCCCGAGGCAGGGCTGAGGCCCCATTTCTTTTATTTATTTGATTTAATTTTAATAATTAGAATTTTGTAATAATTTATTCATTTATTCTTTTGGACTGTATTATTATTCGGTCCCTCCGAGTGAGGGCGTGCTTGTAATAAGTGTGTGTGAGTGGGTGTATGTCTTCCAATCCCCATTTCTTTCTTCCCTTTTATTTACCTGCTTACGTTGGTAGATTAGGGCATACTTATTTTAGCATACCTTATGCAATGCATGCGTGCATCCATGCATTTGTTTACATGCACCGGGCTCGGTACATCATACAAACTGCATCGTATTTCCAATTCCAATTTGAATACGTGATAGTTGTAGCATTTCGCATGCCATTCTAGGGTTAGCCGAGCCTACTCTAAATTGCATCCTTGCCTGCGTTGCATTAGCCACTTAACATGAACTAGGACACGCATGCTTGCTAACTAGTTTCTTGTTTTGGCACGGAGTACGATGTAAGTATTTACGCTTTAGCATACCACATGCGTGTGAATGTTGCCACGACAGTATGCTTACCATGCGGCTAGGTGCTTACATGAGATAAACTGCTTGAATGCCTGTGGGTGGAGGTTGGATTGTCTGAGTTGGGAAAACTCATTGAAATCCGTGTTTTAGCCTACTTGCGAGTAGCAAATTCCGAAACGCTTTCAAAATAAACGGATATGCAATGATTATTTCCGAATTAGGCAATCTAGTCTATACTTGTTTGCTGCGCGCATAACATAGTAATTCTAGGTTAATAATTGGGATAAGAGCACGTAATGTTTTCAAAATCGGATATCACGATTAGTAGAGGCCGGTCTTCGGACCGGGCGAAAGGGGGTGCTCATAGCTGACCTTCCCCGATCGTACCCAAGCTCCCGAGCCAAGACATTTGGTGATGACGGACACGTGGCCTTCGACACCGAGTCAGGGTTTCCTAAATTCCCCCATTTAAAAAATATTTAGGTGGCGACTCTGTAATCTGGCAAAGCAGTCCATGTTTGGCACTTCTTTTCAAAAATCTGTTTTTCTCAAAACGATTTGCCAGAGTTGGACTCTTTGGTTCAGATTTAGAACCGCAACAACAAAAAGGAGAGTCCGAGCTGTAGCGAGGTCCCCTCGCGGGCTTGTTACAGATATCTATACATGTATTTGTGATGCCTCTTGATAAGAGATGAAATGGCCAGTTTTGGGTCAAGTTGTTTATTATTAAATTGTCATATTGTTGGAATTTGAGAAAAACCTGTTTTCGAAAACTTATGCTTAATTTCGGGGACGAAATTCTTTTAAGGGGGGGAGGTTATAGCGACCCCGGTCTTTTCCCATTTGATTATTGTATCCGGACTTAGGTTCCGTAGATTCTGTCATTGTATAATTGTTGTTGTCATCCTTTATTTTCTCTTTTGGAGTTATAGGATGTGTTGGGCAGGTTTGTTTCAGGTTGGTTGGGTTCGGAAACCAAGTGTTGCTGTCCAGTTTTTGGGTTAGTCGCTCGAGCGAGGATTTGGTCACTCGAGCGAGGGTTGTATTTTGTGTCTAGTGGCTTGAGCCAGCTTTTCTTCGCTCGAGCGAGCGATTGCGTCTAGTATAGACCTGAGAGCACTGTTTCTTCGCTCGAGCGAGCGAGGTGTATGTTCTCGAGTTCTTCGCTCGAGCGAGCATTCTGTCGCTCGAGCGTGCTTCTGGATTGCAGACCTGAAGCATCGAGTTTTTGGCTCGAGCGAGCTTTTCTTCGCTCGAGCGAGGCTTTTTTGTGTCTGGTCGCTCGAGCGACCATGTCTTCGCTCGAGCGAGCCTGTTCAGTTTAAATAGGCAGCAGTGGGTTTTTGATCAGTTTTTCTATCTCTTTTTGTTTCCAAACCCTAGGTCCGACTTTTCTCTCTCCCTACTCACCTTTTCTCTTAGGTTTGATCTATTTAGGGTGTGTTTCTACCCTAGTTGCTTTATTAAAAAGATAGAGTGGGTCGAGATCTTTGTTTTAATCTGAGAATTTGTGAATTTGGAGCACTTTGGACTTTGGGTCTTCATCTTCGTCTTCTCCATTCTGGTTAATTCTTCGAGGTAGGGATTTCCTACTCCAATGTATACGTTTTGTTCTAAGTTTTGGCATTTTAATATGTTGGGGTAGTTTGGTAATTTTAGGAAAAACCCTAGTTGTTTAATAGATTGATTTGTATAATTAATTTAAGGAAAATTGGGGGAAATTAGTTGAATTCATGAGATTGAGGAATTTATTGATTAAATGGGGTAGTTGATTAATTTAAATCACTCGCCTATTGAATTGTTGATTTATTTATTTCCAGTCTAGAAATAATTGTTTTGGGCTATCGGTGGAGAATAGTCATGATTGTTGTAGACATTGCATGTGGATTAGGGATAACTGGAACTAATCATATTGGTTAAGTCATTGTTTGACTATTGAATTAATACAGAAAATACGTGTATTAATTGAGCATGCATTTGCATATTGTGTGGGAGGAGATAGGGGATGTACTCCACGGTTTAGGGGAAGATAGGGGATGGACCTCTAAACCGGAATTTGTTTGGGAGGAGATAGGGAATGGACTCCATTAGCATCACTTTTATGTGTGCTTATTGATATTGAAGTGTTTATATATATATATATATATATTATTGATACAGCACTAAAATGTGTATGAATCTGGAAGTATGAAGTGTTGTGATATGAGCCTGAGTCTCATTTGTTTTGGTTGATATTGGAAGTAATGTGAATATTATATATAGTTCACTGTTGTAAGTTTGGCCAGGTTCTGAGCCATATTAGTAATAATGGATAGTTGAATAATTAATGGAAAGTGAGGCTGATAATTCGTGTTATCCATCTATTGAATGCTACTGCTTTATTCAATACTTATATATGGTTTAGTATATTTCTACTGGGCTGTGGCTCACCCTATATGGGAACATCATTTTCAGGTTCAGGTGATAAGCTACCTCCAAGGACTTAGCTTGGAACGATTTGGACTTTGAAGCCTTGTCTTTAGTTATTTGTTTTTATTTGAATTACATGTAAACATTCAAGCCTAGGGCTTTATTTGTATTTGAGTTAGAACTCATAATTTTGTGTCCAAGTGTTGGCTTGGCAAGATGTAAGCCCGTAGGGCATTTATTATGATGTTACATGGAATGTTTTTATTTCGTAATACTCTGATGAATGAGATAATGCAATGTTTTCTTTTAATAATGCAAGTCATTGTTATATGTATAATGGGTTAAATTTCGAGGGCGTTACAGATATAAAGATATATAAATCTATAGCATGCGAAGCATCTAGTCTCAATACAAATAAAATGCCTTTAAAGGCTTACATCTTCCATGGCAATAGCCCGGTTACACAAAATGGTCTCTCGGACCCAAACACAATAGCCCTTGGCTTACAAAAAGATCACAACAAAAATAAGAGTTGTGTACTCTTTACAATTATCCGCGCCCTCAACTTGGTGGGATCACCACGTCTTTACCTGCACCAAATCCCATAGGGGTGAGCATAAAGCCCAGTAGAGAATTTCTTAACAAAGTATATGTATTTATGTAATATAACCAATATTAAATGCAAATGTAATGCCATGCAATGCCATTTCAAAATTTTCACATACCATGCTTTTCTTGAAGATCACCATGTTTCATTAACATAATTTCAATCTCGTCAATTTCCAAACATCCAGTTTTAATCATAAGGGGCGGTAAATATGACTAGTAATGCCTAGGCTGGTGTCTGCAAGTAGACTCTATGAGTACTACCAAACTGTCATTTTTACCGGTATTAACCGAAAGGCTCGACACCTATCCGTGCGGGTTTCTGGTCTTTCACTATGGACACTTAGGCCAACTTATCAAATTCAACTACACCACCTAACCGGACTTACCAACGTATTTACCCCCATAACCAATTCCATAGTTCTCATCATAACAGGATCTTTCTCAAGTAAACGTTTTCCAATTCATTTCAAGAAGTGCAATAATGATAATAAATTAAATGAGAATATGATGCAATACATGATACCTCATAGCATTCCTCCATGGTTTCATTCACAATATTACATTCTCAAAGAGAGTCAAATTCCCCAACCAATGTTCATGATATGCAAGGTTTTAAAAGGGATTGATGCAACAATTATCATAGTTGGCATATTTCTCCACTTTCGATAAGGTTTCATCAAGTATTAATAAATAAATAAAACTTCCATCTTTCTTTCAATGTCATTCCACAATTAACCAAAACTTACTACAATCTATCAATAACATAATGACATGTTTCCAACTTCATGCACTTCCATCATTTCATCATTTCAAGGTTGTAATACAATTTTGGACAAACAATCTACGACTTGGACAATTAACATCTCTCAATTAAATATTTTTCATGCATCTAATATCAATTTAAAAGTAACTCCTCCATTTTCTTACATCAAGGCGATTACCCCATTTCTTTCCAAAATGTGAACTCCACACTCACTCATCCATATTTACTCAAGAAAAGAAATTTATTCTATGGATTTCCCATGTTTTCAAAAAGCCCCAATATTCTAGGTTTTCACAAAAAGAAACTAACATAGTTCATCTCTTTCATAAAACTCCCCTTACTCTTGAATCCTCACTCATATTGTCCAATAACTCAAGAAAATCTCTAAAAGAACACAAGGTAGTGTTTATTTCATAAAAATCATCAACCCTTTTTGAAACACCAAACCCATTTTCGAAATTACAAACGAAACTCACAAAATCAGTTTAAAACTTACATAAACATATATATAACTCAAAGGAAACCCTACCTTAAGGTTTGATGCAGAGAATGATGAAACCCTAGAGCCAAAGGATGGGAGGATCTTGGATTTCCACCACACCAAGTGAAGCCCTAGTTCCTGATCTTCAAGATTTAGAGGAAGATGATGAGGATCTTGGCCTAAAGATTGCAAGAATCAAAGAGTTTTGGTGTTTTGGTGAGGATTTCTAGAGAGGAGGAGGAGAAAATAGGGTTTAGAGAGAGAGAGAGAGAGACCCAAAAATGAGATACAATTCGACCAAAAAGAGAAATAAAAACAGAGCCTTGGATCTGGGCTTTTCTCGCATGTGCGGAGCCTATTCCCGCACGTGTAGCATGTGCCTCCCGTACGTGCGACTTCTCCCTCCCGCACGTGCGGCACCTCCCCGTACCTTCTCACGCACGTGCCTTTTTTGCAGTATGCAACCCACTGAAAATCCCCTCTCCTCACACGTGCGGCCCTAGCCCAGTAGACCAAAATTCTCTGGTTCGGCCCCCAAGCACCCCGGACTCGACCGCGCCCTCTCCGGAACGAGTGAAATTCAATCACCGAACAAAAACAAGAATAAGAACTTTATTTGAAACAAATTTTCCAGCATTTTCAAACTCAACAAGAACAAAAGAACGGAGTGAAGGAGGAGCAGGAAAAGAGAGAGGAAACAAAGACTCGATTGTCACACCGATTAGGCTGAACCATTTTGGGTTTGACCGATTTACTAGTTTAATCACGATTTCTCATATTGATTTTATTAATTTTAAACAATTAAAAAAAAATTCATTGGCTAACTTCCATTTAACCATATAAAAATAAAACTCCAATTAGTTTATGATTTATTTTATAATCCCACATCGAGAGAAGAAGAATAAACAAAGTTTGCTTCATTATCTATCTATATATTATATAAGAAAATTGGAGTTTTAGAAAGAAGCCTTCTAGGAGTTCCAAACCCTTATTCTAAAATTATTGAATTTTCTTAATTTTAAAAAACTAAGAAAATTCCCATTAACTAGTTTCCATTTACTTTTTATTTTATAATCCCACATTGGAAAAGAAAAAAAGAAAAAAGAAAAAGTGAATTGTTTTACTAACATAAAGTGAATCTTATGCTTTCATTTATATAAACAAAAGGAGATTTTTAGTGAGAAGCCCTATGATAAATATCTCATACTCATTTTATTTATTTTTTTGATTTTCTTAATTTTAAACAATTAAGAAAATCCCCATTGGCTAGCTTCCATTAAACTTTTATTTTACAATCCCACATAGTTTTGATTTAAAAAATAATTTTGTATGATGTTTTGAAACTGTCATAATATTCAACTTTAAAATAATTACAATCACATATCGAGAAAAGAAAGAAAAAGTGAGTTGTTTCACTTATATAAAGTGTTTTAATCCCACATTGGGAAAGAAAAAAAAGTGAGTTGTTTCACTTATATAAAATGAATCTTATAAATGGAGTTTTAAGAGAGAAGCATTCTAGAAGCTCCAAATCTTCATTCTAAAATTATTAAATTTTCTTAATTTTAAACAATTAAGAAAATTTTCATTGGCTAATTTCCATTTACCTTTTATTTTACAATCTCAAATTGGAGGGGGGGGAGGAGGGGAGAAAAAAGGAAAAAATGAATTGTTTTATTTATATAAAGTGAATCTTATACTCCAATTTATATAAATTATTAAAATTTCTTAATTTTAAACAATTAAGAAAATCCCCATTGGTTAGCTCCTATTTAACTTTTATTTTACAATCCCATATCGGGAAAAAAAGGAAAAAGTGAATTGTTTAGTGAATCTTATACTCTCATTTATATAAGTAAAAAAAGATTTTTAGTTGGAATCCCTATAATCAATACCTTTTTTATTTTTTTATTTTTTTATTTTCTTAATTTTAAACAATTAAGAAAATCTCCATTGATTAGCTTCCATTTAACTTTTATTTTACAATCCCACATAGACGTTTTGATTTAAAAAATAATTTTGTATAAGATTTTGAAATTCTCATAATATTTAACTTTAAAATAATTACAATCCCACATCGAGAAAAGAAATAAAAAAGGAGTTGTTTAACTTATATAAAGTGAATTTTAAACTCTCATTTAATATTATAGTATTGTGCATGTTTCAGTTCAAGATGGTTTAAATGTTAAAATAAAATTTAAAGGATTTAATTAATTAATTTTGTTGTAAATTGGTTGGTCTTTTGACTTAGCTGATTAGGCTGAATCATTTTCGATTTGACTGATTCACTAGTTTAACCACAGATTTAACTGTTTTATCAAAATATATTACTTACATTTGTTTGATTTAAAATAAACTAAGACTGACCTTATTAAAAATTGAACGACTGAGATTTCTTGATTAGAAATGAACTTCTCGTCCAAACAACTGTTAACTTTTATTTTACAATCCCACATCAGTAAAAGGAGAAAAAAATGAGTTGTTTCACTATATAAACTTTATGCTCCTATTTAATATTGTAATGTTATATATATTTCAGTTCAAGACAGTTTAAATTTTTAAAATTAAAATAAAATTTAAAAATTTTAATTAATTAATTTTTGTATAAGTTAGTTAAACGGCTAAGATTGCTTTATTCGAAATAAATTTTCCGCCAAAGCAATTATGATCTTTTAAACAATTAAGAAAATCACCATTGGCTAGCTTTCATTTAACTTTTATTTTATAATTTCATATCGAGAAAAGAAGAAAAAAGTGAATTGTTTCACTTACATAAAGTGAATCTTATGCTCCTATTTATATAAGCAAAATGATATTTTTAGTGAGAAGCCCTATGATCAATATCTTATACTAATTTTTTTAATTTTCTTAACTTTAAACAATTTAAAAAATCTCAATTGACTAGCTTCTATTTAACTTTTATTTTATAAATATAAAAAAATTAAATATAATTATTATATTTTTATCAAATAATATATTATTTTATTCCGTGCATAGCATAGGTGATATGCTAGTTAGATATTAATGAGATTCATGAACAATCCATTAAAAACTTTGTTTCACTTTTATAGATAATTGAGTTGATAGGTACCCAAAAAAAAATATAAATAAATAAATAAAATGTTAGAAATTAAGCGCCCATGTGGCATGGCCCTTTGAGCTTTTTGAGCCTGAACCTCTTAAACCTTATCCATGTAAGTTTGAATTTTCAAACTTATTTGGATAACCATTCAGGATATCTATATCTATCATATCAATAGATATGGATAGATGGATAGATATTTATTGGTTATTATTGATTATATACATCTGATAATGGGAGATACGTATATCAGATATGTTATGGGGTTTTTTACCCATAACCTTTTTTTCCATACTCTCCTCTCTCTCTGACTCTCTCCCAAAAACAACGATCAAGCCATTTGCACTGTGATTTGTGTGGGTGATATTCACTATTGTAATATCACCCCATTACTGGGATGATTGACCAGATTCAGGAAGCACGTGATTTACCCACGAGATTCTTTGCTAAAAGGTATGATCTAAACATTTTATCCACTGCGTTATAATGCTTTATGATTTACATTGGTATCAAAGCCATGTATGGGTTTTTTCGTGCTTTCTTTTATCATGTGTATATTTATAAAAGAGGAAGAGATCCAAAATATTTCATTTTTTATGATCATTAATGTCATTTTTAAGACCAATAATGATTTTATTTTGGAAAATGGAGTCTGGAAGTACCGAAATCGGACCAGAAAACACCGTGGAAGGCGGCGCGTGGGATACACGCGCCATCTGACGCCGGCAGCGACCTCCACGCGCTGTCACGCGCTCTCACGCGTCCACGCGCGCGCTGTCCGCGCCCTTCACACGCGCGCCACGTGCTGAGCCGCGCGCTGAGCCGCGAGCCGAGCCGTTTCCCCAGCTGGCTTGGCTGTAAGGCTCTGTTTGTTTTTTTTTTTTTTTAATTCTGAACCACGTTAAATGGTCATAATTAATTCATTATAGCTTTGTTTTAAGCGTGGTTGGAACCGTTAGTCTCAGAATTAAATTTTCTATATTCTGTAAAATTTTGGAAATTTTATGAAAATAAAAAATATTTTTTCTGTGTTAATAATTCATTTTTTATGCTTTAAAATGATTCTGGTATTGCATAAATAATTTTCTGGGGTTAAAATTTTTATTGTGGACTTCTGAAATGTTTTACTATTTACTGGTATAATTGTTTCAGTTTATCAGTTTCTGGATTTTTTATTTCTAATTTTATGTGTGTTTATTAGTTATTTAAAATTCCAGAAAATTTCAGAAATATTTCATAAAATTTCAGAATGATATACATTTTAATTATGGCATAATCTGAATATTGTTTCAGTTTATCAGTTTCTGGATTTTTTATTTCTTATTTTATATGTGTTTATTAGTTATTTAAAATTCCAGAAAATGCCAGAAAATTTCAGAAAATCTCAGAAGTGATATAGTTTCTGTTATGGCATAATTTGAATATGAAATACAACATATTGTTATTTATTTGCCTAGAAGTTTATAATATGTTGTAATTAGAATAGCATGATTAATTGTTTTTTATTTTAATTCCTTTATTAAATGTAACATAGCATGTATTGATTGTGAATCTACATTATGATGTTATTGTATGGAATTAGAATATTTTATCATGTTTTTAGTCATGCCATAGTCAGTGGGAGGTTATTTGGTTGAGAGAAATCTTTGTAGATTAACTCCCGAAAACCAATATTTTGCGCATAAATTAAATTAAATTTTGGATAATTGTCACCTGTGGCGCAAGAGATGATTACGAGCATAGCGGATTTTCGATCTTGCGACTTGTGTAATATTGTCACTATTTAATTTAGATTTTTGCGGCAAAATTATATTATGCTAATCAAATTAATCCCAATGCGAATTTCTCTCAAAATTGACTTAGCTTATGGAAGTTAATTTGGTTGACCTAGACTTAGTAGAAATGTTCAAATGTGAACAATATAATCCCATTCTTTAGATGAGCAAAAGTCTTGGAGACTTTAGGTCAGACCTTAATTGAGCCAAAGTAAAGAAACATGACTCAAAGTCGCCGTGGTTTTATTGCCTTATTTGGCACAATAAAAACTAATGTGTGCGCTATGGTTAGCGGCATGCTACGTAGTTTTGGTTGGCGAATTTTGGAGTTGTAAAATTATTAAGCCCTCAATAGATCTGTATATGATCTTGACTATTGAGCTGCGTGGATTGACTTTGTAATTTGACTTTTAATAATGTTGCATCATTGGATGAAGTAACATTCAAGAGTCACGTCATCCAAGAAATGTGAGCTTAAATAAATTAGTCATTAAGTGTAAGACGAGTAGCCAGTATGAGCAGTGTTTTGCTCTCTACCCAATTACTGGGAGTGGATGGAGCAAAATTTCATGCACTATAATAGTGTGCGTTGAAATATCACGCTAAGTGAAAAGATTAGCGCTTAGAAGCTGCAAAATCTATTAACACTAAGTGAAAAGATTAGCGCTTAGTGGCTGCAAAATCTATTAGCATTGCCAACTTGTCTAAGTCTGGACACTTACTGTTTCCACAATTGAGTGTGAGACATGATGAGATGCTTCTTTGTATTATTCCTTTACTAGGCTAACGTTTTGTTTTGAATAACGTTTACCACTAAGCGCAAACGTTGCAGCATAGTAATGAAAAGGTCAAGGCCGACAAGGTTGTTATGACTCTAAGAATTTGACGCATGGCTCGTGAGAGCATTGTGTTGAATTAGACTCTTTAGCCTAATTCGCGCTTAAGTTACTTCAGGAGCTGTCATAGTTGATAGCTTATTCTCTCCTTCTTGTGGATAGTAGAATTAATTGCAAGTAACTATGAAGCGAGAAATAGATATGGCAAGAGGAGTATCGTCATCTTTCAACTAGATGCATTAAAGTGTATGGAGAATAAAATTGACTTGAAGGTGCAGGGGATTAGCACTTACTAGTTAAATTTGCGACTTAGGCGCACTTGATATCTCCATGACATCCTTTTATGATCTAGTGAATATGAATTAGTCCTGAGTCATTACCTAGTTGGGCCTAAACCTTTTTAAACTTATCTTCGAGAACTCACACATTAAGATGATTGGAATTAGTTTATGACATTGGTCATGAACCGGTGGCTTATTATACTTAATCACATTAATGAGATGATGACACGATGGTTTGAGTAGGCCTTCTCGGGCCCACTCGCTTGTGACATCCTGCTCTCATGTAAATGTGTAACTTTGTTCGCAATGGGTGCGCACAAGTAGGAAAGCCGTAGAAGGTCATTTGTATTGGCGCATTTAGTCCACTATGTTTTTTGTGACTAGATATGTGTAAGGGTATGATAGCTAAGCCTCAATCTCGACACATTTATAGATTATGATACGCATCTGAGTCAAGACTATTTGACCTCCCATAAGTCAGAAGTTTTGAGATGATTTTTGACATTGCACATATGAGGTCGAGATCAATTAGATAAGAGCTTTTGTGCTTTTAGTTTTGACCAAGGTGGCAAGTATCTATTTGAGTTATTTTAGAAAACTCTGTGAAGAGAAATGGATGCTTAGAAAATTGATTATTCCTAATACTCAACAACACAATGGTGTAGTAGAGATAAGGAATTAAATATTGTTAATGTTAGGTGGATAATGGCACAAAATGTTTCCCAATTGGGAATTGCACTAGTTTGTTGCCTATATCCCTAACTACGTGCCCTCCATATCAGATTTTACACTCCATTTGAGTAATGGGTTAGCAGAGAGCCATCTATGGGCGATCTGTAACCGTTAAGCAGCGGTTTTTTTTATTTTACTTCTCATAAGATTGCGAAGTTAAGACCAAGGGTTCTATAGCGCATTATTGTATGCTGTCTTGTAAACACATAGGGTTGTGTGGCGCATTATTATATGCGGTCATGTAAACCTTTCGGGTCATGTGCATATAAGTAAGCAGCTTTGTGGTAGTGTAACTAAGTCACATAAAGTTTTCTTAGTAAAGGTGACGTGTATAGAGTTTTGGAACTCTATAAGATAGAGAATTCTAAGCATAGCGCTTTTATGTAGCCTAGTTGAGAATGGAAAGAAATTTCCAATATCCTAGGGACAGTGGGAGCGATGTGCCTACTAATGGATTACTCCATTAGAGAAAAATACTCTACATTCTTAGTTGCGTGGTAGCGAATATGAAAATTTTCCACGTCATCACTGGGTGATTGAGAAGGAAACATTCATGATTGCTCCGCAAGATGATAAAGAGCCTAGGATAATGCCAAAGGCTCTAGTCCCCTGTTTTTAGAAAGTGGATTAATGTTGCGCGGTTTAAGACAAAGTCTTTGAGGATTAACCATTTCTATAATTTGGTTGACTTTCCATTATGACGCGAAACTGTTCTAAAGTTATGCGTAATTTGGATAGTCATTGTTGAGGCATAAGGCTCGCTAGATACCGAAAAGTCACACCATTGAGAAAAGTGTAGACCATGAGAAGACTTCCTCCTGGGGAGTGAGGTTATTGTGACTTAGGCTATGATTGACATAAGTTCGGAACATTGATTTGTGGACATTGTGACCCAACTTTCTCGCTAGAGAATTGGATAAGTAGATCCGTAGGGATTTACCTTCTGCTTTTATGGTGAAAAGTTAGGAGCACAAAAAGGTTGCTAGTTCCAATAAATCTTTTCCAGCCTAAACCAGTTATCCAAATAGTGGTTCTTAGATTTCGTCAAGCCATGATAGGCAAATGATGATCGATGAAGACCACTGAGGCATGATCAATGGTCCAAAAGAAGTTTTTCCTTACTTAGTCATTATGAGCCAGGAATTTATAGGGTTGTCGCCACCTAGGGTGGGCAGTCCTCTATTTTAGATATGATGGACATGGGTGATGTAATTCTTAGGGATTGTTTTGGGAAAATTCTCGGTTTGTCTTCAATGACTTACATAAGGAATATCCTAGAATAATTCTAGATGCAAAATTACAAACCCATTGACTTACTTATCGGTAAAAGCCAGAGCCTTAGCTATTGAGTGTATCCTCGGATTGTCTTTGGGAGAAACAGATGACCTATATTCCTTGATCTTTTCTTAGTTGTGGGAGCCTAAAGTACGCTATGTGGGCGTATTCGGCATGATAAGTGTTATCTTTGGTAAATGGTCAACTGAGTTGTTTAGACATTGACCATGCTCATTAGAATGTGGATAAAATGCTTTACTAGTAGTATATTAATTTGCTCCTTGTAAGATTCAATGCGCTAGTTGGGCGCATCTGCTCCTTGTAAGATTCAATGCGCTAGTTGGGCGCATCTGCGCTAGTTGGCGCATCTAGAATGAATGCAAATTGGTCACCAAAATATTTTTAGAGAGGTAATTGCGCAAGAGGTAGTGATCTTAAATCACTTCATGTGAGGCGCACATGGAGGATTCCGTTGTATATGCTTATCGCAAGAGGTGCTGATAAGGCTTATGTTTGGAATCTAGAATTGTGATCTTGAATCACTTCATGTGAGGCGCACATGGTGGATTCCGTTGTATATACTTATCGCAAGAGGTGCTGATAAGGCTTATGTTTGGAATCTAGAATTGCGCAAGCTGTGGTCAAATTTTTTTTTAAAATCGATCACTTATTTTGAGATGATGGGATGTTGACACTATTATGGTTTGTGTCATAATGATTAGCAGATGATGATGTCAGCAGGCAATATTGGCTCACTCACATGAGCAATCGCCCTTGGCGCTTGGGAGCGAGCAAAGATGAGACTAGTAGTTTATTTTTATTTGGAGCCAAGAGAGGCTTAAATTATCCACTATGCATGTCGCCTTGGTTACAACCAAGATGAGGTCGTGTTAAGGACCAAACATGGATATTAGTACCCACTTTCCATGTTGTGCCTGTTATGATTAGCCAGATGCGAGATCTCATTTGGCGCCTAGAAGGCGAGCAAATAGAGAATTCGGGTTAGGCGCTAGAAAGCGACTAGACTAAGATCTGTACGGTGTATCGAGTATGACGTCACTCTTTTTGGAAGAGTTACTCCACCGTAACATGTATTCATACTATATGTGCTTGGCGACTGAGTAATGAGGTGAGAGAATGGATCCCTGTTTCCTCACCGTGTGAGTCTTACGTGTCATTATTGATATGACTTTCATTTTTGTACCCTTTTGTGACTTTTGACTATGTCATAAGGTAAGGGGTTGATGTTCTGCTACTTTGGTATGTTGCCTGCGGTCATGTATGATTCGGCCTTAAGGGACATCACTGGGAAAGCGGTCAATCCTAAACTAAATGGCATGAGGGCAAAGGGAAGATCATCTAGTATTACACCACTGATGTATATTCACTGCCGGCAACTCACATCGCTCTGTATGAGAAGCGGATTGAGTGTGAATATATTGCAAGAATTGAGAGGGTCAAACATGCTCTTTTTGAGGGATTAGAGATGTTTTTTGGACCGGTGTAATTAGATGGGTCTGGGGTATATGAGACACTATTTCTGTTTTTTTTTTTTTGGGTTGATGTCTCTATGCTGGCTCATTTTGAGTTTCTAGTATAGAGCTCCCACATGCAGGTGTTCTCAGCAGTCGCACGGTGCATTGACTAGTATGAGATTGTTCATTTTTTGGGAGATTGAGATAGCGATGTGGCAGTGTCATGCCAACTCATATGCGAGTGGGAGATGTTAGAAATTGGGCGCCCATGTGGCATGGCCCTTTGAGCTTTTTGAGCCTGAACCTCTTGAACCTTATCCATGTAAGTTCGAATTTTAATTCAAACTTATTTGGATAACCATTCAGGATATCTATATCTATCATATCAATAGATATGGATAGATGGATAGATATTTATTGGTTATTATTGATTATATACGTCTGATAATAGGAGATACGTATATCAGATACGTTATGGGGTTTTTTACCCATAACCTTTTTTTCCATACTCTCCTCTCTCTCTGACTCTCTCCCAAAAACAACGATCAAGCCATTTGCACTGTGATTTGTGTGGGTGATATTCACTATTGTAATATCACCCCATTGCTAGGATGATTGACCAGATTCAGGAAGCACGTGATTTACCCACGAGGTTCTTCGCTAAAAGGTATGATCTAAACATTTTATCCGCTGCGTTATAATGCTTTATGATTTACATAAATAAATAAAACAATTAGTTTATGATTTCTCTTTTATTTATATGTTAAAATTGAATGAATGTGACATTTCTTCGGTTATGTTAAAACTATATATATATTTTGTATTAGTTTAGTATTAAATATTGGTTTATTTCTCATTTTTAAATTAAAATATGACAAGATATGTGAACCAAGAGTAGTTCTGTCGTGGTCCGGACTCCTAAACTACCTTTCAAAGACGTGATAGATGACTTTGTGCCCCTTTGAAATTTTATGCACTTATTTTCTTCAATATCATTTTCAATTATTTTGTTGCATTCATAAAGTTTTCAACGAATACGGCTTGAATTATATCCAATTGACTCCGCATCGGTCTTTACGCCACCGGTTCACCATTCGCAGCATTAATAAGAACTAATTAATAGCATCCAACTAATAGTAAAAATGAGACTTAATTTTCTATGATAAATATTTGTTAATTTAGTAAATATATGAATATTTCAATAAAAAAAAGTTATAGAGTGTGTTTCGATTTACATGTGCGTTACTTGAGAGTGAGATATTCACTTGTGTTAAATATAAGACATAACTGGAAAATTTTATTTCACATTTTTAAAAAATGTGTACCCATACTGCCATATATTTTAATTATAATTTTTGTGGCCTTTGATTATGACTTGTTTGGGATGCAAGTTTGAGATTTTTTTTTTTAACACAATTTGTGACTAATTAGTCAACAATGATAAAATATGCTATTTTAACTAATAAGATAAAATATAATATTCAAACTATAATCAATTTATTTTTTCTCTAACAACCATTAAATCATTTACAGAAAAAGTCAATTATCATCCCAAATACAAATTTTTTAACCAGAATAAAATAATCAAATAGCCAAAAAGTCAGATTAAAAAAGTTCATGCCAAACATTTTTATTTCCTATCATTACTCAAATTTATGATCTAAACACAACCATAATGATCTTCTTCCACCATTTTTGATTGACCACATGCGAAGGGATATGAGCTTAATCATTATTGTAATAATTATTTTTTAATTAACTTATTTAAACGGTAAAAAAAATATTTCAAATATGTCTCAATCGGACATTCCCTCATGTGGAAACCATCTTAATACTTTCCTATCAACCCCCCCAATGATGAAACCCTAGTTCCACCCCCTGCAGCATAGGAGTAATTTATTCTCCTTAGGAGTATTTTTAATTTAATGGTTCTGTAATCGCTTTTTTGGTTCTTGTAATTCGTAATTTTTTTTCTGGTTCTTTTGTATTTTTGTTTTTGTTATTGTTCAAATCTTTGTAAGAAGTAATAATTTCAGCAATACAATATCAGTTTTTAGTTTGTTTCTCTCTGTTGATAACCTCCAAAAAAGGTTTTGAATCTATCAAAACATAGGACACCAACCACAATTATTTGATCTGTTTGTCATTTCTGAAATTTTGGTTTTCCTGTTGAATCCATTTTGTCGATTTGATCAAAACTAGATTTTTGCTAACAAAGGAGCATATTGAATGGTGATTGGTGAGAGAGTATGAGCACGTGATACTCCGAGACTATTGTATAATTTTCCTGTGGGGGTTTTACTAAAACAAAAATAATAAATAAATAAATAAAAATAAGTGTGTTTATATATTTATTTGGACAAAATTATCATTTGGCAAGTGACGAAAATAGCCAAAATATTAAAAAGTCACTAGAAATTGTCACATCAATCTTCTTACTTTTTTACTCGTCTTAAAAAGTTACAAAGCTAATTAAAATAAGTCAATTCTCAGAACAATCCTTAGTGAAAAGCTCCTAATGTAAAAGGCATAAATTCATAAATTCTTTTCAAATAAGTTTTGATGTATGGTAAATTACACTTCTTATCCTTGAATTTTCATTCAAATTTTTACTTTTTATTCTTTCTCTTCTAATTACAACAATTAAGTTTTCAAATTTCAACATGTATTTTAATATGGGCCTTCTTTTATTCCATCGTTTAAAATTTGAGTGAAAATTAGAACAAGAGGACTCAAATAAAATTTTAATAAAAGTTAGAAGATGAATGATGGAATTTTTCATACTTTATTTATTTATTTATTTTTCCATTTTAATGTTCCTAAGATGCGCTCATGCGGCTCTTGCATGATCACTTTATGTTCAATTTTTAACAATAGGTGACTGAATTTAAAGTTCGTGGAATTAATTATACTGAAAGACTAAAGTAAAATTTACGTAAAAAATTGAGGATAAAAACTATAGGCTATGGTTTCTCTGTAGTTCTCTGTTGGATTGGAGAGGTATTGTTGGGCATTGTGGGCTCACTTTTGGGCCCCGTTTCGATGATCCAAACCATTCACATTTTAGGATTCGTCGAACACATCATCTCTATAAAAAATCAATTTGATCTGAAAATGACAATCATGTGTTGAGATCAGTTTTGTATGGAAAAAATGAATGGTAAAGAAATAAACGGTCCATACAAAATTGATTCGAACACGTGATTTCTGCTATCCGATCGACTTGATTTTTTGCAGGGATAATATACTCGATGAACCCTAAAATGTGAACGGTTCAGATTATTGAAATGCGACCTAAAAGTGGACCCACTGGATCGGACTGAATGGTCGAATCCTATTATGGACCAGAGACAGTCGAATCCCAAAAGTATAATCAATCCTTCAATGCATCACACCACTTGTTTGAGTTTTCTTAAAACCTGAATGACAGGCGACCTAAATGACAAGCGAATTGAGGGAGCATCTAAATGCATCCCAAAATAATTGTTTGATACCTTATTTTTTAACACCATTTTAAATGATGAAAAATGACAAAACCCTAGTTACAACCAATTCTTTGGGAGTGCTGCTATTAGCACTCCATTAATTATTTTTCAAAAAAATAAATAAATATAAGTTTACCAATCCACAAATAAAAGCCACCTGATCAAATGAAACTGCAGCGATAGGTTCCTCTGAGGTGGCTAAAATATGTTTCTATAGGGGAATCTAATTCTTCCTCAATGATCTTCATTTCCATCGTCTTGGGAAAAGAAGGGATTTGATCAGGGACGAAACTAAGAGATTTCAATTTTGAGGGCCAAGATATGTATTGTTTTTTATTTATCAATTGTATAAATTGTCATATTTTAATTTAAAAAATGAGAAATAAACCAATATTTAATACTAAATGAATACCAAAAAAAAAAAAAATTTAACATGAATAGAAGAAATGTTACATCCATTCAACTTTAACATATAAATAAAAGAGAAATCATAAATTATTATTATTATTATTGTATATATATATACATATTTTTTGGGTACCTATCAACTCAATTATCTATTAAAGTGAAACAAAGTCTTTAATGGATTTTGTATGAATCTCATTAATATCCAATTAGTATAAGAAACTTGAGTCTTATAAAAGACACCACTCTACGAGAGAAACTCTTAGATAAAATATTTGCGAGTTCTTATTATGGTGAATAAAATATGATTAATGCAATAATATTGTTAAATTTTACTTTAAAAAGGGGAGAGGGGGGGGGGGTTGGAGGTCTATTTGGTGTTTCCATTCTTTTGTACATCTCATAAAAGCTTGTTTTATTTATTTAAAAAAAAAGGATTTTTTTCAGTATTTTTATAGATTGGATGATAGCCAACAAGGGACATATGTAATAAGTGAAACGTTTTGGGTGGCAATAGAACCATTCAAGCAGCATTTCTCACTTTGGACGGGGGCCAAACCCCTGATGGTCTACTAATAGATCCATCCATGGATTTGATCATGCAGCTCAAACAATGCATGCAATGTGCAATCATAACTAAAATAAAAAATGGAAATAAAAAAAGAAAGAGAAGGTATGATCTACATGTATGTGATTTGACAAGGACTAATTAGATTGAAGAATTTAAATAAAAAATAAAAAAAAAGACTCCAGATTACAGTTAAAGGGGTATGTGACACAAACTTTTGTATCCATGAGGCTTCCATAAAACTTATTGACATAGTTATTAGCTACACTATACGAACTAATCTACCCACATACGTGAACACTGCCAGGTTACTCCCACAGTACAATCACTAATATGTTTAACACTCCATAGGACAGTTAAGTGTCCCACACCCAACCTAACAAACTTTTCACATCTTTACAATAAAAATAACACTATAAAGATTTTTCCTCATTATTAATCTACCAGATAAATCACTATCAAGTTTAATAGGGGAAAAAAAGTACTATTAAGATTTAGTCAAATATAACAGGAGTGAAGAGAAAGAAAAGTAAATTAAAATTTGTTCATCACCATGATCTTAAACTTGTAGTTATAAAATAAATAATTGAACATATACATACATATAAAGATAGACTTGGTACTTGATAATGCAATACGGTCAATGGTGGATGGGTCGGACTCGTCCACTCCTTTAACGGGTCTGCTGGTCGACGATTCCTTAATGCGTGCTTGCAAAAAGGTCCGGAGGGGAGGTACCAAGATTGGAGTGGTCTCTCCCCGTGGACACTCCGATGATCAAGTTAGGTTGGAGTTAATAGAGAAGTAAAGATAGATAGTGGTTGGTTAGAGAGAGAGAGTAGAAGAACAAGATAAAGAATACAATATATATATATATATTTAAACGTATCTCAGAAGCTTCCTTATATCCCTTGCCTATCATTTCCTTGTTCATTCCAAGCCGTCTTGTTGGCCGAAAGTCTATAGCCTAGTTACCATCATTCATTTATGGCGATTCTGCATACTCCGGCATGAAGGGTCTTGTTGCATTTAATGCTATGATGACCTCATTTAATGGCTAATGTGTGGGTGCAATAATTTTACAGGATCTTTATCTGCTTATGTGGCTAGTTCTCTGCCTGATAGGTGTCTGAATGCTATTGGTCCTGGCCTAGCATTAGCTTCTCAAAGCTATTGGGCTTTAACCGTGTGATTGCCTGGAAGGCATAGGACAATGACGGATTGAGTCTACCTGGGCCGTGGACCGGACCTAGGGCCATGGGTTGGTGTAATAACCCTCACCACTGATTACTAGTTAACCACTGATTACTGCTAAACTGAGACTGATTATGATAAGTAATTGAATCGACTGAAATACTAAACTGACTGATTGAATGTACTAGTTTAAATGCATTTCCATCTGTTTGACTGTTAAATTATCTGTCCATGTTTTATGCTTTAAACTGCAAATTGATGGCCTTGTCGGTGGCTGAATCCGAAATTGACCGATGTTTTATGATCATTAGAATTTATGTGATTTTATGGCATATTTAATTAAAAAGTGATTTGGTATGGTTAAATTAGATTAAATTAAGTTAAATTACATAAGTTGGGCCTTTTTACTAAATTGCCATCTAGTGGACTTAGCTAGGCCATTGTTTAGTCTTCAATTTCATATGTTGGCATCACTTTTCCTCATCCATTTTGAGAGACAAAACCGACTGAGAGAGGGAGGTAGAGAAACTTGGCTTCATCTTGAATTTTGCTTGGAAATTTGAAGGAATTGAAAGATTAAGTGCATATTTGAGCTTGTACATCTTGTATTCAAGACATAAGGTAGGACATTCAACCTTTTATTGTTGTATTCAAGTCATATGTTGCATGGTTTATGGAAGTCTAGAGATTAAGGTCATGAATTAGCTTAATTTGGTGAGTTAAAGCTTGAATCATGCATGCATGTTTATATCCTAGCATTTTGAGGTTGAATACATGGAATTTGGTACATGCATGTTCATATTTTTGCATTGGACCATGAGTTCATCTTGGTTTTGAAAGAATTGGCTCATTTGAGCATGTCTTTGAAGTTTGAAGCTGTTTAAAATTCATGCATGTTATGTTTTACATCATGTTCAAGAGATTGGTTTGAAATTGGCTTTAATTGAACTACCTTTGGGCTTTGATTTCTCAAATTGATCTTTGAAACATGTTATACTATGAGTTTACAAGTGTTTTCCAGAAAATTAGCCCAAGAGGATCGAATTTGAAGCATTTAAACTTGGTTTTGAGCTTGAGGTTCAAATATGAAATTCCCAGAATTTGGACTCACGCTCGAGCGGGGAAACTGGCGCTCGAGCGTGAAATTCGTGCTCTCAGCACTTTGCATTGTTTTACCGTCCACTCGAGCGAGGAAATGCACGCCCGAGCGGGGACTTGTGTCACACGCTCGAGTGGGTGTCGAGCGCCCATCGAGCGTGATTTTCACACATCCAGTACTTTGCCATGTTTTGCAGACCGCTCGAGCGGGGAAAGTGACGCTCGAGCGGGGAACCTCTGTTTGCATGTCCGCTCAAGCGGGTAAAGACACGCTCGAGCGGGACCCTGTTTTTTCAAAAATTTTGTAAGGTTGTTTTAAGTGCGTCTTTGCATCCTCATTCCATCCTAGGCATTCTTAGGCCTAGTTTAAGACATCTTAATGAGGACATAGATGTAGAACCGCACCGAGTCTAAGTAGGGACTAAGTCTTTGATTCCCGAATGTGAACTTAGTGTGTGTTCATCCTGTAAACTGTGTAGGGTTGGCATCTGAGGACGCGCTGTAGCTTAACTGTAGCCCAGAACTCTGTGAGTAACAACTGTGTAAAGATATGTTCAAATATGAATATCTTCTGAATGGTTAAACTGGACTGTTTCTAAATTGATACTGTTAACTGAATGAATGTATGTCCTCTATTCTGAACTGTATTGTGGCATCCATAGCAGCTACTGTTACTGTTACTGCTACTGTTACAAAGATCTCTATTAGTTCCTATCTTGGAACTTCTGTTTACCGTTATGATAGCCATCATTGACTGCTCGGTCTTTCAAGACCTACTGTTTACTAGACTGTTCTGCTAATGGATGTACCACATATGACTGTTACGACTGAATGACTGATATACTGAATCAATTGACTGTTTTCAATACCGAAAGGACATTCATTCTTAACCTCTTTACGCATATGTTATTCACTGGGCTTTAGCTCACTGTTTATATATATATATATATATATGTAGGTGTCCAGGCACCAGACCGGAGCTAGGAGCGTGGGTTAGACTCCCTTTTGTCAAGCCAACCACCGTGCCTCACTGTGAGGTTCCGAGCCCGTTCAAGCTACGACTTTGGGGTGTTTTAGTTTCCCCCATCTGTCTCTGTATCTGTTTTGTAATACTGTATCGACTGATAGCACTGTACTGTACTGTCTTAATGGGGATTAAGTCCCTGACTTGGATGATTGTAAATACTGTACATACTGTTTTGGTACTGATAGTGTATATGTCATGAAAAGTCTTTTTGCATACAGACTGTCACAGCTCCTTGGACATTGTTTAATTACTGTTTTGGCTTTCGCCATGCCTCTATACTCTGTAATACTGTCATACTGTTAAGCAGGCCTTCGGTAATCACGGATTACTGGCCGGTTACGGTGCTAAACCTATAGGGACGGGTTTGGGTCGTGACAGAGTGGTATCAGAGCGATACTTAACCACGAGTTATACCACACACACGTGTCCAAATGAGCTATCGGATGTCCTAGAAAAGTAATAGGGCATTACATGAGCTTGAAAAGTGTGTGTAGCCATGACATGAATATATGTGCTAATGTGTTAAATGTTTAAAGTATGCAACTGCCTATGTTTATAATCGTTATAACTGCCTATAGTGAAATGGACAATGCAAGAAATGTTGATGAATCTGAATCCTCTGAGGCAAGAATGGCAAGGCTGGAGAGAATGGTGGAACTATTAATTGAAAGACTAGGGAAACAACAGAACCAACAGCCCCTACCTCCTCCAGTACAGCCAGAGCCACCTGTTAATGATGATATAATAGCTCTGACACAGAAGTTCAGTAAGATGAAACTGCCGTCCTTTCAGAGAGGCCTTAAACCCTTAAAGGCTGAAGCATGGGTTCTTGAAACAGAAAAGTTGTTTGAAGTGTTTCCGTGTTCGGAGGCACACAAAGTACTGCTAGCTACCTTCACCTTACAAGAGGAGGCCAGAAGGTGGTGGATGCTAGTCCGTGACACCAACACAGTTGTGACTTGGGCTTAGTTTAAAGATTCCTTTTTTGAGAAATATTTTCCACAGTGTGTCCGAGACCGAAAAGTGACTGAGTTTGAACAGTTGAGGCAAGGTACCATGTCTGTTGCTGAATATGAATCAAAATTCACCGAGCTTGCCAGATATGCACCACATATGGTGGACACTGACTATAAAAAGGCCAGGAAATTTGAAGGCGGCCTTAATGTCGAAGTACTCGACCGAATTAATGTGTTGAAATTGCACAAATATGTGGATGTTCTTGACCGGGCCATTATAACTGAATCAAATATTGAAGCACTGAAACAAACTGAAACACCAGCATCTGAATGGTGTAGCAAGAAACGGGGTTTTAAATTCAAGAAAGGCAGAAACAACCCACTGAACAAAAAGCAAAACTCAAGGTCAACCACCAGCTCTAGTCAGGGAAGTGGTTCCATACCGCCCTATTCTGAATGTGGTAAGAAACACAAAGGGGTTTGTTATAAATTTTCAGGTGCTTGTTACAAGTGTGGCAAGGTGGGCCACATGGTCAAAGATTGCCCTTCCACTCCTCAGGGCAATAGTAAAGCTGCACCAAGCGCAGCAGCATCAACTGCCCCACCAAAACCCAACCCTAAAGCGACTGGAAAAGAGCCCACGAGGCATGGCCGAGTATTCGCACTGGTACCGGGAGATGTGCAGAATACCGAGACCGTTGTGTCAAGTATTCTCTCAATTTGTACTTAAAATGCATATGTTTTGATTGATTCGGGGTCTACACATTCATATGTATCGCATGCTTTTTCGCGAAAATTGAATAGACCATTGGAACCCATGAATTACTTGTTAGCTGTATCTTCACATGTCGGGGGATCTGTGACTTGTACTTATATGTACCCTGCATGTGAAATTATTGTTGGGGATATGCATTTGTATATTGACTTACTGCCGTTAAATATTGACCATTTTGATGTAATATTGGGGATGGATTGGTTACAAAAATATCATGCTACCATAGACTATGTAACGAAACAAGTAGTTTTCTGTCCACCTGGTTTGCCTGAATTTGTGTTTAATGGAGTTGGAGTAGTACCTCCCCCGTATCTGATTTCATCCATGAAAGCCTGTAAATTGATTAAGAAGGGGTGTAAAGGGTATCTGTGTTATGTATTGACTGTACCTACTGATGATAAAGCTAATGTGAACAGTATTCCTGTAATCAGCGAATTCCCAGATGTTTTTCTAGATAATCTGCCAGGGGATTTGATTGATAGGGAGATTGAGTTCACCGTTGATGTAATTCCGGGTACACAGCCAGTATCTAAAGCTCCATACAGAATGACACCTACCGAATTGAAAGAACTGAAAGTTCAGCTGCAAGAACTGTTAGATAAGAAGTTCATCAGGCCCAGTACTTCGCCATGGGGCGCACCTATCTTGTTTGTGAAAAAAAAAGACGGCTCACTAAGACTTTGAATTGACTACCGTGAACTGAACAAGGTAACTGTGAAAAATAAATACCCATTGCCGCGTATTGACGACTTATTTGATCAGTTACAGGGTGCTCAAGTGTTTTCTAAGATTGACCTCAGATCCGGATATCATTAGCTGAAAGTTAAACCAGAGGACATTGACAAAACTGCTTTTCGAACGAGGTATGGACATTACGAATTCCTAGTTATGCCTTTTGGAGTTACCAATGCGCCTGCTGCATTTATGGACCTTATGAACAGAATTTTTAAACCATTCCTCGATGACTTTATTGTTATATTTATAGACGACATTCTGATTCATTCTAAAAGTAGAGAAGAACATGAACATCATCTAAGACTTGCCTTACAGACCCTAAGAGAACAGAAACTGTATGCGAAATTGAGTAAATGTCAATTTTGGCTTGATCATGTTATGTTTTTGGGACATGTTATTAGTAGAGATGGCATTTCAGTTGACCCACAGAAAGTTGAAGCCGTGGTAAATTGGCCTAGACCAACAAATGTTACAGAAGTCCGAAGCTTTTTGGGGTTAGCCGGGTATTACAGAAGATTTGTCAAAGACTTCTCCAAAATTGCCTTACCACTGACACAGTTGACTTAGAAGGGGATATCATTTGACTGGACTGACTAAAGAGAATCAGCATTCCAAGAGTTGAAAACTCGACTTGTGACTGCACCGGTTCTTACCCTACCTTCAGGTACGGATGGTTTTACCATTTTTAGTGATACTTCTCATGAGGGTTTGGGATGTGTTTTAATGCAGAATGGGATAGTTATTGCCTATGCTTCCCGACAACTGAGACCACATGAAAAGAACTACCCGACCCATGACTTGGAACTTGCTGTAGTAGTGTTTGCATTGAAAATCTGGCGTTACTACCTTTATGGGGCGACATGTGAAGTATATACCGACCACAAGAGTTTGAAATATTTCTTCACACAGAAAGAACTAAACATGAGACAGCGGAGATGGCTAGAATTGATTAAAGACTATGACCTACAGATTTTGTACCATCCGGGGAAAGCCAACACTGTTGCTGATGCACTGAGTCGGAAATCAATCGGGAACCTAGCCTGTTTACTCACTGGACAGAAGGAGTTGCTTTGTGACCTTGAGAAATCTGAAATTGAGATTGTTTTGCGAGAACAAGGTGGAACAATAGCTGCTATTTCTGCTCAACCGGCATTGATTGAAGAGATTAAAGAGAAATAGCAACAGGATGACTTCTTGAAGAAGATCATCAAAGAACGGGAATCTAAACCGAAGCCGGACTTCAAATTTGAAAACAATGTACTGAAATTCCAAGGAAGACTGTGTGTATCGAATGATTCTGAACTGAAAAGGAGAGTTCTACAAGAAGGCCACAATTCAAAACTATCTATCCATCCAGGAAACACAAAAATGTACCAAGACCTGAAACTGAATTTCTGGTGGCCGGGAATGAAGAAAGAAATTGCTGATTTTGTATCAAAGTGTCTTCATTGCCAACAAGTTAAAACCGAACATCAACGACCTGCAGGTTTACTGCAACCCTTACCGATACCGGAGTGGAAATGAGAACATATTACCATGGATTTTATTGTTAGTTTACCTCGCTCCAGTAAAGGTATGGATTCAATTTGGGTTATTGTTGATAGATTGACTAAATCTGCTCATTTCTTACATGTCAAAACAATTTATAATGCGGACAAATTGGCTATACTCTATATTGATGAAATTGTGAGATTGCATGGAGTGCCTGTGTCCATTGTTTCTGATAGGGACTCGAAGTTTACATCGAGATTTTGGCAAAGCCTATAGACAGTATTGGGAACTGAACTGAGACTGAGTAGTGCATACCATCCTCAGACAGATGGCCAGTTAGAAAGAACCATCCAGACTCTGGAGGATTTACTGAGAATGTGTGTCCTTGATCTCCAGGGAAATTGGGAAAGCCATTTGCCATTGGCTGAATTCGCCTACAACAACAGTTATCACTCAAGTATTGGTATGGCGTCTTTCGAGGCTTTGTATGGCAGAAAATGTCGATCTCCGATTTGCTGGGCAGAAGTTGGAGATGGGCCTTTGCTTGGGCCCGAGATCGTCTATGAAACTACCGAGAAAGTGAAATTGATTCAACAGAGATTGAAAACTGCACAGAGTTGACAGAAAAGTTATGCGAATGTCCGCAGGCGAGACAAAGAATATGAAGTAGGTGATCACGTTTTTGTGAAAGTGACACCGATAAAAAGCCAGACTTGTTTTGGAGTCACGGGTAAGCTAGCGCCGAGATATGTCGGACCGTATGAGATTATTGAGAAAATCAATCCGGTGGCGTATCAAGTAGCGCTTCCTCCTGAAATGGAGCATATGCATAACGTTTTCCACATTTCTATGTTGAGGGATTACCTCCGGGATCCTTTCTATGTGATTGAGCCTACTCGTGTAGTGCTGAGTGATGACTACACTTACGAGGAACGGCCCGCTCAGATTGTAAACAAACGAATCAAGAAGTTAAGAAATAAGGAGATTCCGTTAGTGAAAGTTGACTGGCAAAACCATGGTGGTGTGTATGCCACTTGGGAAAGGGAAGATGATATGCTGAAGAGATATCCTGAACTGTTTCCACTGAATCCTGTTTTCTTCCAGAATTAAGATAATTCGAGTTTGGAGGACCAAACTCTTTTTAAGGAGGGGAGACTGTAATAACCCTCACCACTGATTACTAGTTAACCATTGATTACTGCTAAACTGAGACTGATTATGATAAGTAATTGAATCGACTGAAATACTGATCTGACTGATTGAATGTACTAGTTTAAATGCATTTCCATTTGTTTGACTGTTAAATTATCTGTCCATGTTTTATGCTTTAAACTGCAAATTGATGGCCTTGTTGGTGGCTGAATCCGAAATTAACCGATGTTTTATGATCATTTATGTGATTTTATGGCATATTTAATTAAAAAGTGATTTGGTATGGTTAAATTAGATTAAATTAAGTTAAATTACATAAGTTGGGCCTTTTTACTAAATTGCCATCTAGTGGACTTAGCTAGGCCATTGTTTAGTATTCAATTTCATATGTTGGCATCACTTTTCCTCATCCATTTTGAGAGACAAAACCGACAGAGAGAGGGAGGTAGAGAAACTTGGCTTCATCTTGAATTTTGCTTGGAAATTTGAAGGAATTGAAAGATTAAGTGCATATTTGAGCTTGTACATCTTGTATTCAAGACATAAGGTAGGACATTCAACCTTTTATTGTTGTATTCAAGTCATATGTTGCATGGTTTATGGAAGTCTAGAGATTAAGGTCATGAATTAGCTTAATTTGGTGAGTTAAAGCTTGAATCATGCATGCATGTTTATATCCTAGCATTTTGAGGTTGAATACATGGAATTTGGTACATGCATGTTCATATTTTTGCATTGGACCATGAGTTCATCTTGGTTTTGAAAGAATTGGCTCATTTGAGCATGTCTTTGAAGTTTGAAGTTGTTTAAAATTCATGCATGCTATGTTTTACATCATGTTCAAGAGATTGGTTTGAAATTGGCTTTAATTGAACTACCTTTGGGCTTTGATTTCTCAAATTGATCTTTGAAACATGTTATACTATGAGTTTACAAGTGTTTTCCAGAAAATTAGCCCAAGAGGATCGAATTTGAAGCATTTAAACTTGGTTTTGAGCTTGAGGTTCAAATTTGGAATTCCCAGAATTTGGACTCACGCTCGAGCGGGGAAACTGGCGCTTGAGTGTGAAATTCGTGCTCCCAGCACTTTGCATTGTTTTACCGTCCACTCGAGCGGGGAAATGCACGCCCGAGCGGGGACTTGTGTCACACGCTCGAGCGAGTGTCGAGCGCCCATCGAGCGTGATTTTTACACATCCAGTACTTTGCCATGTTTTACAGACCGCTCGAGCGGGGAAGTGACGCTCGAGCGGGGAACCTCTGTTTGCATGTCCGCTCGAGCGAGTAAAGACACGCTTGAGCGGGACCCTGTTTTTCTGAAAATTTTGTAAGGTTGTTTTAAGTGCGTCTTTGCATCCTCATTCCATCCTAGGCATTCTTAGGCCTAGTTTAAGACATCTTAATGAGGACATAGATGTAGAACCGCACCGAGTCTAAGTAGGGACTAAGTCTTTGATTCCCGAATGTGAACTTAGTGTGTGTTCATCCTGTAAACTGTGTAGGGTTGGCATCTGAGGACGCGCTGTAGCTTAACTGTAGCCCAGAACTCTGTGAGTAATATGAATATCTTCTGAATGGTTAAACTGTACTGTTTCTGAATTGATACTGTTAACTGAATGAATGTATGTCCTCTATTTTGAACTGTATTGTGGCATCCATAGCAACTACTATTACTGTTACTGCTACTGTTACAGAGATCTCTGTTAATTCCTATCTTGGAACTTCTGTTTACCGTTATGATGGCCATCATTGACTGCCCGGTCTTTCAAGACCTACTGTTTACTAGACTGTTCTGCTAATGGATGTACCACATATGACTGTTATGACTGAATGACTGATATACTGAATCAATTGACTGTTTTCAATACCGAAAGGACATTCATTCTTAATCTCTTTACGCATATATTATTCACTGGGCTTTAGCTCACTGTTTATATATATATGTAGGTGTCCAGGCACCAGACCGGAGTTAGGAGCGTGGGTTAGACTCCCTTTTGTCAAGCCAACCACCGTGCCTCACTGAGGTTTCGAGCCCGTTCAAGCTACGGCTTTAGGGTGTTTTAGTTTCCCCCATCTGTTTCTGTATCTGTTTTGTAATATTGTATCGACTGATAGCACTGTACTGTACTGTCTTAATGGGGATTAAGTCCCTGACCTGGATGATTGTAAATACTGTACATACTGTTTTGGTACTGATAGTGTATATGTTATGAAAAGTCTTTTTGCATACAGATTGTCACAGCTCCTTGGACATTGTTTAATTACTGTTTTGGCTTCCGCCATGCCCCTATACTCTGTAATACTGTCATACTATTAAGCAGGCTTTCGGTAATCACGGATTACTGGCCGGTTACGGTGCTAAACCCATAGGGGCGGGTTTGGGTCGTGACAGTTGGGCCCTCTCGGGACGTACCCATCAGTAGTCCTTCATTCCCGAGTGTAGCTTCAATCCAACGAAGGAAATATGAAAGGTGGAGGTAGTCCTGCAAGGCAGGGAATGGTATAGAAGGCGGGCGGGTAAGTGCAGACCGATAAGATGGCCGACCAAGAAAGTGAACGATCAACGAGGGCGACCGACCAATATAGTGTTTGACCAATGAGGTGGCCGACCGCGGAGGGGATCGGCCGATAAGGTGACTGACCAATGAGGTGGCCGACCGCGAAGGGGATCGACCGTGAAGCTGGCCGATCGTGAGGGTGGTCGACTGGGATGGTGGCCGACCAACGTGGGTGGTTGATCAGCGGAACGGCCAACCGTGAGAGCGGGGGACCGTGGTTGTGGCCGATCGACGAGGTGGCCGACTGATGAGGGTGGTCTCCCATCAGGACGGCTGGCCTTGAGGGAGGCTGAGTGTGATGGATGACTGACCATCGAGGGTGGCATTAATGGGGCATTGATGGGCACGGGGCTCAAGGGAAAGAAATGCACGTGATGTTGTGAAATGGAAAAGATGGGAAAGGAAATGCACGTGACAATTATCATATTTTTATTAAATAATATATTATTTTATTCCGTGCTAGCACTGGTGATATGCTAGTTAGATATTAATGAGATTCATGCAAAATCCATTAAAAACTTTGTTTCACTTTAATAGATAATTGAGTTGATAGGTACGAAAAAAGAAAAAAAAAATCAATTAATTTATGATTTCTCTTTTATTTATATGTTAAAATTGAATGAATGTGACATTTCTTCTGTTCATGTTAAAACTAAATAAATAAATAAACATATATATATATATATAGTATAATTTAGTATTAAATGTTAATTTATTTGTCCTTTTTAAATTAAAATATGACAAGATATGTGAACTAGTAGTTCCGTCCATATCTTGTTATCATCCTTTACATTGTCATCACCAAAGGTCCATGAGTAGTTCTGTCCCGGTCCGTACTCCTAACCTACCTTTCAAAGACATACTAGATGACTTTGTGCCCCTTTGGAATTTTATGCATTTATTTTCTTCAATATCATTTTCAATTATTTTGTTGCATTCATAAAGTTTTCAACAAATACGGCTTGAATTATATCCATTTGACTCTGAACCGGTCTTTACGCCACCGGTTCACCATCACAGTATTAATAGGAACTAATTAATAGCATCCAACTAATAGTAAAAATGAGACTTAATTTTCTACGATAAATATTTGTTAATTTAGTAAACATATGAATATTTCAATAAAAAAAAGTTATAGAGTGTGTTACGACTTACATGCGCGTTAGTTGAGAGTGAGATATTCACTTGTGTTAAATATAAGACGTAATTGGAAAATTTTATTACACATATTTTTAAAAAATGTATACCATACTGCCATATATTTTAATTTTAATTTTTGTGGCCTTTGATTATGACTTGTTTGGTATGCAAATTTGAGACTTTTTTTTTTTAGCACAATTTGTGACTAATTAGTCAATAAAGATAAAATATGCTATTTTAGCTAATAAGATAAAATATCATATTGAAACTATAATTCATTTATTTTTTCTCTAACAACCATTAAATCAATTACAAAAAAAAAAGTCAATTATCATCCAAAACACAAATTTTTTAGCCAGAATAAAACAATCAAATAGCCAAAAAGTCGGATTAAAAAAGTTCATACCAAACATTTTTATTTCCTATCATTACTCAAATTTATGATCTAAACAAAACCATAATGATCCTCTTCCACCATTTTGATTGAGCACATGCGAAGGGATATGAGCTTAATCAATATTGTAATAATTATTTTTTAATTAAGTTATTTAAACGGTAGAAAAAATATTTTAAATATGTCTCAATCGGACATTCCCTCATGTGGAAACCATCTTAATACTTTCCTATCGGCCCCCCCAACAATGAAACCCTGGTTCCGCCCCTGCAGCATAGGAGTAGTTTATTCTCTTTAGGAGTAGTTTTAATTTAATGGTTCTATAATTGTTTTTTGGTTCTTGTAATCAATAATTTTTTTTTTGCTGGTTCTTTTGTATTTTTGTTTTTGTTATTGTTCAAATCTTTGTTATAAGTAATAATTTCAGCAATACAATATCGGTTTTTAGTTTGTTTCTCTATGTTGATAACCTCCAAAAAGGTTCTTAAATCTGTCAAAACATAGGACACCAACCACAATTGCTTGATCTATTTGTTATTTGTAAAATTTTGGTTTTCCTGTTGAATCCATTTTGTCGATTTGATCGAAACCAGATTTTTTCTAACAAACGGGCATAATGAATGGTGATTGGTGAGGGAGTATGAGCACGTGATACTCCGGGACTATTGTATAATTTTCCTGTGGGGGTTTTACGAAATCAAAAAAAAAATAAAAATAAAAAATAAGTGTGTTTATATATTTATTTGGACAAAATTATCATTTGGCAAGTGATGAAAATAGCCTAAATATTAAAAAGTTACTACAAGTTGTCACATCAATCTTCTTATTTTTTTGCACGTCTTAAAAAGTTAATTAAAATAGTCAATTCTCAAACCAATCCTTAGTGAAAAGCTCCTAATGTAAAAGGCATAAATTCATAAATTCTTTTCAAATAAGTTTTGATGTATGGTAAATTACACTTTCTATCCTTGAATTTTCATTCAAATTTTTACTTTTTATTCTTCCTCTTCTAATTGCAACAATTAAGTTTTCAAATTTCAACATGTATTTTAATATGGGCCTTCTTTTATTCCATTGTTTAAAATTTGAGTGAAAATTAAAACAAGAGGACTCAAATAAAATTTTAATAAAAGTTAAAAGATGAATGATGGAATTTTTCATACTTTATTTATTTATTTATTTTTCCATTTTAATGTTCCTAAGATGCGCTCATGCGGCTCTTGCATGATCACTTTATGTTCAATTTTTAACAAAAGTTAAAAGATGAATGATGAAATCTTTCATGCTTTTTTATTTATTTATTTTTTTTTTCCATTTTAATGTTCCTAAGATGCGCTCATGGAATTCTTTAATTTTTTAAAATGTTCCTTAGAAATTTTTTCTAAAAAACTAAAAATTAAATTGTTGAAAAAATTTAAAAATACACCATTTTTATATAATTTTATCTTTTGGTAGAAATAATTTTTTAAAATAAATTTTTTTGATATTTATTTTCATTAAATTTGTTTTATTTTTTCAAAAATCAAATATGGCGACAACTTTGATGTCATTATTAAACCAATCCATTAAATAAAAAAATCTAAAATTAAAAATATTTCATATATTAAACATATCGATTATACATTAAAAATCTAATAACCTTCCATTACACGATAACCATAAAAAAATATCTGTTAACAACAAATATAACTATCTATTACATGATAACTATCAAAAAATATCAACAAAAATAACCACATATTACATGATCATCCAAACACATACTAAAAATTAATTTGGTAAAAAAATAAAAAATAAAAATGTAAAAGATTTATTATTTTTATATAATTTTATTTTTGGTGAGTAGAAATAATTTTTAAAAATTTAAAAATAAATTTTGACATTTATTTTTGTCAAATTAATTTATGTTGTGATGTGTTATCTTTTTAAGTATATACACCGTAGATGTGTCAAACTTTATTTCGTATAGCATTTTAAGCGGTTGATTATGATCCACATTTATGAAGTCAAGTTTTCGTTAAATTGTGAAAAACACGTTATGGAGGTCCAGCTCTGCAGGCATCAATGAAAGACTGACTAGTCAAAGTCACTTTACTTGTTTGTAGGCTTTGCATTGCACCTACATTTGCCTATAAAGCATTTGGCCTCTCCCCTGTTAATAGTCAGCAAGCATTACAACCTTTGTTTTTGAATCTAGGAGCAAAGATGGTCTCTAACAATCAACTCTTTCACCTCTTTTTGTTTCTTTTTTTTTTCCAGATTACTTGTTTGCATGCCCAACTCTGCACTCAAGAACAGACCTCTGCATTGCTCCAATTTAAGCAACAATTTTCCTTCAATAAATCTCCTTTCTACGATTACTGTGATTATGTCGGAATCCATTCTTACCCGAAGATGGAGTCGTGGAAGGAGGGTTCTGATTGTTGCTCATGGGATGGGGTCGAGTGTGACAACAACACAAGTCAAGTAATTGGCCTCGACCTCACTTGCAGCTGGCTCAACGGCACCATCCACCCCAATAGCACCATCTTCAACTGCTTTCCTCACCTCCAAAGGCTCAACCTCGCTTTCAATGACTTTGGTATGTCTCGAATCTCACCTGAATTTAGTCGATTCACGAGATTGACACACCTCAACCTCTCTCACTCTAGTTTTTCTGGCAAAGTCCCTATAGAAGTCTCCTTTCTGAGCAAATTGGTCTCGCTTGATCTCTCTAGCAATTATGCTTTGAGGTTGGAAGAACCTGGATTTGAATCACTTGTTCAAAACTTAACCAAGGTAAGAGAACTTAATCTTAGATTTGTAAACATATCTTCAGTGGTTTTGAATTCCTTGCTCAATCTGACTTCTTTAACACTTCTCGATCTTTCTGAATGTGGATTGCGTGGAAAATTTCCTGACGGAATATTCCATTTACCACATCTGAATGAGCTGAGTATATTTTATAATCTTGCTCTCACTGGTTATTTTCCCGAGTTTATAA
The DNA here is from genome assembly GCA_030407325.1 of Camellia japonica. Classification (NCBI taxonomy): domain Eukaryota; kingdom Viridiplantae; phylum Streptophyta; class Magnoliopsida; order Ericales; family Theaceae; genus Camellia; species Camellia japonica. The sequence continues at coordinate 158,722,732 of JAPPVO010000059.1, read as the reverse complement.
ACTCAAGCAGTCCTCTCCAGTACTTGGACCTTTCACTCACTAATTTCTCTGGAGAACTACCTGACTCAATTGGGAATTTGAAGTCCTTGAAAATATTGTATGCCTTTGATTGTAAATTTTATGGATCCATCCCTATGTCGCTCGGAAACGTTACGGAAATGACTGATTTAGTCATCGGATATAACAATTTCACTGGCATTCTCCCATCTTCACTTTCAAACCTTGGAAATCTCGTCAACTTGGATATTGAGTGTAATAATTTTGAAGGTAAAATTGCTGATTTTTTACCTAATGTAAAAAGTCTCTTTTATTTATATGTTGATTCAAATAGCTTCAGCGGTCCATTTCCATCATTGGGTGCAAACCTAACAAAACTTGTTGAGTTAGGTTTGTCGAATATTCAGCTAAGAGGACCTCTTCCATCACAAATGATTGGACTTCCAAATCTAGCGTGGTTAAGTTTAGGTGATAACTTAATCAACGGTACAATTCCATCTTGGGTCTTCAGCTTACCAGCAATGGAATACTTCAACCTCAGTAATAACAAATTGACCGGCCATGTAAAAGAGTTCAAATCCACTCATTTAACTGATGTTGATTTGAGCAATAACAACCTACATGGTAGGTTTCCAAGTTCAACCTTCAAACTCGTGAACCTTTCTAGTCTCATTCTTTCATCAAATAACTTCAGTGGTGAGCTAGACATGCTCTGTCATGCAATTTCCCTTAAAATTCTTGTCCTATCTAGTAATAGCTTTAATGGTTCTATTCCACAATGTCTAGGAAATTTCAGCAGATATTTCTCCATACTCGATCTGCGGAAGAATAATTTTTCTGGCACCATTCCTGATACATTTGCGAAGGAAAATTTATTCGAAACTATCAACCTTGATAGCAATGGATTTGAGGGGCCAGTACCAAAATCTTTAGAGAATTGCAAGATGCTTCAAGTGCTAGACCTCGAACATAACATGTTCTCCGATAAATTTCCATATTGGTTGGAAAATTTAACTTTGCTGCAAGTTCTAATTTTGAGATCTAACAAATTCCATGGATCTATACCGAATTCAAAGTGCAAATTTCCCTTCCCCAACTTGCGAGTTATGGATTTATCAAACAATTATTTTACTGGTCCATTGCCAAGAAAATATTTCAAGAATCTCAATGCTATGATGAATGTCGACGAAGCTAGTTTTGAATTGAATTACTTGGGGAAGTTTGGTAGTTCAGCTTCAGAATATTACTATAATGATTGTTTGACTATAGTAATCAAAGGATCAATCATAGAAATGGTAAAAGTCCTAACCATTTTCACTGCAATTGATTTATCGAAAAACAATTTCAAAGGTCAAATTCCACAGATCATTGGAAAGTTAAATTCAATCCGAGGGCTCAACTTGTCTCACAATAGCCTTACAGGTCATATACCAGCATCTCTTGCTAATTTGACAATGCTCGAATGGTTAGACCTCTCTTCCAACAAACTCACTGGGGAGATCCCTCAACAACTAAGGAATTTGAAATTCCTTGAAGTCTTAAACCTTTCGCGGAATCAACTAATAGGATCGATACCACAAGGCAACCAATTTGATACATTTTTAAATGATTCCTACAGTGACAACTTGGCATTATGTGGACCTCCATTGTTAAATGCATGCTATCCAAGGACACCACAACCACCTCCCTTGATGTTTCAGCAAGAAGACAATACTTCAAGTGGATTCAATTGGGAAGTCATATTACCGGGTTATATATGTGGGCTGGTGTGGGGACTTGTTATGGGATATTTTATGTTCTCTAGAAGAAAACCTCAATGGCTTGTGAGGATCATTGAAGGTGAACGAAACAAAAGTGGAAAGAGATTTAAAAAGTATTCTCACAGGAACAGAGCAAGGTGAAATTAGCCAATGCAAGTGGTGTCCTTTGGTAAGTATTTACAATCAATTTATGCATTCTTTTGCTTGATCATGAAAAACTATAGCTTGATTATGGTTTCTATCTAGTCTTTTTTCAATTTCATAGCACTTTATTTGTATCATACAAAATAAAGCTATTTTATTTCCTTTGATGTTTATACAAAGCACTTGATTTAAATCATCTTGCAAAAAATAAAAATAATAAAATCATGGAAGTAATAAATGAGTAGTGAAAATAAAGGTTTGCTATTGACTCTAATGGCTGCAATTGAAAGAGGTATGAGACTTGGGCACGTTTTTAGTAGCCTTCTTCTTCTTCTTCATCCCCCCCCCCCCCCCCCCGAAATTTACTTTTATACCCTAAAATATAGTCACTTTTTTTGCTTCATTCTTAAATTATTAACTGCATATATTTAGTCTTTATTGTTTATGATTTTAGTTCATATGGTCTAATTATTGGAGACAATCTCTCCAAATCATTAATGGGAAAAATCTAATCTAATGGTTAAAAAAATAATTTTATAATTTAGACAACTTAAATTGTACAGCTAATCATCTATTTTCTTACTAACACAATATTAGACAACTTAACCTCTACAACCAAACACCCATATTTCTTTATACTTCAAATAATGAATAAAAGAATGAGTGCTTGGCTAGGTAAATTTACACCCACCTCTCCTAATTATAGTGGGTGTTATACTTAGCTTATTTGCATCAATATTCGTTAGTTATATGGATGAAAAAGATTATATTTACCTTGTATGGTTTAATTTATTTTTTAGAAATTTGAGTTTTTTTTTTTTCCTTTTTAGTGATTTTTTTAAATATTTTACGAATTTTTTTAATTTCTTATATACACCTAATCTATATACACTTAAAAAGAGTAATATTTGCAAAAATAAAAACTTTAAAAATTCACCAAATAATAAAAAAATATATAAAAATTCTGTGCATTTTCATATTTTGTTTTACCCTAAACTATAGTCACATTTTTTTTCTACTTCATTCCTATATTAATAGATGCATCTATTTGGTCCCTATTGTTTCTTATTTCAATTCATATAGTCTAATTGAAGACAATCTTTGCAAATCAATAATAGTGAAAATTTAATCTAATGTGTAAAAATAGTAATTTAAGAATTTAGAATATTTAAACTGTAAAACTAAACCCCTATTTTCTTATTCACACTATATTAAACAATATTAGATAGCTCACACGCTACAACCAAACACCTATATTCCCCTCTACCCCTCTTCTCAAATAATGAATAAAACAAATATGTGTTTGGTTATACAGTTTAGAGTAATTGTACAGACCTCGCTTAAAATTTGAAGAAAACAAGCCCTCTTTCATGTTTTTACTTTCTATTATTAATATGGGAAGGAGTTCTATCTAATTTACTGTTGAGATACAAGTGTGATAATTGGTTTGTCAAATACATTATAAATCTCATTCCGACTATTTGAATCGTATAATTTGTATGATTTTTTTGTCTAGATCATGCACGATAAAATTTAGATTGATGCCATATTTTTATCCATATAATTTTTTTCATATTGGTCTTTATAAAAATGAATGGATTACCTATTATTCATTTTCTTTAAACAAATGTAATGAAAACATATAATTATGATTATTGAATAAATCTATTTTTTTTAATAATTATATATCAAAATAAGACATGTGGTGGCTCTCTAAACCCCAACAAACACCCCTCTAGTAAAACGGTCCTCTAGTAAAACAGTGGATAGAAGAAAATCCTTCCCCATTAAAATTGAGAAACACTAGAAGTGTTTTCACTGTTTTCATTTTTTATTTCCCGTCGTTTTCATACATTAATTGAAGCTATATAATAAGCATATATGGTTTTCAAACTATATTTGGGTGACATGCATATCAAATCCAGCATATTCACAGAATTTAGTAACTGTAGCTATCTTTGATTTGTGCGTTGTAGTTGCGATGCATTTCAATTTGATATTGGCGGCGCAGCTTTCGGAGTCATGGTGAATTGTGGTCAAGCTGATGAATTATGTAATGCTGGGAAGTTGAAGATACGGTATCAAAGGTTAGAATGTATACGTATATATATATATATATATGTAAGTGGGTGTGTGTCTATCGATGAGTGTGCTGTCAAATCTGTAAAATATAAATTTTAATTTCAATTTAAAAATAAATGTTATGTGCTGCTCAAGTAGTAAAGATGTTTATCATATTGAAGATTTTGGGTTCAAGCCTTTTGCTTGGTCCGTATTTACTGGCGTTGATATGGTGGAAAACAAAGTCAACGAAAAATATTTTTCATGATTAACAAAAAAACAAGCTTATTTGGGCATGAAATGTTTCCCTTTTAAAAGGTAGCAAATATTTTTCAGACTAAAGTCTTATTAATATTACTACACTACCACTGCCAGTCTCACCTCTATCACCACACTGTCATCACCACGGCCACCAGCAAATATAGAAAAATATGTCTATAGATCTAATATACCTTAGTGCTATATATGTTTATATATATCTGATTTGTTGAATAGTTGTTTGTGTATTTGAATAATCAGTAAGCAATAGATAAAATTGACAAACTTGTAATTTATGCATTATTGTAGAAAGCTCTCAAGGGAATACCCCTATATGATAAAATCACTCATTTTTAGTGCTTAACAGTAGTTGCTTGGAGCCTTAAAACTCTTGAGATTCATTGATTTTTTATATTTTGTTTTATGTCTCTGTAATTGAACCGAGGTGATAATGGTGTTTCATGATTCTTTCTACCATTGTATTGATGTAGATAAATTTACCTCTCTCTCTCTCTTTGGTGGCCAAGGAAGAATGGAACAGTCAATTTTATTTTAGATAAAACTGATTTGCAAATGGATAGAGATGAAACAGAAAGCTTGTTAGAGATGTTTTAGGATTTTTTCTTTTTTGGTCAATGGAGGTCTCTGACTAGCAATTAGCCAGATTTAAATCTAAAAGTGAAAGATTTCTTTGGTGATGATCTGATGTTTGAATAGATAGAAAATTTGAACAGATAAAAAAATTTGAACATATAAGAATTTTAATAGATAAAAAATTTCAATAGATAGTCAACGAAAAGTTAAACAGATAAAAAAAGTCAAAGGGTAAAATTTGAAACAAAATGTTCTCCACCAAACGATTACACAAAGTGTGGACCTCTCATCAACAAAAAAAATATCTCTCAGATCTAATGCTTTATACTCTCCTTATATTGTATTTATCACTAATTAACCTCATTTTTTTTTTTTATATTTTTTTGACAGTCCGCTTAAACGGATACTGTTTATTAGCAGGAAAATTATATGGTATATCATATGCAATTCTAATTATGACATTTATGTTATTTGATTATGACCTATTGTTGGGTTAATTATGACTTACCATTGTATTTTTTTTTTTTAGATGACTCATTGTAATTTGAAAGGCAACTTCAGCAGTGTATTATATATTTTAGGGTTTATTACATTTTTCACTCTTGTAATTTGATTTAAATTTTATTTTAATCCATACAGTTTTAATTTAAATAATTTAGTTCTTACATTTTCAGTTTAGTTTTAATTTGGTCGTTTCGTCTGAATTGAAGATTATAATTAAAATTTTGGAACACTTGTCAATTTTTTAAAGTTTCAATTTGATCCTTTCATTTAAATTGAATGTTAAAAGTAATAATTTTGGAACATTTATCAGATTTCTAAGTTGTACATGTGGATAAAATTATCAAAAATTTAGACGGAATAGCCAAATTAAAACTAGACTTAAAGTGCAGAGATCAAATTGTTCAAATTAAAACTAGGGCAAACTTTACTTTACCCTTTTGTGATTTTTGGACTACATGCGGCTTGCCCCCTAACATTTGGAAATTACCACATAATCCTCTTGTGATTTATGGACTGAAGTGCACCGTTAGGACCATTAACGATTTAATAAAAAAATTAAAATACCCCTGTATTTTCGACATTTGTTTGGAAGATAAAGTGTACTCTAACCCCTTGTGCTTATTTTATGTGCAATTTACCCCCTTGAAATTTGTTTATTTTATATGCAATTTACCCCCTTAAAATTTGAAAATGAGCAAGCAATTTGCCCTCCCTTGAAATTTGAAAATGAATATATAACCCCCTTATGTTATATGTCTCACACTTGCTGTTAAGTTGGATGAAATGTTTAATAATGTTTAACGATGCACTTCAATCTACAAACCACATGAGAGTTATGTGGTCATTTCCAAACATTAGAGGTAAATCACACATAACCCAAACTACAGGGGGTAAAGTGAAGCTTGCAAACTATAAGAACTAAAGTGAAATTTGAATCAAACTATTGGGGTGAAAAGTGTAATTAATCCTATATTTTATTATTGTTGAAATTTAGTATGGTAAACATAAAAATTAGGATAAAATTAATTTTATTCCCTTGTGGTTAATAGGGGTAGACAAACATAACGCCGGGTTGGTTTCGGGCCAAAACGACACTACATAATAAGAGATTTTGTATTTGTTCAAGTCTGACCCAGTTCTAACATTGGGCCTTTATGATTTGTCCAAACCTGGTCCAAAAAATAATTATAAATCCTGAACTCATCCATCTGGCTATATGTTAAAAAAAAAAAAAAGTTATATCATTTCATAAGAAAATTCAATCACACATTATATTTCTTAAATTGACAGCATTATAAATTGAAGGATTTTGTGTATAAATTGAAGGATTTCTTAAATAAATTCAATCACACATCACTATAAATGTGAGTTTCAATAAAATCAACAAAAATAAAGTTTAGATCCTAACAAAAAATATATATATTTTAATGTATTATAAATAAATAATTAATTAATCCCAAGCCTAACCCATTGATATTTCGGGTTGAAAATGTTGGTACAGCCTGGCCTCATGGGTTAAAACAACCTTCTTAAGCCCTAGAAAAATAGGGTTGAGCCAAGCGGGTTGGGTAGGCCAATGAGCCGATGTCCACCCCTAATGGTTAAAGGCTTGAACAGTTTACCCTTTTATTATTCAAATATAAGTAGAGACTTTCCCTATAAACTAGAGCGAAATTGCAATATTAACTTTGTTAAAGTTAACAAGAAAAAGTCGTTTATATCCTCCTTCGTCTTCTTTTACATTATTCTTGCATATATGTATATAATTTTAAACCTTACAAGTATCAATTAACTCCAATGTACTACCTTTTAAACTTAATTTGAAACACTTAGGTGCCGTTTGGTAACACTTACGTTTGCAGCTTTCAATTTATATTTACAAAAATTTAAAAAATTCAAATAAAAACTTGTTTGGTAAATTTTTGATTTATAAATCAATAGTCTCAGTTTATAAATTTGGCCAAAAAATGTAAATACAAAAAATGAGTTTATGTTTTGAGTTTTCAATTTTTTTTTTTTTACCACCCAACACTAGCCACCACCCGCTACCATTTTCCACCACTGTCTTCCGCCGCCACCCCCCACCACCACTCACCACCCACCACCCACTTGCCACCACCACCCACCACCTGCCACCACTACCTACCTGCCACCCACCAGCCACCTGCCACCCACTCGCCACCACCACCACTACCCACCCCTCGCCGCCGCCGCTGCCACCACCACCCACCACCTGCCACTACCATCCACCGCTCGCCACCATCGCCCGCCACCAGCCACCCACCCGCCACCACCAGCCACCACCACCCACCAGCCACCACCACCAATCACCCACCTGCCACCCACTCGCCACCACCACCCACCCCTCGCCACCACCACCACCACCAACCCGCCACTACCCACCACCCGCCACTACCATCCACTACCCGCCACCACCACTCGCCACCAGCACTCACCACCCACCTGACACCACCATCCACTACCCACCAGCCACCTGCCACTCACCTGCCACCACCACTCAGCACCCACCACCACCACTACCATCACCCACCCGCCACCACCCACCACCTGCCACTACCATCCACCGCTCGACACCACCGCCCGCCACCAACACTCACCACCCACCTGCCACCACCATCCACCGCTCGCTACCACCAGCCACCAGCCACCCACCCGCCACCACCACCCACCACCCACCCGCCAGCCACCACCACCAATCACCCACTCGCCACCACCACCCACCCTTCGCCACCACCACCACGACCACCACCCACCCGCCATTACCATCCACTACCCGCCACCAGCACTCACCACCCACTTGACACCACCATCTACTACCCACCACCCACCACCACCAGCCACCTGCCATCCACCCGCCACCACCACTCAGCACCCACCACCACCACCACCATCCACCCGCCACCCACCTGCTACCACCACCCACTACCCGCTACCACCACCACCACCACCACCCACTCGCTACCACCCGCCACCGTCACCCACCCACCTACCACCACCAACACCACCACCCGGCACTACCACCACCCACCACCATCCGCCACCCACCACCCGGCACCACCACCACCACCACCACCCACTACCCGCTACCACCACCACCACCACCACCCACTTGCTACCACCCGCCACCGTCACCCACCCATCTACCACCACCACCACCCGCCACCACCCACCACCACCTGCCATCCGCCATCCACCTGCCACCCACCACCTGGCACCACCACCACCACCCACTCGCTACCACTCACCACCCGCCACCGTCACCCACCCACCCACCACCACCACCACCACCACCACCCACTCGCTACCATTTTCCACCACCGTCTTCCGCCACCACCACCCGCCATCATTTTCCACTACTCGTCTTCACCCACCACCCGCCACCCCTTGCAATTTCTCACTCTTTTTTATATTTTTAAATTTTTTTAAACATTTTGTCTAAACCAAACGAGTTTGTAGTTTATGTTTTTCTAAAAATAAACAAAAACCAGTTTATAAAATTTTTGTAAACATAAACTAAAAACGTAAACGTTACCAAACAGGCCCTTACTAATTTTCTAAACTTAATTGGAAATTATATTCATTTAACTCTTAAACTTAATTTCAAATTTAATGGTGCTTAATTCCATTAATTTTGGTGGTCAATTAGAATCTAGGTTGGAGATATGTGAGTCCATATCTACAAGACAATCACATATGTGCTTAGGGACGATCCTTCTGCTAGCTAATAGATTACCAAAAAAAAAAAAACATGCAAATGAACTAAAAACTTAAAAATTTTCAAATTTGTTTGATGTTCCATCTCCTCAAGACGGTGTTGGTTTAGGGGAGAGAAGGCAGCAACGGGGGTGGTTTAGGAGGGGAGATGCAGTGGCAATAGTGTAGAGAGACTAGAGAAGGGATGTACTTGCTATTAAGTTTTAAATCTTCATTTTTGGATTTTTCATTTGTGCTTGATTTTATCTTGCATTTCACTGATAGATAAATCCAAGGTCAAGCATGGAAGCTTCTCAACTCAAGTTTTTCATGGAGTTTAAACAGTTGTTCTCCTTGGTTTTCCACTCCAAGCATTCTATTATGGACGGTGGGTGAGGTTTAGTTTTCTACTTTGTTGTATCTAAATTTAATTGAGAAAAAAGAAAAAAAAAATGCAGGAGAGAAAAAAAAAATAATTACCTTGCACGTAATTGCACTGTAGAAATTATAGAATAATGTACAACTATAACTATTTTAAATATGATAAATTTCACTTTATTCTCTTATCTTTTTGTCTATGTACAAATTACTCATCTCATTTGAAAATAATCACATAACCCTTTATGGTTTGTGAATTAAAATGAACATATAGTTAACAATAAATGTGAAACATATGCCAAATATAAAGAGATTATATACTCATTTTCAAAATTTATGGAGCAAATGGAATAAAAGATAAGGGGTTAAAGTGCATTTTGCTTCCAAAGTAAATAACAAAAATATTCATAGTTCAGATACTTAAATATAAGAATATTTTAGTTTTTTTAATTAAATTTTTAATTGACCTAATAGTATATTTCAGTTTACAAATTACAAAATATATGATTATTTTCAAATAAGAGGAGTACAATCTGCATATGGATCAAAATAAAATTTGGCCTTTCAAATAAAATGCATTATAGAGATTCCCAAAGGGTGATATTCATTGGAGGGAAACTATAATTGGGTTCGGTGGTGTGGTTACATTTTTCCTGAAGTTTAATTACCGTGTAGATAATTACATGGTGCATATTTTTCTCTATTGAACTCTAGGAATTTATTTTTTATTGAAGTCCATTCTAAATGAATAATAATAAATAAATAAAATAGTAATTTGGTGATAAATCTAATCTAACGAGGGTATAGGACATTAGGTCCAGTGTATATTTTTTATTGGTAAGATATCCACCATTTGTGAAATAATTTGGTGAAAAGTCTTTTTATTTGTTTTGAATGACATTTTGTTTTTAATTTTATCTCTTAATTTATTTGCATTTTGTGTCATTGTTCGACGCCCTGCTTCTGTTTATCTAGATGTGAGCCAAGCGGGTTCAAGTGCTTGAAGAGCATATTGCATTTTTTTTATCATCTTTGAATAATATATTTATATATATAACATATAATAAATATGTAAAACTATATATTTCATGTGTGTCCCCACGTGTCGTATCCTGCATTTTTTGAAAATTAACGTGTCCGTGTACTGTCACGTGTCCGTGTACATGCTTCTTAGAACATGAGCATCACACCTTCCCAGAAGACTGATGAATTAGTACTCATAGGATTTTTTCCCATTTCTTTTTTTTTCTTTGTATTTCCCCCCTTTAGTCCGTTGCAAAGTAGCTAAATTCTATAATTTTTTTAATTTGGTACGAGTATCATATAGTCCTGTGATGATTGGCCAAGCTTCGAGTGAGATTTGTTTAATGTATCGTTTGATAGTAAACAAATCTATACACACAAATGTGCAGTATTCTGGATTGGCCACTGAAGTCCGCAGTGGACGTGGGAAAGTACCAGTTGCTGATTACAAAGTCGTTAAGTATATTAATGGAGATGATGTGGATACAACCTTTAATCCAGTGACTGTGAGGCGTGGTTGTTATTCCTTCTGCATGTGTCCTGGTGGGCAGGTAAGGTTCTTGTGATATTCCTGCTAAGAAAAGTGGGATTTGCAGTATGTGATTTACTTGTTTTGACTGGTACCTGTTCTTTCCATACTCTATTTTGTAAAGGTTGCTTACTTTATGCACCAGAAATTTATGGTTTCATTAGTATACGGTAAATGGATCATATAATGGGAAATTTATGCAATCTGATCTAGGAACTTGTTTAGCATTGTCAATAAATTATCTGGATAGAGAAATAGTACATGAAACACACAAGCATATTTAGGCAATATAGTTCAGAATTACTTTCATAGTTGAAATGCCATGCAACCTTACTTCATCGAGATTGAGCATGCCATGAATTGTTAGTGTGCGGAGAGGCTGGAAACCATCATTCCTGAGATCATGTGGACGGGATTGCTTAACAATACGCTTGCAGGTTGTTCTTACTAGTACAAATCCATCAGAACTATGTATCAATGGCATGTCATTCTCTCGACGTGCATCGAAGTGGGCAAATGCAGCTCTCGTTGTTACTGTCTCATCTAAGGATTTTGATGCTCTAAATTTCCATGGACCTCTTGCTGGAGTTGAGTTTCAGGTACTTTTATTGTTCGACATTCATGTTTTTGTTGTTGGCGCAATGTGGATTTTGATAAATATTAGACACTAATCACTCGACTGCGAGTAAGGGCATTTATGATATTTCTATACTCGTGACCAATTGCCCTAATTTTGATGTATTTATAGTTGAGGGGTGGCGGCTATCTCTTGTAATCTCTAGTAACCTTTTATATTATAGTGAAAAGTGCAACAACCATGGACGTATCCTAGTTTGGGGTTTTGTAAACCTTGTGTTCTTCGTGTGTGCATATGATTTATATTTCTTGTGCGTTTGTTTGCTTCTATGTTTTATGTTTTATTGATTCTAGTTAGGTGTTATGGATTCCCACCAGTAATTCTTGTTCTTCTGTTTTTCTTCCTTTCCTTGCCAATAGTATAATCAACAACTGTTGGATGGACCATATAGCCACAAATTTTATTTTCTTCCTTGCCAGTCATGTAGCCACAATTTTCCTGTTGGAGGGATTCATCTCCGGCAGCAAATCAAATTCTGCGTGAACATTTTTTTTCTGCTAGCAGACTTTGTTCAATCAATCCACTTGTTTCTGTGATTTTCTTTTTTTACATGGTGTGATAGTACTATTTCATAGACCTCAGTTCAAATTCTTTTGTCATACTTTTTTCAAAGGTTAGCTATAATATTCATTGCAATTATTCAGAAGGAATTTGAGCGAAGAGCAGCTACAATGGGAGGGGGCAATTTTGTGGTGCCTGTGCAAACAGTTACTGATTTTCTGGAAAATAAGTTGTCGGGTAAACCATTTCTTTTTTAATTTTTAATTTCTTTGCTTCTAAGTCTTTGTCTAAATTGAATTGCCATATTGCTCAGGAGCATCTGTTCCGCCATCAAGTTATCGATTGGGAGTGAAGGTAGCCAGCCTCCATGAATTGTTCCCCAAAATATAACGGAGGCTTTACAAAATTCACTCTCAATGTTTGACAAAGAGGTTTCTTTCTATTTTTATTTCCTTTTCTCCTTTTCTTTGGAGTGTCCATTTTTACAATTTTTAACATTTGTCCTCTTGAACGTTGAAATTTTCAGTTACCAGGATTCATCTCCAATAATGCTCTTCTTCATGGAGTAGAGGTAATCTCATTTTTCAATTTTGCAGGTTTCAGTAACTAGATCTTTGTTTTGATTTTGTTTTCGCCTTTTCAATAGTTCATTTGGCAAAAACTATAAAGCCAGCTTATTTGTCTTTTCTGAACTTTTCCAAACTAAGTCGAAATTATTTACTACGTAGGAGGTTTCTCACTACCATTGATGATTCTAAAAGTTGAAAATTTTGAGTCAAAATGTTTTAGGGTAAATTACACTGACACCTCTTGAGATTTCTATTTAATACAGATCTCCCTTTACGTTTGAAAAATTACACTTACTCCTCTATCAGATTAAAATGACATATTTGCCTCTTAATCTTTATACATATAAAATAATAAAATAATGTAAATATTTTGTTCATGTCATTTCAAGAAAAATAATAATCATCTTCATTGGTTTAACTCACTCAAAAAATTGATTTTTTTATTTATTTTTATTTTTTATATATTTTTTTAATATTTTAAGCAATTTTTTAATTTCTTAGATACACCTAATCTTGATATACTATACTTAAGAAGTATAATGTTTTGTAATTTATTTTTTTTTTAAATTCACCAAATACAAAAAAATGAAAAATGAAAAAAACAATACATTATCTTATTTTGTTGTATTCAATGGATTTTTTTTAAAAAAATTGTATCTAGATTAAATTGATCTAATCTAGGTATAATGGTGGAAATAAAAATGAGAAATTATATTCATATATAAAAATTTATGCAAAAAAAATATCGTAAAAATGTTATGATAGTGATATTATTGTAAATATAAATCATGTTTATGGGTGTTTTGTTTTAAAGTGTTCTATATAAATTTTATGTTTGTATATCATCACTCAATAATAATATGTTCTGGTAGAATTTAATAATAAAAAGTTGTAGAATGTAGTCATGATGATAGGAAAAAGAAATGATAAAAAGAAAAAAGGCAATATGGTAATTTAAAAAATTTTAAAGCATGACATTAGCAATTCAGGGGATAATTTGTAATGAGATTACAAACCTCCAGGAGGGAAATGTGATTTTTCAAATGTGAGGGGGGGGGATTTTTATTAAATAGAAACCTCAGGGGGTGTTAGTGTAATTTATCAAAAAATTTACTACAGGTGAAAGCAAGCCAAATTTTATCAAAAATGCTTACAAAAATTGGGCACTTTTTTTTTTTTTTTAGGATCATCTAGTCGAACAAATCTAGGGCTCTACAATACTACAAAACATTTTTTTTGAATTGCGCTTTTAATTTTGCTCCAATCCACATTGGTTGGGTTAGTAATAGTAAAACACTGTCAATAAATTATAGCTTTAATTTTGTAGGTCCAATTTCAAAAAGAAAAAAGAAAAAAGAATTATTTTTGGTTTATTGGTATGAGATGAAATGGAATGGAATGGTCATTCTTAGGTTCTTCGTTGGAATTTCTCTTGCAATGATGAATGATGATTGAATATGTAATGAATTTTTCATTATTTTCCTTAGTTAACCAAACACAAGTATGAACATTTTGATAGAATGATCATTCTATTTCACTCAATTCCAGTGAATCAAACACTATCTAAAGTTTCAATATAATCTCTCCCTAGCGGTTACAATCTAATTTTTGGTCGCTGCAGACAAGAACTAGTTCTCCTGTCCAGATTCCCCGCAACACCGACACTTACGAGAGCACATCATTGAAAGGACTCTACCCAGTTGGAGAAGGAGCAGGCTACGCAGGTGGGATTGTGAGTGCGGCCGTTGATGGCATGTATGCTGGTTTCGCTGTGGCAAGAAATCTAGATCTTTACCGGGGCAGCATAGACTCACTTTTGGGCAGGGCTCAAAATCCCAGTTTTACGAATTACTAGAAAAGCTGTTTTGATCACTTCATTTCAACTGTTTTCTCACTTGAAGCTGAAAGGGGATGATGAACCAACCTCAGACACACTTCTTGGTTTAGCTCTTGAAGACACTGATGCAGACACTAAATCAAGCGACTCTGATGATTCTGTTCCCGACTTGTACCACTATAATGATACCCATTTACTAGATTTGAAGTTTTGGATTAGTCTGTGGAGAATCAAAGAAACATGTACTTGACTTTTGACTTTTTGAATTATTTTATTTCGTAATTTTTCTTTGCTGAGTAAATTTTTGCATTCAATTCATGCAAAGTGTTATCATCAACATCCTTTGCATATGTTATGTTCTCAATAAGAAGACAAAAGAATCCTTATCTTTTTATATCAAAATGTATGCCTCTTCATTTATACATTGTTATCTCCATACGTTATTGCTATCGGTCAGTTCTTCTCTTCTCTTTCTTTCTATGGATTGTTGACTTCTAGTCGCATCAAACTTTTTTTCACCCCACCATTGCTCTGCTGTGAAGATCGATCCCTGCAAATAAATAAATAAATTTGTTAGGTTTTTAGAAATGAATTAAATTTTTTATTTTGTCAATTTAAATCTGAATTTGTTTTTAATTTTAAACATCAGCTTATTTTCTGAAGTAAAATTGATGGAAAAATAATATTTTAATCATTAAACTCAATACAGGTGTACATAAAATGTTTAAAATACTATTTTAGGTTGAGTTTAACAATAATTAAAATATTATTTTTTCTATTGGTTTCATGTAGGGGTGGACATCGGTTCGTTAGCCTGCCCAACCCTATTTTTTAGGGCTTAGGAAGGCTGGGCCAAAATTTTCAACTCAAAATATTAATGAGTTGGGTTTGGAATTATTACTTTAAACCTAGTTTGGTCCGGCCCACTATTAAATTAATTAATTATTTATTTATTTATTTATAATACATTAAAATATATATTTTTTTTATTGAGATCTAAACTTTATATTTGTTGATTTTATTGAAATTCACATTTGTGGTGATGTGTGATTGAATTTATTTAAGAAATTTTTTAATTTATACACAAAATCTTTCAATTTATAATGATGTTAATATATTTATTTAAGAAATATAATGTGATTGAATTTAATTATGGAATGTTTTAATTTTTTTTAACATATAAAACCCGATAGATGAGTTAGGGATTTATAATTATTTTTTGAACAGGGTTTGGGCAGATATAGAGGCCCAATGTTAGGTTCGGGCTGGACTTAGGTAGACACAAAATCCCTAGTACTAGCGCGGTCTGAACTCGACTCAGCCCGATCCAAGGTTTGTCCACCCCTAATTTCACCTAATGAAATTGACAGTTATTTTACATTAAAAAATAAATCAAAAGTTTAATATTTATTTTATTACAAAAGTTTTTAAAAAAAAAAAAAACAGCTAGATTTTTTTTTCCCCAAATAAAAAATAAAATTACAATTTGATTGATGGGCTCATGATCAAATGCTCATTTGACCTTTGGGCCCAAAAGTCAAAGCTACCCGTGTGGTCTTTTTTGGGCCAGGTCTATGGGTGAGTGTGGCTCTAATTAGTTGGATTTAGAAGTAAATTAATGACTAAATTATAAATTTAAAGCCAATTCAAACCATGAAATTTTGGAACTAAACCGGTAAAGCGCAATTCGATTTGATTTAAATCACGATTTATAGAAATTTTGTCTTCATTCACAACATTATTATAAAATATTGTTCATAATATGTAAATTATTTAGTTGATTGTTTGAAATGAGTTTTATCACAATACGATTATACATTTGCAAGAGTTGATTGTTACAAGTATTATATATATATATATATATTTGAATACTAGTAAGATATTTAATTATTTATGATATGTAACAAATTATATATATATAGGGATGAGTTTTTCTCCAATCCTTAATCAAACTAGAGAAGTGTTTTGGGCCTTTTAGGCTCACTTTCGGACCCGTTTTGATAATTTGAACTGTTCACATCTTAGGATTCGTTGAGTATATCATTTTTGTAAAAAATCAAGTCGATCAGATAATGACAATCACATGTTCGGATCAGTTTTGTATGAACCATTTATTTTCTTACCATTCAATTTTTTTTTTTTATACAAAACTGATCTGAAATTATTCGATCGACTTAATTTTTTACAAGGATGACAGAATTGACGAACTCTGAAAAAAAGAACAGTTCAAATTATCGAAACCGAAACCAATAGTCGGCCTAATAGGCTCAACAATACCTTTTCAGTTCGATTAAGGACTGAAGAGAAGTCCAGCCCTTATAAATATATCTAAATGATTTAGTTAGGTTCCAAATTAGATTTATAACTATAAAATCAGGAATCAAACAATGAAGCACGGTTTATCTATTTTAGGAATTAGGACCGAATTATATATTAAAAAAAACTAAATTAAACCATACGATTTGGTTGAATTGGACTAGTTTGCAATTTTTTTTGCTCAACACTAATCCAAACCCCATTAACGAATGGGCTCAAGGTCCAGCGGTTAGTCCAAATAAGGCTTTGTATACTTGGGCCCAGGCCCCATAGGAAGATACATGCTAAAAATGGGCCAACCCTATGGCGAGGTAGATCGAGTAAATGTTCCGTTTTTTATTAATAAATCATTAAGTTAATTTGTATTTTTTTAATGATATCAGAAATGTATTTCAATTAACAATTCAATTTCCGTTAATTCTGTTAAATAAAAAATTATAACAAGAGATTATTTGTAATTTTCATAACTACAAAGAGCAATTGATATTTTAAACAAATTTCAATAAGTGTATTTATAATTTATCCTATTTTGGATAGAAGTGTTCATAGATCGATTAAATTGAATGAAGAATTGAACAACTCTTCATAATTTCATAAATTTAGGAATCAATTTGAATTATAGAACCTTTCGAATGGAACCAAAACCAAACCCTAAAAAATGATCCGCTTCCAGGTTAAATATTTATCACTATACCAATATAATTCAATTCAATACAAAACTGATTCTAACTAAACAAATATTTCAATAGAATCACAAGCTTACTTAAAAATTTTATACTATAATGTGTAAAGACACATCAAACTATTTATGTTATATACAAAGAACTACATAAATATAATTTTTAATAATATAATAAATGTAAAAATCTTATAAACCTATATTCTCCACACACAAAAATAAAATAAATTATATGTTAGAAAAGAAAGTAATCAGAACTGTTTGTCTATTCTCATTTTTCGTGCTTCCAGAATCGTATGATATCCAATGTGTATTGGAATAAGTCTAAATGCACTGATGAATCTCACATGATCAATACATATATTAAAAAAATGTAATCAAAGTTACTGGTATATTCTCATTACTTACGATTACAGAACTGTATAATATCAAATGCAAATTAAAATAAATTTAAATGTATAGATGAATTTCATAAAATAGATCACAAATATAAGATAAAAAGTACGTGTTATAAAACTCATAATTTATCTTACCTTTATGGTCCATTATGTAAATTTCATCTACATTCCTAACATTGTGCCCTATAATTATCTTTACAACCCAAATAAAGTACAATCAGTGGATTTATACATTATTGTATTATGTATGACAAAACTAACTCCATTCTAGATGATTTTCCATTCCAAAAGAATCAAAACCCCACATGGCAATTTGTTATTTGGAACATCATGACATGTGTTGAGCCATGATAGGTCTTTTCTTTAAGCAAAATGTTAAATCAGTATAAATAGACATGTTGGGGGCACAATTGGACATGCAAAGGCATGGCATCTTCAATTGATTTTAGGACCATGATTGTGTTATAAACATATATTCTTGCATATGAGAGAGCCCATCATTTGGCCTTTACAGTTAATATCAGCTGCAGTGTGTATCCAATATAAAACTTCTACCTTTTTCCATTGCTTTTTTATCATCAATATAACTAATTAATAAAAACATAAGTCATTATTTAAAGAAAATTTATTTGATACATACTTTTATGCATCTTGTTGTATATATAAATTTAGGTATTGTGTATTTCTGTAACAATTATAATATTTTTTTGATAGAGTTACAAAAATTTATAGTCCAGAAATGAATAATATTATCACAAAAATATGTAATTTCAAATCTAAACCACAAATTTTACCTAAGATTTACCCAAAAAATGCATCACATATGCCAGAAAAATGCATTAGGAGTTTCCTTATTTCAAACATAGAACTCCATTTTTTTTTCGAAAGAAAATTTTAAAATATGACTAATATCATATACATGTAGAATTTAATGACACAAAAATACACTGTTCACTCACAAGATTATGGATCTTACTCAACCATGGGATTGTTTGATGCCACTTTCTATGATTGATCTCTATAACTCTTCTTCAATATCCATCATCATTGTTGGAGTTTTTTTTTTTTTTTTTTTTCTTTTAAAGCCAGCAAAAGAGGAAAAAGTAGGATTAATTATTCATTTAGGGTTGTTTTAAGAATTGATTTTTATTTTTTATAAAAAGAAGTGTAAAAAAGTAAAGATAAGAGTTAACTATTTTGTGAATAACTTTTTAACTATTTCGCTAAAATTTCAACTTCCTAAACAGGCCTTGGAACATCATAAGGCATTGTCTATGTTGTGTCAAGGCTAGCCCTGAGACAAGGCGAGCAAGGCCGCTGCCTCAGGCCTCCAAATTTTGTCTAAAACATAGGGTCCCAAAATAATTTTGATTTAAAGTTATACTTGGTTAATTATTTTGGTCTTAAGTTATGTTTTGTTTATTAAAATGAAATAAAATAAAATAATCATTTCATCATAATGTCCATCCTGATGTTTAGTTTACTAAAAGATAATGAAAAATATTACAAACAAAATCATTATTCCCCATTATGGGGGAATAGTCATTATATAAAGAGATTAAAGAATGATCATTCTATTTAATTATATTTTATTTTAGTGAACCAAACACTACAATATAGTATCAGTAGTTTAACAGTGAAGTTTTACAGATTTAAAAAAATTAAATTGGTGAATTATTTAAAATAATGGATGTTTTTTTTTTAATTGGAAAAATAATGGATGGTTGTTTGCTAAATATATAAATTATTTACAAAATATTATTTTACTATGCCAGTTACAATTATTTTTGAAGAAATAATTTTTTTTTTTTTTTTTTTTTTTTAAGTTGAAGTTGATCAAATTTTACAATTCAATCTACAAAGTCAGGAAAAAGTGTAAATAAATTAACAATGTTAGCAATCGAAATTGTTCAAATTTTATCTGAATAATTATGTTTTACGTCAATCTCAATGACTAGAATTTATGATTTATGTCAGCTAAAAAAATCATATGAAACGGGTCAGAAAATATAATATTATAACTATTGTGAAAAATACATTATAATTGATTCACTTACTAACACAATAATTTAAAATTAGATTTCTCATTTAATAATTTAAGTGACTTATATCGGTAAACAAATAATAATTTTGGTGTTTATATACACAACAAATTTTGTGTAGGTACAAGCAAAAATAAATTTAAAATTATTACTATTTACCACAATATATTTTTAAATACATATAAAGTCGGGCTTCATTTTTTGAGTTGGCCTTAGACCCCCAAAATGTCAAGGCCAGCCCTATGTTGTGTTACAAACCAGTCATACAACCCAAAATTTTATTGCTGAAAAATGTCAACTCATATTTGTTAGGTAATTTGGGAAATAATAATGATCCCACCTAGGTTAAAATCATGGCTTTAACCTGGGGTGACAAACTAATCAAGTTGATTCAAGTAATTGTTCAAATTTGATATGAAAACTTAAAGCGTTTAGAAAATATTTCTAAACTTATCAAACTTATCCAAGTTCAGAAAATCAACATACTTTAAAACATGTTCAAACTTAACTTGGATTCCAACAGAGTCACAATTTTTAATCTTGTGCTTAATAGTATAATCTATTGTGAACTTACTTTCTCATTATATAACAAGTTGACTTCGAACAAGTTTTTGTTGAGTCAAACACAAGTCCAACACAAACATCTTGGTTTATGTTACAGCCTTAGTTTAATCCTATTTTTATTGTTAAATCCAAAACGATAGTGTTCCAGTTCTCTCTCTCTCTCTCTCACACACACAACAAAAAAAAAAGAAAAAGAAAGGAAATTATGAACAACCTAAATTAATTAGAGATATACTTTGTAATTGCATGAATATTTATAGGGCAAAAGAGAAATGGAGAAAGGTCCAGGGTGAACTAACTGAGAGTTACATGACACACAAAATGTGTCCAAAGTAATCATATCATGTGGCAGCAATCCACCTGTTATTTTTTTTTGGGAATAAAATTAACTATTATTGAGGATAATATTTCAAATCATGTGTTGTGTTGGGGGATTCATTGTACCCAAAAGAAAGAAAACATTTTAATTATTTTTTAAGGGAATGACTTCTCAACAGTTTATTTATGACAGGTTTATTTTGGATAGATTAGATAAAGGGAGTTGCAATGTAATGAACTATTAGTCATGAAATAAATAATTCTTGAACTATTTATTTGAAAATTTTGATTATTTATCCGACCTTTATTTTTCTAACCAAAAGACAGAATAACAAATCTGTTGGACATAGAGTCCAGTCTCATGCCTCAATTCCATAAAATCAAGGTTGTTAAAACTGGAATCCTAAATAGGATCGTTGAGAATGACTTTCGGATCGGATTGGGGATTGTAAGATTATATTTCAATGTAAAATAAAACAAGAAATTAATCATCACTACAACATATAAGGGTTTTAGAGACCAATTTTTTTAGTCTCTAAAAGTAAAAGTTTTGTTGCAAAAGACATTTAGGAATCAATTTTTAGGATCGTGAAGAAAAATCATCCCGAAAAGTAAAAAATAAGGTTTTTAGCGACAAAATGTTGAAAATCTCACTAATAAATACACATTTAGGGACAAAATAATTTAGTCTCAAAATAGTTTATATTTTAGAAAAAATTTGGTCCCAAAAGAATAATAATTTATCACTAATGTCCAATTTTCATTGTTAAAAATATAATAACGACACTTTTTGCAACAAAAATATTTGGTCCCTAGAAAATAATTTTGTCTCTAAATTTTGATCTCTAAACCTTAATTTTTTGTAGAGCATAATGATAATTTATCTTAAATAATTTTAAAAGCATTAAAGAAAAATGATAAATTTGATATAATACATGTTTTTTGTTAACATAAATTAGAGGAGATGTTTAGAAAAAGAGTTTATAATTAAATTTCTTATATAAATGTACACATATACACACATATATAAGAAATAAGTAATAATAATAATATTTTTTTAGTAAGATCGGGATCATAGTAGAATCG
Source organism: Camellia japonica (assembly GCA_030407325.1). Lineage (NCBI taxonomy): Eukaryota > Viridiplantae > Streptophyta > Magnoliopsida > Ericales > Theaceae > Camellia > Camellia japonica. Next base: position 158,700,823 of record JAPPVO010000059.1, on the reverse strand, counting down.
AGATCTTAATATGATTCTACATGATTTTATAACTACAATCATAATCACTTTAAAATCCTATTGTGATTTGGATCATTTAACCCAACTAGAGTCCTATAATCCGGATCAAAATTCTGATAACCATGCATAAAACATGTAAGACTAAACAATTTAATTTTCAATTGTCGACTTGTTACGTGGTTTATTTTGATGATAAAATTTGTTTGTCTATTGAGTTTATATATAGATTATTTATAAAAAAAATTAAATTAAATTAAATTGATCATCATAATTATCTAATTTATGGTTAAAAAAAAACAAATATAATTTTAAGAATATATAACATAGCAAATGTGATGAAGTTGTGTAACTGTGATTATTACTGGAATGTCAACTTGAATTAGTAGATTGATAAGAAATTAACTTAGATATATTTTTTTAAATGCTTTAAATCACATGACATCAATAAATACATTTTTTGGATTTTTCTAGAGAGAGAGAGAAGAGTTTGGTTGATGATATTGATACATGCAAGACAACATGTTCCAAATTGTGTAAGATCCAAAAGAACATCACTCAAATAATAGTTGGATGTAATCTATGTTGGTTGAGTACAGATGGGTCAGACTTACCCATTGAAATTTTTAGGACCCTCCAATTTTATTTATTTATTTTTTTCAAACGTGTGGGAAAGCTATGATACGGAGTTCTTGATTTTGATTATGGAAATCAATTATCAGATAATTAATTTTGTCAGTGATAATTAATTTTAAACTTGATTGTTTTGTGTTCATGATAATCAATTTTGAAATTTTAAAATTAACAAAGGAATTACAAATAGAAATGCAATTTGGACTAGTTATACCTAATCGACTCGAGACTCACAATTATTAATTAATTTATTTATTTTTGTGTTTGGCTTGAAAAATATTTTCTAATCCTAATTTAGTTTGAACTAGTCTGGATAGAGGCATCGGATAACTCAAGCCAAACCGGGCTCAATTTGTTATTGTATATAGTTATATGTATAATAAACATCAAATTATACATATATTTTCTTTTATATAGAATCAATTATACAATCAAACACAATACTTTAAGGCCATATTTGATTCACAAGACTAATAGTGAGGTATTAATAATTCTATCAAATTAGTGTGGTATTCACTATCCAATTGGATTAATATGATAAATTATCCATTGAATTAATAATCCCACCCCTACCCCATTACTAATAATTTTACAAATTTGTTAGATTAATTATCCATTGGATTAATAATCCTAAACCAAAATGTTAAAACAAATATAGGATAATTGGGTCCACGGATTAATAATATCAATCCCATACTCTAATCCATCCAATCAAACATGCCCTTAGGGTATGTGTCTTACAAAAGTGTAGGAGTCATCTCATGTAACAAAATTGTGTCATCTTTTGAAATTTAAATTCTTTATTGTGTATTGGCCATACCCTTATAATGTTCCAAAACGACGTCATTTTAAAGCAAAACTTAAACAAACAAAAAAAAATAAAAAAAGAAAATTTACCCCTTTTCTCTTCCATTTCCTCCCAAAACCTATATGGTTTTGGAATACTATGCTGCCGTTTGTTAACACTTACGTTTTCAGTTTTCTATTTATATTTATAAAAATTAAAAAAATTCAAATAAAAACTTGTTTGGTAAATTTTTGATTTATAAATCAGTGGTCTCAGTTTATAAATTTGGTCAAAAAATGAAAACACAAAAAGTATTTCCGTTTTGAGTTTTGAGTTTTTTTTTTTTTACCACCCAACACTAGCCACCACAACGCCACCATTTTCCACTACCGTCTTCCACCACCCCACCCACCCCCCACCACCTGCCACCACCACTCACCACCCATCTTTCACCACCAGCCACCAGCCGCCACCACCACCACCACCCCCCAGCCACCACCAGCCACCACCAGCCCTCCCACCCCTCTCCCCACCCACCACCCCCGACCACGACTCACCCACCACCACCCACTACCACAACCACCCGCACACCACCATCACCCACCCTCCACCCACCATCACCACCGCCGCCCCCCCCCACCCCCAACCCGCCATCCGCCACCCACCTGCCACCACCACCCCCACCCACATTTTTTCGTAAAAAGTCAAAAAGTTAACCCAAACAACCATCTTTTTTTCCTTAACTTTTTAGTCTAAAAAGTCAACAAGTGCACTTATTTAGGATACCCCAAACAACCCCTTAATATCACAAAAACGTTATGGACCATGGAAATGTTTCATGAATTTTATTTATTTTTTCAAAAGTGTGGTGGTGTAGATTTATATTGAGTGGGTTTGGGTCATATTCACAATGATAGTAAACTATTGATTTATTTTTTTGGATAATTTTTTTAAGTTTTTTGAGTTTTTGGTATTGTTGGTAGGGTTTGGATTGGCTTTAGTCCATATCTGAAGGGTGATGTTTGGGCTCGTGGGGTTCACCACGGATTCCATTTCAATCATTAAAATCGTTTATTTTATAAAATTTTATATCCACATAAAAAATTAGGCCGATCCAATATCATAATGTATTCAATTTATCGCGTTATCACATTTGTGATAAAAAATGAATAGTCTATTTTAAAAAAATACACCTAATATTTATTTTTTGAAGACAAATACAATAAATTAAATAGATTACAATTATCAAATCGATTTAATTTTTTATATGTATAATATATATCAATATTTTTACAAAACAAACGATTCAAATTATTAAAATGAGACATATAATTAGCTCACAAACTCAAACAGCACCTCCTAATTTAAATCTTAAACTAGAGGAAAGCCCAACACTTTTTGTTAATGCTATGAACCATAGATTTGTGAAAAAGCCTTCCTAATTTGATTATTCCCCTCTTTTCTCAACTGTGGGGCGTTCTTATTGTTGTTCGTATTCTCTCACATGGCTCGCTCACAAGACTTTTCCCTCACAAACATCCGAAATTGTTAGCCACCTTTGACAAATAAATAAATAAAAAAACGTGTAGTGTTTGTACAGAGACCAGGGACCACTTTTGGTGTTAAAAAAACAGGGACAATTTTTTTTTTTTTTAATTAAGGTGTGGCTTGGTCAAGCAGAGAGAGTAACTTCACAAAAGAAATAAATATGTTAGGAACCCACCTTTGCCAATTTTGAATTTACTCTGAGTATGTTTGTATTACAGAAATTGAATTGATAAAATATGAGATTCATATAAAATGAATCTGAATTTTTGATTTTTTTTTTTGTTGAAAAATTCTAATTGATAATGTGATTATACTATTGTGTAAAAGAAATTAAATTGACCATTGCATTTTTATAATAGGAACAGTCAATAATTTTACTAATACAAAATTAAATAAGAACAAGAATGAAAGAATAACTACAATTTTGACTAATAGAACAAAATCAAGTGAGACTTCGATAGAAAAGGATTTTAACAGAAAAAGTGTAGGTAATCTATGAATAGCGAGAAGTACATAATGATATAAATAGTATAAATTATGAGAATATAAAAGTATATGAATATTTTGTCTAATTATTAATGATTTAGTAATATTATTGAAAATCATTTTGCTTCCTTAACTATAAAAGCGTACAAACAACCCCTAAATTATAGAAAAGTACAAATTGGACCACTAATAAAGAGTCAAAGTGAAACATGCCAATAGTTTAGGGGTTATTCGTATGCTTTCATAGTTTAAGGGGCAAACAATATTTCTCAATAGTTTAGGTGGTTCATTTGTACGTTTTTAATAATAAGAATTTAAAACGATACTTTCAATAATTTAGGGTAATAGCCTAGATGAATTGGTAAGTTCTTTTTTTTTTATTGAAGAACACTTTTTCTGATTTGTTATAATTATTGATGATTTTGCCATTATATTATTTATTTTTATTTTGTCTAGTAAAGGTCTAAAACGACTGGGCATCGTTTAAATCTAGATGGAGAAAGAGAAAGTGAGACGAAGACAATTGTTGATCTGGCCTTTGTGCCTCCCATCATCACTATCAATTTGATCTTTGTTTCTCACCATCATTAAGTTCTTAAATTTAAAATTATATATTATGAATAATTTTTTTGTTGTGTGTAAAAGTTGGTACATTTAATGATGGGTGTGTGCTTTGGGGGGTTTTTTATTTTGCATTTTTTATCACTCATTTTGAAATTTCTATTTGAAAAATGAACTTATTTACTTTATGATAAATATTTTTCCATTCCATAGCTTGTAATTTTTGTAGCTCTCAAAATTGAAATTAGGTACTCTATTTTTGTCATTGTTTATCAATTTATGTTTTTTAGTCTTCAATGTAAAATTTCTCTATTTTCAAGTACTGTTAATTTTAATTTTCAAAAGTAGCAAAATTTTACTATCTGAAAATATCTAAAATAGTGAAATTTTTATCAATTTTCTCTCTCTTTAGATTACATATTCAACATGAAGTTTGTTTGATAGATTTCAACAAGAGGATTCCAAAATATCAAATTTTTAAGAAAAGTAGACATTTAAATCAAAATTTATAACATTTTAAACTAAATTTAGCAAATAAGAGTATTTTGGTAATTATGAAATTGTTTAGTGTATGCGTTGTCCTTCAAATAGAAAAACTTATAATTGTGTTTATCACCAAAAGAGAAATATTAGAAACTTATAATTTTAAACTCACAAATTCACCTATTACAATGATGTGATAAGAAAGTTAAACCCTATATAATTGAGTATATGACAAATTAATAGTTTATTTCACTTATTTTAGTTAGTTTTTTCTCTATTTTGTTTCTCCAATAAGCTGATTATCAAGCTAGCTATCAAGTTAGTCTTGTTGCCGTTTTCTTCCTAGCTAATACTTTGTTTGGCAATGTACTAAATAAGTACACTTATTTGCTTATTTATTATAAAGTATCACAATAATTTTTTACTTTTTTATACATTTTTTCATAAAAAAATAAAAAAGGCACCAAATATGCAAACTCTAATTATATTTGAAAGCCAAAATATACAAGTGAAACATTTAAAAACAGATAAACTTCGTCTCCATCTTTCTCTCTCCTCAGGTTTCTCTTTTGTAAATTAAAGATTTTTTTAAAAATAAATTAACTAGTCAAAGCAGAAAGAGTAAATTACACTGACTTCCTCTAAAATTTTGAGAAAATGCAATAAATCTCATAAGTTTGGCATAATTATATGGAACTCCCTTAAGGTTTTAATTTATATAACACTTGGCCTTTTTTTCATCAGAAATTTGTTAGTCGTATAAATAAAAAAAATGATATTATCATCTTTGTTATATTGAAATGTATATTTTATTCTTATATATTTTTGTAAATTAGTGTAATTATGTCAAAATTGTGTTACTTATTATATTTTTTCAAACTTCAAGAGAGAATAGTACAATTTACCCAAATAGAAAACATTTTTAGACGATGCATTGTAAACATGGAGACTAACTAAAATAGAAAAGGTTTAATTATCATGATCTCTTTTGAAATTTGAAGAAATACAAAAAGTCTCACAGTTTTAACATGATTGCATCAAATTCCCTTCAAGTAAGATAAAATGGACTGAAATAATATCAATGATATGAAGACAAAAAAATAAATTAGGTAAAATATAAATTTCAATATACAGAGACGTTAATATCATTTTTTTAAAATTTTAAAATCTATATGACTATCGAATTACTGATAGAAATAAAGCTAAGTATTATGTGAAATAAAATTTAAGAAGTCCAATATAATTGTGCCAAACTTATAGAGTTTATTTTATTTTATTTTTTAAACTTTAAAAGAATTCATTATAGTTTACCTATCAGTTTTTTTATTTTTTATTTTATTTTTGTTTATTTGCTAGCCAAAATGACTAGCATTTAATCAAAGGGAAAAGATAGAGAAAAGAAATTCTAGACTCAAATCGACATGGATGGAATCAGACTTTCATCACCGGAGAGGTTAAAAGATAAATAAAAATTTTCACTTATACATAAGCATACATGTATATACAATATGATGTATAAATTATATCTGTACACTTAAAATAATTCAAATACCATAACAACAATTTCTAATAGGATAAAAAAGTTTTTGATAAAAAATAAAAAGAGAATGCAAGATAAGATAAGAATGAAATATATATTTTTTATATTAGAGGACCATTTTATGTATAAAATGAGATATATATTTTTAAAATATCATGACAAATTATATTTTTTACAGAAACAGAAAGGTTGTGACACTCCATAATCTTCTCCTAATTCCGTCCCGCAAACGGAAGTATATAAGCCGCAAGCACATGCCCATAAAATAACTTTTAAGAGGTCACTATAATTGGTGAAACACTTTTCTGGTTTTGTTTTTACAATTTGTATTTTTTAATAATTAATTTGGTGAAAGAAAATAAAACATTAAAAAATCAATATTTTCACATAATTTTCTATTCTTTTTTGGCAGACCAAAACAATTTAAAAAATTCAAAAATAAATTCTTAGTGTTTTAGTTTTGTTAAACTAGCTTTTAATTAAAAAAAATAGAAATAGATTTTGAAAACTCAACCAAATATATTTTTCGATTTTCTTTATTTTATTTTTTTAGATTTTTTATTTTTTATTTTTTAAAGTTTGAAGTTAGTAGTTTGAATCTCTAGACTTACATGTGTGATAAGGATTCTTACACTAATCACCTCTGTAATAATCTTGAAATGGTTGTTTAACTCTAAGACATAGTCATTGGTAATTTAAGTAGACGGTTTAAGTCTAAAACACAATTTATCTTTGCAATAATCTCAAACACAATTTAATTGGTCCCTCAACTTCTACCTAATAGTGGGAGGCAAAAACTTGTCCTGGAAGGCGTTGATAAAAGCCTTCCAAGTCCCTCCAATACGTCCCCGTGCATACTTCCACCATTGACCCGCATCTCCCTTTAACTGGAAGGACGCCAAGGTCACTCACAAACCCCCGTCTTCGATGCCGAGCATCTCAAAAGTCTTCACCATCTGCCCTAACCACTCATCCGCTTTCAGTGGTTCCTTAGGATTGCCCAAAAACTCATCTGGGTTCAATCGGAAAAACTCCATTTTCAGAAAAGATGGCCTTGCCTCAGGAACCTGTGCCTGGACTTGATTCTCAGCTCTGAGAATGTCTATGGATTCCCGCAAAGCTTCAGCCATTTTGCGGGCTAAGGCGCCCATGGCCTGTTGACCTACTGGCTCTGCCACATTGGCCTGACCAACCCATTCTTCCTGTGCCGGAATTTCATCCGGTATAAGCATCTTGTGCCTTCTAGGCCTACCACCCCTACCACCACGACCACGTCCTAACATCCTAACAAAGGTAACAAAAGATTAACACATTCACAAATGTGCCGAAACTAACTCACTCGCATCCTAATACAATGGACAACAGTAAATCACTCCATATAAGCACGTAATCATATAAACACATACGAATTTCCTCCCTAGATAATGATCGTCCCGTGGCATTGTTAAAGTTCCAATTAGAAACAGCAGTGATCAAGTACTCTTCTAATAGGACTTCCAGAAATCTGTAGACCTAATCAATATCGTAGGAACTAAATCCCATACCCATATAATCATATAAGCATGTTATCACACAACGTTACTAGCATATAGACATCTCTGTAAAGCGAGACAAACCCATTGTGGTACTAACCACTTCTCACGTATCCAAAGTATTCAAACCGGGTACGCTCTGATATCAAGTTGTAACGCCCCCAAAATAGAATTATAAGTTCAACCCAAATCTATATGAATAATGGCATGAATGGGAGTGTAACGTACTTTCATTTCATGATATTAATAGTACAAAAGAGTTTAGCATAAATAAATGCCCTTTAGGCTTACACATTTCCAAGCCTTGGCTTGGTTACAACAAAAGTGAGACTAGCTAGTACAATTAAAGCCCTAGGCTATAAAAAAAAAGTAACAAAACAAAGAAGCTCTTGCTTCCCAAAAGTCCCTCCAATGCTATTGCTTTGGTGGAGGCATGCCATCATTACCTGAAAATGTTTTTCCCAAATAGGGTGAGCCACAGTCCAGTAGGAAAAATCTAACACAATAAATGAGATTTGACGAAGATATAAGTGCAATATGCATATACAATGACAGAGATAAAATAATCACATTTTTGTATAGTCATAGAATACCAAATCTATATTTCATTTCATTTTCCTTCAATTCATTTGAATACATGAGCCAATTTCATTATTTATCAATAACCCAAATGAGACTACAACTCAATGGTTCTATAATCACATCATTAACACACAAACACTTCAATCTGCCATTTTACGAAAATTTCGTCCGCGGGATTGGCACCCATGTATAAATTTCGAGACTTTTACCCAAGGCACTCCGGCCAACTTAATTATAATGGAGTCCATCCCTTTTTCCTTCCCAAACAGTGGAGTACATCATCTTTCTCGTCCCAAACAATCATACATATGCAATGTTTTTAAACACATAATCATACATGGAGTATATCCCCTTTCTCCTTCCAAACAATCATACATATGCAATGTATTTAAACACATAATCATACATGGAGAACATCCCCTTTCTCCTCCAAACAATCATACATATATAATGTATTTATAACATGATCATATTCAATGATAACTAACAATGGATTAGTTTCAATTCACCTAATCCTCATGAAATTTCTACAACAATCATAGCTATCCTCTACTAATAGCCCAATACAGTTATTTCTGAACAGATAAACAATCTCAAGATATACATATATTATTTAAAATTTCCAAAGATGAGGCGTATCATCGACTCAATTCCACCATGTGTGTCAATACTCGTTTAATTTCAGGTTTTCAACACTAATATCATTTATTTATACAAAATAAATATCATAATTATTTTAGGGCAAACTCCTTCTATTCCAAATATCAACCAAGTACCAAAATCAACAATTTTGACACCATACAACATCATTTTCAACCCCACAATCATTTTCTTCTCATTCACCAAAAACCCCTCTTTTCATTTTACACTCAAACCCTAAGTTTGTTCACATTACCCCCAAATCCCACGATTATAACACACCGACAAATAACTAAGTTAAAAACCATATTAAAGTGTAGAAAATCCCTACCTCAAGAAGAGAAGACCAAGCAAAGCAAAGTAGAACCCTCAACAACACCGAGACCAAGTTCCAATCGGATCAAAATGAAGCTCTTGGAATGTTCTAACTTTTTCTCAAAGACACTAGGGTAGAGAACCCAAAGGATCTAGGCCAAAATGTATAGAGAGAGAGAGAGAGAGAGTCAAGATCTAGGTTTTTGGAAAGTTTTAGAGAGAGAAAAGAATGAAAAAGTGATATTGTCACACCCCAAACCCGCCCCTAAAAGTTCGGGCATGACTTATGCAGACATGGGCATTAAACCTGATATACACAATATAAAGGCCTGAACGGAAGCATAAAAAAAAACATGACAGAAAACAAACTTCATTGAGCCATGACTATCATGCCAGGATCACAGACATCACCACAGATAATACTTTACCAAAACATGCATCCGAGCATCGGTTACATACATATATACATACAGATCCAGCCCTAGCATTGGGCATAAGACAAAAATATTAATTAATTACAGACAACCCAAGACAGGTAGTTAGACTACAAAACTTGACAAAAGTCTACAAAAATGGGACGGATCCACTTAAGTGCCTGAACATATCGGGTTGACAAAAGTAAACGAGCTTCAGGAGTTAAGACTGGCTCCCGGGTTGATTACCTACAGAAACAGATAAATGCAGAGTGAGCGAAGCTCAGTGAATAATCATACCAAGATAATTCAATGCGTAAGATAAATTATAACTCATAACTATGCGTATGTGACTGCAGAGCTCATAAGGGTAGTCCAATGCTACATTACTTTTAGAACGGCCTTAAGCCTAGAATTAACAGAATGGCCCTTGGCCCAGAAATAACAGAATGGCCATTGGCCCAGAAATAATAGAATGGCCCTCGGCCCAGAATGCTTTAGTTGTGCACAAATTCCTTTCACATTTACATTCTCATCACGTTTCAGTCAAGATTATGTAATGTAAGAACTTACGGAAAACATACGGAAACAAAACATTGATAACGGTAAGCATTAACGGAAAATGAATACATATTCCTTGCACTATTACTCATTGTGTGGTGGTGGGACGCAACTTCCTCCTGGAGTGTGCCCTTGAGGGTTAATGCTTCAAATTCTTCACCTCCTTTATCACTCTTCTTCACCCTACCTCTCAACTCCCTCTCTAACCCAAGCTTTTCTCCAGTCAAAGTGTTGTTAGGGACATTATACATAATACATGGAGATATATATATAAGATGTGAATAAGGACAAAATTGAATCAGTTTACACATTCCGAATTGAAATTTCACCAACATGCTTAATATTACCTAAAAATTATGCTGAGCTCAAATATAACATCAATTTCGGATTATCATACCTCTAAGGCTCCCAATTTCTGTTCCAAATAGTTTAAATGCACAGATGTTTTTTCCTTGTCCAACAGATAACATCACAAATTGTTGTCATCATGCAGTTAAAAGCACGAAATAAGGGACTTAAACATGACAGAAGCACATGCGAGGGTCGGGTTATTACACTCTCCCCCCCTTAAATAAGTTTGGTCCCTCAAACTTGTTTTACCTCCGGACAGAAACAGATGCGGATACTGGTGTTGCATATCCTCATCTTTTTCCCACGTTGCTTCGGTTCCATAATGTTCTTGCCATTCGACCTTTACCATTGGAATCTCTCGATTTCGTAATTGCTTCACTTGTCGGTCCAGAATTCGAATTGGTTTCTCTTCATAAGTTAACTTGTCATCTAATACAATTTGGTGATAATCTATCACATGTGACGGGTCCGGAAGATATCCTTGGAGCATAGAGACATGGAACACGTTATGGACTTGGCTCATATTTGGCGGAAGGGCAACTCGATAAGCTATCGGACCCACTCTCTCCAGAATCTGGAAGGGACCAACATATCGGGGTGTTAACTTACCCTTTTTCCCAAATCTCGGATGCCCTTTCATTGGGGTGACTTTCACGAACACATGACTGCCCACGTCAAATTCCAAATCCCTTCGTCGGTTATCCGCGTAACTTTTCTGTCTACTTTGGGCCGTTTTCAATCTTTCTCGGATACGTTGGACCTTCTCAGTTGTCAGCTGCACAATTTCAGGCCCTAGCAAGGCTCGATCCCTATCTTCAGTCCAACACATGGGGGAATGACACAGTCTTCCATATAAAGCTTCATAAGGGGCCATTTCAATACTCGAATGATAACTATTGTTGTATGCAAATTCTACCAATGGTAAGTGGGTTTCCCAACTTCCTTGAAAATCCAACACACATACGGAGCATATCTTCCAACGTTTGTATCGTTCTCTCGGACTGACCGTCGGTCTGAGGGTGGAAGGCTGTGCTAAATTTGAGTTCTGTACCCATAGCTTCTTGCAGATTTTGCCAGAATCTTGAAACAAACTTTGGATCCCTATTTGACACAATTGAGACCAGAATACCATGAAGCCTGACAATTTCATTTACATAAAGTATTGCGAGTTTATCTGCATTATGTTGAGTCTTCACTGATAGGAAGTGATCAGACTTAGTTAATCGGTCCACAATCACCCATATAAAATTCATACCCTGAGGAGTCCGTGGTAACCCCACAACAAAATCCATAGTCAAGTGTTCCCACTTCCATTCCAGAATTGGAATAGGTTGCAACAACCCCGCTGGTCTCTGGTGTTTTGCCTTTACTTGCTGACACTGTAGACATTTAGAAACGAACTCGGCGATTTCCTTTTTCATACCTGGCCACCAAAAATTTTGCTTCAAATCTCGGTATATTTTGGTGCTTCCCGGATGCATCGCAAACTTCGAGGCATGTGCTTCTTCCATCAATTTTCGTTTAAGCTCCAACACATTGGGAATACATATTCGGTTTTGAAATTTGAGTACCGAATCCACTAAGCTGAACCCCGGTTTTGGTTTTGTCCCTAACTCATCACATATCTTCCTTAAAGTTTCATCCTCCATTTGATGTATCTTAATTTCTTCGAGTAAGGTTGGTCGAGCCATTACTGCTACTATTACGGCCTCCTGTCCACGTATCATAAAATCCACATTCATTTTGTCCAAGTCAGTCACCAATTCCTTTTGCTCTGTGAATAGGTTTGCCAAACCTCCCATATTTTTCCGACTAAGTGCATCTGCGACTGTGTTGGCTTTACCAGGATGGTAATGAATCTGCAAATCATAGTCTTTAATCAATTCTAACCACCGCCGTTGTCGCATATTCAACTCCTTCTGAGTAAAAAGGTACTTGAGACTTTTGTGATCGGTATAGACTTCGCAAGTAGTGCCATACAGATAATGCCGCCATATCTTCAAAGCAAAAACTACTGCTGCCAGCTCAAGATCATGTGTGGGATAATTCTTCTCATGGGGTTTAAGTTGACGTGAAGCATAAGCAATAACCCTTCCACTTTGCATAAGCACACACCCTAATCCTTTATGGGACGCATCACTGTGAATCACAAATCCTTCGGTACCAAACGGTAAGGCCAGAACTGGAGCTGTAGTTAATTTTGTTTTCAATTCCTGGAAAGCAGATTCCCGCTCTTCTGACCATTCAAATACAACTCCCTTTCGAGTTAGTTGTGTAAGCGGCATGGCAATTTTAGAGAAATCTTGAACAAATCGCCTGTAATAACCGGCTAACCCCATAAAACTACGCACCTCAGTCACATTGGTAGGAGTTGGCCAATTCACAATCGCCTCAATTTTGTGTGGATCAACAGAGACTCCGTCTTTTGTTATCAGATGCCCCAGAAATGCTACCTTATGTAGCCAGAATTCACATTTCTTCAACTTTGCATACAGCTTCTTTTCTCGAAGTGTTTGAAGGATTACGCGGAGATGGTTCTCGTGAGCTTCTGCACTCCTCGAGTAAATAAGGATATCATCAATAAAGACCACCACAAACTCATCTAAATAAGGCTTAAAGAGTCGGTTCATCAGACCCATAAATGCTGCTGGTGCGTTAGTGACTCCAAAGGGCATAACCAGAAATTCGTAATGGCCGTATCGAGTTCGAAAAGCTGTTTTCTCTACATCATCCGCTTTAACTTTCAGTTGGTGGTATCCAGACCGTAAATCAATTTTCGAGAAGACTTGTGCCCCTTGGAGTTGATCAAACAGATCATCGATCCGTGGCAGTGGGTACTTATTATTGATTGTTACCTTGTTGAGTTCCCTGTAGTCGATTCATAATCGGAGTGTTCCGTCTTTCTTCTTTACAAACAGAACTGGTGCTATAGACACCCCATTTTTGACCGTCCTCAAGACTTGGTTGTGCTTGTAGGTACACCCAACGGCTGGTTCGATTGCTCGCCCAGCATTCGACTGTCGCGGTGGGACGTCACTGGTTCGGGTTTCCCGAACCTTGTATCATTTTTGTCTCATTTTTGGACCCTGATCTAGTCCTTTCAGGGTGGCCCCTGTGGTGCACTGCCGGCCATGGCATGGCACTGCCGGCCATGGCTTGGCCCCTGCCGGCTACTTGTGAACACCTGCCGGCCATCAGTGTGGCACTGCCGGCCATTGCTGATGGCCGACACCCCCCCTATTTCAGCTGGTTTCCGGGAAAATCTTTTGTACCAGCTGGATTCCTCATATCTGCCCTCCATACACGTGTATGGAGGGATGAAGCTCTTGCCAAGCTTGTTCAAGAAGCTTTAGCTTTGCATTCCTCTATATAAGCAAGGGGCTCCTTCATTTCAGAGGGGGTTGGGCTTTTGAAGGGCAAAAAGCTGTCTCTCTCTCTCTCTATATTGCTTGTGGTTAGAGCTTTAAAGGTGGATTTCTTTGCATTTTTGCACTACACCTCATAGCACAAGACCTCCATCACTCATTCAAACACCTTGAGGCTGATCTTCAGAGGTTGAAAGCTCAGAATTTTGGGCCAAAAGTTGCTGGTTTGTTGTTCTTCAAGGGTAAGTGTCTATTTCCCTCAAACTTGCATTTTCTTTGCTTCATTTGTAAGCCATACTTGCAAGCATTTCTGGACTTTGTCATGAACTGAAGTTAGTCATATTTTGAGCTCATTTTCATGTTTGATCAAGGACCTCTTGCTGTTTGAGGTCTCATACTGCCACTTGCCTCTTTAACTCTCTTTTAGGCCCTTTTCTTGCATAGTATTTTAGGCCTACTTGTGTTTATTTTTGTGGCTTGATGTAAACTGTAAAGTGCCTTATTTTGAGCCCTTCTTCAACTTTGTTGAAGGGCTCTTCACTGTTTGGGACCAGCTGCTGCCCTTTGCCTCTTTGTCTCTCTTTTAGGGCCATTTTTGCATGATAAATTAGCCCTATTTGTGTTTGTTTTTGAGTTTCGTTATAAACTAGAAAAAGTTTTTTTTTGAGGCCCTCTCCATGTTTGATTAAGGGCATTTTCTTGTTTGAGGTCGTATGGTCCCTTGTATGCTTGCTTGCCTCTCATTTTGGGCCTTACACCTAAGCCCTTGTTGCATGCTTTGCTTGGCCTTCTAGACACTGAAATCCAGTAGATTTTCAGTGGCTAAGACACTATTTTGAGCCTCCAAATCAGAGGGGGGTGACCCCCTCTCTCCTTCTCTAGTTTGGTGGTCATTTTGGCCTTCCAAAGAGACCCTATCTTGCATGCTTTGAAGTCAATTTTTAGGGTCAATTTGGTGAGTTTTGGGACTATCATATTTGATTTCCAGAGTTTTTTTGGTCATGCTTCATGTCTATCTTGTATGTGCTTAATAACTCCTTGCATGGCCCTCTAAAGTAACTCATCATTTTTGCATGCCATGGTTGCATATCAGTGGTTATTTGGGCCTATTTTCACATGATTTATTCACTGATTTTTGATGGTTTGGTCCGATTCCATGTGCATCATATACTTTCCATGTAAACCATGTTTGCTAGTCAAATTGCATGCTATTTTAGTCCATCTTGCTAGCATCTTTTGGCCATGCTTTGAACTAGAAAAGTCCATGTTTTAGGACTGCCTTGACTCTGTCTTCATGCTTCATGTTCAAATAATGCATGCTTTGTATAGCTGTAAGTCATTCCATGTGCCTAGTTTTGAGTTTCGGGTCTCACCTCATGCATCGGGTGCCATGTTTTCATGATTCGGGGCTGTTTAGCATCATATTTCAGTGCTGAAATTTGCATGTTTGCATACTATGTTCCATGCCTTACCATGCTTTGGTAGAGTGGCATTCGTGCCTTAGGTTCGGTCCTCGGTTTGTGTGCACGCGTGCACGCATTTCGAGTGTCTCATTTTCATCTAATGGCCACTTATGTGAGTGTGGCTGAGGTCCACTCGTGTTGGTGTAAGTCCATTATGCATTGTGTATGCCATTTCATTTCATAGTATTGTATATACTAGGTTGTATGTTAGCGCATTGTGTATGCCATGTTACCTCATGCATCGTGTATGCCATTTCATAGCATTGTGCATGTTAGGTTATATCTTAGTTGCATTCATGCATGTCATGCATCTTGCATTGTGTTTGGGGGTAAGAGTTAGCCCGAGCACGGGAAACGAGGGGCGTTTCGTACTCTAAGTGACGGAACGTGTCTCGATTCCCAGTCACCGACACTCCGTATTATCCATGATGGAGTTTAGGTATTGTTATATTTTCATGTGCATTCGTTTCATATCGAGTTGTGCAATTCGACTCCTCGGCCATCATGCATCGAGATGCGTGATCGGTGGCACGAGGATCGAGGACTACACTCCCTGAAGGGTAGTCCAGCATACATATGTGCAAATACATTGCCATGCCCCTTTCCTGCTCTCTGTTGCAGCAAATCAGAAATCAGCAGCCCTCCGGAGCTTAGCACGCATTCCAAGAACAATTGCAAACAGAGGCTAATTGAGGCATCGTAGTGGATTTCCGCACAAGGCAACTCGAGCACGCATCATTCATCATCCGGAGCGGAGTCAAGGCAGTCCCTAGCTTGCATGCTAGTTTACAGTTTTTCTAGTTTAATTCGGTAATTAATTAGGGTTTTGTAATTATTTATTCGGGACTGTATTATTTATTCATTTGGGACTGTATACTATTCTTTCGGACCCTCTGCGCGAGGGCAATGTTGTAATAAGTGTGCGTGTGTGTGATGTATGTCTTCCAACCCCACGTCTTTCTCCCTTTTATTTACCAGCTTATGATGGTTAGATTAGGACATGTTTCAATTAGCATACAGTATGATAGCATGTTTGCATTCATTCATCTATTTTGCATGCACCGGGCTGGGCGCATCATACTAACTGCATTTGTATTTCAATTTCAAGTTGAATACTTGTTAGCCGTTGCATCTCGTATGCCATGTTTAGAATAGCCGAACCTGCTATAGTTGCATTTTTGCATGTGTTGCATTAGGCATTTCTGTATAGTTAGGATCATGCATGATTTCTAATTAGCTTCTGTTTTGGCTTGGAGTACTCGGTAAGTTTTTATGCTTTAGCATTCTTGCATGCGTGTGAGTGACTGCCATGAATAGCATGCTTACCATGAGGCTATATGCTTATGTGATATAACTGCTTGAATGCCTGTGGGTGAAGGTTGGGTTATTTGGATTGGGACAACGCATTAAACTGTGAGTTTTAAGCCCACTAGATAGTGGCAAAACCATATTTTCTAAGCCCACTTGAGGGTGGCAAAATCTGCATTTTAAGCCTACTTGCGAGTAGCAAACCATCTTTCAAAAACAAACATGAAATATTTTGTTCCAATTCAGGCGACCCGGTCTATACTTGTATGCTGTGCGCATCACGTAGTAAATCTAGGCTAATAACGGAATAAGAACACACGATGTTTTCAAAACTTGATATCATGGTTAGTAGAGGCCGATCTTTGATCGGGCGAGCGGGGGTGCTCACGAAGTGACCTTCCCCAATCGTACCCAAGTTCCCGAGCCGAGGCAACTTTGGTGATGACGGACACGTGGCCTTAGGCAACGAGTCAAGGTTTCCTAAATTTCCCAAAATAAAATATTTAGGTGGCGACTCTGTATCTGGCAAAGCAGTCCATGTTTGGCACTTCTTTAAAAAAAAATCTGTTTTCTCAAAACGATTTGCCGGATTTGGACTCTTTGGTTCAGATTAAGAACCGTGACATTTGAGTCCTGAACTGTAGTGAGCCCAAAATGAACGGAACGGGAGACTCATTCCCTCCCGGGGCGTTCGGGGACGTCTACAGGTGCACCCCAAGGAGACACACTCGGACGGATAAATCCCCTATCAAGCAAATCTTGTAACTGAATCTTTAATTCTTTCATTTCAACTGGTGACATCCTATACGGAGTCTTAGAAAGAGGTTGAGTTCCCGGCGCCACTTCAATTGTAAACTCAATCTCACGGTCTATTAACTGCCCCGACAATTCTTCTGGAAAAACATTCGAAAATTCACAAACGACTGGAATCAAATCAGTACTTCCATTCATCACTTGCCCTTTCAAAACACTGCATAAGAACCCCTGACACCATTTCTGAAGTAGTTTACATGCCTTTGTTGCAAAAATCAAATATGGTGGTGAAGTCACTTCCTGTCCCTGAAAAATCAATTCTAGTTGTCCCGGAGGGTGGAAACTAATTTTCTTGTTCAGACAGTCTATAGTTGCACCATTTTCACTCAACCAGTCCATGCCCAGGATAACATCAAAATAGGTCAAGTCAAGAGGTAACAGATTGGCATATATCCGGACATCTCCAATTTGGAGTTCACAAGCAAAATACATAGAAGCACAGATCATAGAGTCTCCCAAAGGTGAAGACACACATAACACATATGACAATTTTTCCTCAGCTTTATCTGGATTTTGCGCAAATAATTTTGACACAAAAGAATGAGTAGAGCCAGAATCAAATAGTACATGAGCAGAATAACCATGAACCATAAATGTACCTGACACCATTGTCACAGCATTTTGCACATCTCCGGGAACTAGTGCAAATACTCTACCTTGCCTCGTAGTGTCTTTGTTGTTAGCAGGTTTTGCAGCTGACTTGGTATTGGAATTGGGTGCAGACCCTACTGAACTTGTGACAGCTTTGTTATTATTCTGTTGTTTCCCTTGAGGACAATCCCTTATTAGATGACCCATTTTGCCACATCGGAAACATGCGCCAGACAGTCGGTGACAAACCCCACGATGCCTCCAACCACATTCTGGACATACAGGGGCTGACTCTTGAGTAGGAGTGGTTGTGCTAGAGATCCCTGAATTTTGCTTCTTAGTTGGCAGAGTAGTTGTTCCCTTTGACCATTGAGTATTTTGCCTCTTCCATTTCCATTCAGAAATTCGGTTTTGAGTCGCGAGGTTTCTTTCTGCTATAACAGCCCTCTCCAACACATCAACATAAGTGGGTAACTTTAGCATGTTGACCTTATCCAGTATAGCACTCCGTAGTCCCCCTTCAAATTTGTGAGCCTTCTTGTAATCGGTGTCTACCATGTGAGGGGCAAATCGTGCTAGTCTGCAAATTGAGCTTCATACTCGGCAACGGTCTTGTTCCCTTGTCGAAGAGTCTCAAATTCGGTCACCTTCTTATCTTGTATACTTTGGGGAAAGTACTTATCATAAAATAACTCCAAAAATCTGTCCCAAACTAGTCCCGGGTAAGTAGTTCGCGTAAGCATCCACCATCTTCGTGCCTCATCCTCCAGAGTAAAAGCAGCTAGTTGAACTTTCTGGGCTTCGGTGCAAGGGAAAACTTCGAATAATTTCTCTATGCCCAACACCCATGCCTCGGCTTTCATTGGCTCTATCCCTCCTTTGAATGACGGCGGTTTCATCTTTTTGAACTCCTTTGTAAGGGTAATAGTTCGGTCTTCAGCGTGGACATCTTGTACTACTGGTGGGGGTACCGGTGGTGATGGCGGTTGCTGTTGTGGCTGTTGTTGTTGTTGCCGTAGAGTTTCTGCCATTTCCATAATCATTCTTTCCATCCTGTCCAACCTTGTAGAAGTAGCATCCTTCGGGTCTTCTGCTCTAGTTCTCACCATAATCTACACAACAATCAATTATACACCATAGACATAATTCAAACATGTTAGCATTAGCAGAGTACGCTTAACATTGCTATCGATCTTTCATGTACTTCCAAAATATCATGCATGATGCCTAAAGCTTTTCTAGACACCCTAAAGCTCAATGGTTTCGTGTGTGAGATAGCAACTCGTGCTCTGATACCACTTGTCACACCCCGAACCCGCCCCTAAAAGTTCGGGCATGACCTATGCAGACATGGGCATTAAACCTGATATACACAATATAGGGGCCTGAATGGAAGCATAAAAAAAAACATGATAGAAAACAAACTCCATTGAGCCATGACTATCATGCCAGGATCACAGACATCACCACAGATAATACTTTACCAAAACATGCATCCGAGCATCGGTTACATACATATATACATACAGATCCAGCCCTAGCATTGGGCATAAGACAAAAATATTAATTAATTACAGACAACCCAAGACAGGTAGTTAGACTACAAAACTTGACAAAAGTCTACAAAAATGGGACGGATCCACTTAAGTGCCTGAACATATCGGGTTGACAAAAGTAAACGAGCTTCAGGAGTTAAGACTGGCTCCCGGGTTGATTACCTACAGAAATAGATAAATGCGGAGTGAGCGAAGCTCAGTGAATAATCATACCAAGATAATTCAATGCGTAAGATAAATCATAACTCATAACTATGCGTATATGACTGCAGAGCTCATAAGGGTAGTCCAATGCTACATTACTTTCAGAACGGCCTTAAGCCCAGAATTAACAGAACGGCCCTTGGCCTAGAAATAACAGAATGGCCATTGGCCCAGAAATAACAGAATGGCCCTCGGCCCAGAATGCTTCAGTTGTGCACAAATTCCTTTCATATTTACATTCTCATCACGTTTCAGTCAAGATTATGTAATGTAGGAACTTACGGAAAACATACGAAAACAAAACATTGATAACGGTAAGCATTAACGAAAAATGAATACATATTCCTTGCACTATTACTCACTGTGTGGTGGTGGGACGCAACTTCCTCCTGGAGTGTGCCCTTGAGGGTTAATGCTTCAAATTCTTCACCTCCTTTATCACTCTTCTTCACCCTACCTCTCAACTCCCTCTCTAACCCAAGCTTTTCTCCAGTCAAAGTGTTGTTAGGGACATTATACATAATACATGGAGATATATATATAAGATGTGAATACGGGCAAAATTGAATCAGTTTACACATTCCGAATTGAAATTTCACCAACATGCTTAATATTACCTAAAAATTATGCTGAGCTCAAATATAACATCAATTTCGGATTATCATACCTCTAAGGCTCCCAATTTCTGTTCCAAACATTTTAAATGCACAGATGTTTTTTCCTTGTCCAACAGATAATATCACAAATTGTTGTCATCACGCAGTTAAAAGCACGAAATAAGGGACTTAAACATGACAGAAGCACATGCGAGGGTCGGGTTATTACAGATATAAAATGTCATTTCTGCGATCTGATATACGCACAGTTCGCTCGAGCGGAAGAGTTGACGTTCGAGCGTCAGGCACAAAAAAAGTTGTTCCGCTCGAGCGCAAGAATTCTCGAGTGGTGAGCGCAAGAATTCTCCGCTCAAGTGTAGAAAACACACATCCAGACGTTTGCAGACAACAAAGCAATGCTTGAGCGCCCACCTGCTCGAGCGTAGGAAACGCCACTTGAGCGTAGAAATCACTCTCCCAGTAGTTTTGTAGACCTGCAAAGTACTGAGAGCTTGCAAAGCCCGCTCGAGCGCAAGAATGGCCGCTCAAGCGGAGGGGCAAAAATCTGGCCAACAAAGGTTTGGAAAAACAAGCAAGCAACCTATTCCAAACACACAACTATAACCCAATAACCAAAATGGAGGGGAGACAAGGGAAACAAGATATGAATCACCATTCAAAATCATACAAACCCGAGTCCGGAATACTACAAGTGACGGGTCAAAACCGGAATCGCTATAACCTCCTCCCTTAAAGAATTTTGTCCCCGAAATTACAAATCAGTTCACAATCAATATTAGACCATTCATAACAATGTTTTTCTCACAAGTTCAATACCATGACCCATTCTTTGGTCATCCATTCTCACTGACTCGATACACAAGTTCCATTCTGAAAGTGCAATTTATAATTTCCCAAAACATTTACAATGTTTAATCAAAATTCGAGTTTTCAAAAATTTACACAGCATATGCAATGCTTCCAAAAGTGATACAACACCCTCAATATTCCATATTCTCAAAACATATACAATGCTCATATTGAATCCATGTTTCCAAAATGCCTATAACATATACAGGGTATGTTTGGTTTGTGTTTGAGAGATGTGTTTTAGAGATAAAAAGTACGAAAACATGTTTGGTTTGGTTTTTTGGGAAATTTGTTTTGGAAAATTGTTTTGAGAGAGAGTTTTGGAAAAAGTGATTGATTTGATGTGTGTGTGAGAGAGATTTGTTTGGAAAACTTGTCTGGTTTGTGTGTTTTGGGAAATTTATTTGAGAAAATTTGTTTGGTAGAAAAAATTTCTGAAATTTGTTTGTAGAGAAAATTTCTGAAATTTTTTTCAGAAACACAAACCAAACCTACCCACAATGTTTTTACATTTCATTTACATAATGAAAATCTCAATACAAAATTAAACATCAACAAATAAGTCCGGATATTTCTCTCGGACTTCCAATTTACGTTCCCAAGTTGCTTCCTCAATTCCGTGATGTTTCCACAACACTTTAACCAAGGGAATTGTCTTGCCTCGCAAAACTTGATCCCAAGTATCCAAGACTCTCAATGGTCTCTCCTCATACGAGGCATCCTCATCTACCTCTAAGTCGGTCCAATCGAACACGTGCGATGGATCCGGTTCATACTTCCGAAGCATACTAATATAAAACACGTTGTGAACTCCGGAAAGTTATGGCGGTAATGCCAAATGATAAGAAACCCTCCCAATCTGCTCAAGGATCTCAAAAGGGCCAATAAACCGAGGCGACAACTTCCCACTCCTCCCAAATCTCATCAAACCCCGCCTAGGTGATATTTTCAAAAAGACATGATCTCTCAACTCAAAAGACAAGGGTCTCCTCTTACGGTCGGCATAACTTTTCTGATGACTCTGAGTAGTAACCAATCTCTTACGAATAAGTGCTACCTTCTCCGTCGTTTCCCGAACTAACTCTGGGCCCAACAAAGGTGCATCACCCACCTTGGCCCAGCACACCGACGATCTACACGGTCGGCTATACAAGGCCTCAAATGGTGCTATGCCAATACTCGATTGGAAGCTGTTATTATAGGCAAACTCCACTAAGGACAAGTGCCCCTCCCACGATCCTTTAAAATCAGGGACACAACCTCGAAGCATATCCTTAAGGATCTGAATAGTATGCTCGGACTGCCCGTCAGTCTGAGGGTGATATGCTGTGCTAAAAGTCAGTCTAGTGCCTAAGACACTCTACAAGTTCTGCCACAATCAAGCTGTAAAATGTGGATCTCTATCCGAAACTATCGTTACAGGGACCCCGTGCAACCTCACTATGTCCCTAATGTAAAGGTCGGTAAGAAAATCTACTGAGTCACTCACACATATAGGTATAAAGTGTGCCGACTTGGTCAACCGGTCAATTACCACCCAAATGGCATCACTACCCCATTGAGTCCTCGGAAGACCCACAAAAAAATCCATCGTGACATACTCCCATTTCCACTCAGCTATAGACAAGGGTTGCAACAAACCCGCTGGACCCTGATGCTCGGCCTTCACTTGCTGACAAGTAAGGCACTTCGACACAAACACTGCCACATGCTTCTTCATACCTCTCCACCAAAACTGGTGACTCAGGTCATGATACGTCTTTGTGCCTCCCGGATGCATCGCAAGACATGAATGGTGAAACTCTCGACAAGACTCCGGTACGACAAGACGGTCACGATATCTAACACTCGAGTCAAGATACACGCTCGAGCCCCGTTCTACTTTCCTACTGGAGATCTTCTCCCAGAGGGTTTCTACTTCAAGGTCACCCTTCTATGTCTCCATCACTCGGTTCATAAGTGTAGGTTGGGCAATTACAGAAAACAATGCCGCGGATTCAATAGACTCGCTAAGATGCAAGTCAAACTCTCCAAGAGCACCCAACATTTCCCACTCCGGTTGGCAATACAAGCCACGCTGCTGACAGATTTTCTACTCAAGACATCGGCCATTACATTGGCCTTCCCAAGATGATAATGCAACTCAAAGACATAGTCCTCTATGAACTCCATCCACTTTCTGTGCCTCAAATTCAAATCTTTCTAAGTGAACAGATACTTCAGACTCTTGTGATCAGAAAATACCTTGAATTTCTCACCATACAGATAGTGCCTCCAAATCTTCAAAGCAAATATCATCATTGCTAACTCTAGTTCATGGATAAGGTAATTCTTCTCATGTGTTTTCAACTGTCGTGAGCCATAGGCTACTACCTTTCCCTCTTGCATTAATACACAGCCCAAATCTTCTCCTGAGGCATCACAATATACCGAATAGCTTAAACCTCTCTCCGGAATAATCAAGACTAGAGCAGTGGTAAGTCTAACCTTAAGCTCTTGGAATGACTTCTCACAAGTCTCATTCCACACAAATTTAACTCCCTTCTTCTTGAGTCTAGTTAACGGTGAAGCTAATCTAGAGAAATCCTTCATAAATCTTCAATAATACCCGGCCAACCCAGGAAACTACGGATCTCAAAAGCATTCTTAGGTGGTGCCCAATCTTGCACTGCCTCTATCTTAGATGAATCTACAGTCACCCCTTCCCCGGACACTACATGACCTAGGAATTTAACCTCTTTCACAGCTTATAGGTTCTGAGCAACTCAAGCATTACTCGTAGGTGTTCCTCGTGTTCCTCCTTGGAGAGCAAATAAATCAAGATGTCATCTACAAAGACGACCACAAAGCGGTCTAGAAACTCATGGAAAATCCGATTCATCAAATCCATAAACACCACTGGAGCATTAGTTAGCCTAAAAGGCATCACTAGGAACTCATAATGGCCATACCGTGTACGGAATGCCATCTTCGGGATATCCTCCTCCCTTACCCTCAACTGGTGACAACCTGATCTCAGGTCTATCTTAGAGAAACAACAAGACCCCTTCAACTGATCAAACAAATCATTTATACGAGGCATTGGATACTTGTTCTTAACAGTTACTTGGTTCAACTTCCGGTAATCTATACAAAGTCGTAATGCTCCATCTTTCTTTTTAGCAAAGAGAGCCAGTGCTCCCCAAGGTGAAGTACTAGGGTGGATAAAACCCTTATCTAACAATTCCTAGAGTTAAACCTTCAACTCACTCAACTCAGTAGGTGTAAACCGATACGGTGACATAGAAATTAGTGCCGTGTCGGGCACTAAATCAATAGAGAACTCGATCTGTTGGTAAGGTGGTAAACTAGTAAGATCCTCGGAAAAAACATCTGGGTATTCACAAACCACCCTTAGCAACTCAACCCGGTCTTCATCACACTCACTACTCAAAAAGCTAGTAAGGAGACAACTAAGTTCACTCCGCCTACGCAGATCATACACTGGTGATAAGACTTTACCCACCCGGTCCCCTAAGAAATAAAAGCAATCACCGCTCAAGGTACATACAATAACCCTTTGACGGTAACAATCTATAATAGCCCGGTATGACGATAACTAGTCCATACCTAAAATAACATCAAAACTAGTCATATCAATGAACACAAATACAAATGGAAGTCGATGACTGTCAACCTCTATGTCACAACCCCGACACCCCTGTTTCAGAATAACTTCACCATCAATAGGTGGCTCTACACAAATAGGAGATGCTAACTATGCCAACTCTAACCCCAAAATCGATGCAAATGTAGATGAGATAAATGAATGAGATGCACCCATATTAATCAACACATTAGCCTGATGCACTGACTGAGCTGAAGAGGCTCCCTGATTGGTCCTCGAGGCCTGTGCTGACTGTGCAGGCTAGTGACTCTGTGTCTGCCTCGAACCAGACGCACCAGATATGCCACCCAACTGTGGGCAAAATCTCTTCAAGTGCCCCGCTTGCCCACACTAATAACAAGTGGACAGCTGCCCTTTCCCTTGACTCTAGCCCTGAGGACGAGCCGAAGACGATGCAGACCGTTGCCCTCCTCCCCTCTGTGGACAAGCTGGAGACTTATGGCCCAATTGACCACATTTGTAACAAGTAAAATCTCCCTGACTGCTCCTCCAGAACCCGAACTCGGTACTGGAAAGGTGGACCTTGACAGAGCTCCCTGGGACGATTGAGGGTTAGAACCCCTTGCCTCTTCCCATCCCCCTGACTATCCTTACTCCTCTTGGAGCCCCTCATCCTTTCCTCTTCTACCTACATAATGGTCTCAAGATGGGCCGCCGCCTCTATAAGGTGCCCATAGTCTCTAATCATGTATCCAGCCACTCTAAACATGAGCCCGTTCCTTAGCCTTTTCTTAAACTTCAAACAATGGCGCTTCTCAATCGCCACCAACCCAGGTATAACCTAGACAGGCTAGTGCATGTGGCTTCAAACTCAGCCACTGGTGTATTCAACTGCACTAGCTTGGAAAACTGGTCCCTGAACTTCTCCTTAACAATGGGAGGCAAAAACTTGTCCTGGAAGGCGTCGACAAAAGACTCCCAAGTGCCTCCAATGTATCCCTACGCATACTTCCACTATTGACCCGCGTCTCCTTTTAATTGGAAGGACGCCAAGGTCACTCTCAAACCCTCATCTTCGATGCTGAGCATCTCAAAAGTTTTCATTATCTACTCTAACCACTCATCCACTTTTAGTGGTTCCTTAGGATCGCCCAAAAACTCATCCGAGTTCGACCAGAAAAACTCCCTCTTCAGAAAAAATGGCCCTACCTCAGCAACCTGGGCCTGGACTTGATTCTCAGCTCTGAGAATGTCCATAGATTCCCACAAAGCTCTGATCATTTCGCGAGCTAAGGCGCCCATGGCCTCTTGAACTACTAGCTCGGCCACGTTGGCCTGACCAACCTTTCTTCCTGTGCCGAAATTTCATCCGGTATAGACATCTCGTCCTCCTAGGCCTACCATGCCTATCACCACGACCACGTCCTGACATATTAACAAAAGTAACAAAAGATTAGCACATTCACAAATGTGCCAAAGCTAACTCACTCGTGTCCTAATACGATGGACAATAGTAAATCACTCCATATGAGCACATAATCACATAAACACATACGAATTTCCTTCCTAGATAATGATCGTCCCGCGGCGTTGCTAGATTTCCAATTAGAAATAGCAGTGATCAAGTGCTCTTCTAATAAGACATCCAGAAACACGTAGACCTAATCAATATCTTCGGAACTAAATCCCATACCCATATAATCATATAAGCATGTTATCACACAATGTTACTAGCATACAAACATATCCGTAAAGCAAGACAAACCCATTGTTGTACTAACCACTTCCTACGTACCTAAAGTATTCAAAACCGATAAGCTCTGATACCAAGTTGTAACGCCCCCAAAATATAATTATAAGTTCAACCCAAATATATAAGAATAACGGCATGAATCGGAGTGTAACGTACTTTTATTTCATGATATTAATAGTACAAAAGAGTTTAGCATAAATAAACACCCTTTAGGCTTACACCTTTCCAAGCCTTGGCTTGGTTACAACAAAAGTGAGACTAGCTCGTACAATTAAAGCCCTAGGCTATACAAAAAAGTAACAAAACAAAGAAGCTCTTGCTTCCCAAAAGTCCCTCCAATGCTATTGCCATGGTGGAGGCATGCCATCATTACCTGAAAATATTTTTCCCAAATAGGGTGAGCCACATCTGTAGACACCCCATTTTTGACCGACCTTAAGACTCTGACGTCATCGTTTGTGCACGCGAGGATTGCGCATGTTTGTGTTTGTTTCAAGCGCCCGAAGTTCTCAGCTGAGTGCCTTGTCTTTGAGCCTCTTAACACTTTGTGTTTTGGCCTTGGTTTTTGGGCCAAACCTTGTTTCCTCTTGCCTAAGGGAAGGGAAGGGCTACCGGCCACTTGTGGCACTTGCCGACCACTTTTCTCCCTTGTAGGCCACTTGAGTGGTCGGCTGGCTAGAGGAGGTGGCCGGCCGACCACCTTAACTGGCCGGCGGCCAATCTTTCTCCTTTTTAGATATTTTTAGATATTTTGAGCCAACTGTGGCTCACTGAACTCATCCTCCATTCACGTGTATGGAGGGATGTAAACAAGCTTTAAGCTTGTCAAGCAAGCTTTTGCTTGCATTACCTATATAAGGGGAGGTCCCTCCCCCTATTTGAGGGTTCATATTTTTCAGAGCTAAAATCTCCCTCTCTCTCTAGAATTCTCTATATATATATATATATATATTGTGCTATATTGAGCCTTAAAGTGTGTTTTCTTCATATATTTGCACTAAGACACCTAATCAAACACCTTGACTTTGGGGTTGACGTCCTTTGAAGCTTGATTAGAGGTCTTGGAATTGGTTTTGGCTCAGAATTGTTGCCATCTTGCTGCTGTCTTCAAGGGTAAGCTTCTTCCCCTTTTAAGCTTGTTTATTGTATACTAGTTTAGGCCACCTTTGCATGCTTATTTTGGCCTAGTTGTCAACTACAAAAAACTCTATTTTTGAGTGTTAAATATGGTTGTTTGAGGCCCTGTGGGAGTTGGGGGTGTTTCACCCCCTTGTATGCCTTATTTGCTAAGCTTTTGGGCCATCCTTTAAAGCTTTTGGAATTATCTCTTGTTGGCCTTTTAACCACTGAATTCTAGAGAAATTTCAGTGGTGGAAAGTTGGTTTTGAGGTCCCAAATAGGAGGGGGTGGTCTCCTCTCCTCTTGTCTTGCTTGCTTGTGTTGATGGCCCACCAAATGAGCATGTGTTTCTACTTCTTTGTGGCTTGGTTCAAGCATATTTTTGTGACTTTTTAGACCTTCCATAACTCTATTTTTGGCTTGTTTGATCATTGGCTGCTCACATCTTACACCTCTAGTGCAATCTCGCTTGTTAGCATAGTATGCTTCATGAGTTAGTCCATTGTTCTAGCATGTTTTAGCTTTGTCTCAGCATGTTTTTACTCATGTTTTTCCATGTTCTAACTTTGTCTTGAGTGGTCTTGGCCCTTTGAGGCTTGCCTTGCATGGTTGTGGTGTAAGTGGCTTTGACTAGCTTTGAGTTTTGAGGCCTTTAAAATGTTATGCATGTGATGTTTGCATGGTATGGGACCATTTAGCATGTAATTTCAGTGCATATAGTGTCGTCACACTCTCACATGATCCACTCTTTCAATGCTTTTGAGAGTCGTGCCTTATGTCTTGTTTATGAGCCAATACGTATGCATGCTTGTCTAAGCTTTTGGGGCTCCCTTTTCAGCATGTTTTAACCTTTGTTTTGGCATGTTTGAGTTCTGTCCAAAGCTAGTTTGGTTGTTTAGGCTATGTATTGCATGCCTCTTGTGTGATGCCTTAACTAGCTTTGAGTTTTAGGGCCTCTTGCATGCTATACTTGTGATGTTTGCATGATACGTCATCATTTGGCATGTGATTTCAGTGCTCATGTCTCTACCATACTCTCGTATATATCACTCTTTCAATGTGTTTGAGAGTTGAGCTTTGTATCTTACTTGCGAGCCATAAGTTGAGCATGCATTTTCTTCCCTTTTATGCTATCATCTTAGCACCTTTTGGCCAATGTTTTGGCATGCATGAGGCCTGTTTAGAGTTGGTTTGGCCATTTGAGCATTGTCTTGCATGCCTCTAGTGTAATACACTTCACTAACTTTGATGCCTTTGCCTTAAACAT
Organism: Camellia japonica; assembly: GCA_030407325.1. Taxonomy (NCBI): domain Eukaryota; kingdom Viridiplantae; phylum Streptophyta; class Magnoliopsida; order Ericales; family Theaceae; genus Camellia; species Camellia japonica. The sequence goes on along the minus strand of JAPPVO010000059.1, from coordinate 158,671,883 downwards.
GCATTCTTTGAGTTGTTTGCATGATTTTAAGTCTTTTGCATGCCATTTCAGTGTTGGAATATATGCTTTTGCACTCCATTAATTCACTCTTTCATGTGCTTTGAAAGAGGTCTTTAGCCCCTTGTTGGCTTGAGCATGGAATTGAAACTCTCATGCCTAATGGTTTTAGATTTCTCTTGAGGGCTTCTACTAACCAAAAGCATGAGGCTTCTTTCATGCTTAAGGTGATTGTGGCTTAGGCCATCTTTCCCATTAGAGGACAATCACATTGAACTTAACCGGTTAATCGACTAATTGGTAAGTTAAAATGAGTAAACAAAGTCAACCAAGTAAAACATGCCAAGATAACACATGCTGTTTGCATTGCATTGTGTTTGGATCAAACGTTAATCCAAACACAAGAAATGTGAGACGTTTCATACTCCAAGTGATGAAACGTGTCACATTTCTTGGTTGCCAACCCTCTTGACCATGCATGATAGAGGTGCAGGCTCTTAGGTGTTGTTTGTGCATTCACTAACATTGTGCAAGCTTGACTCTTCGGCCATTATGCATTAAGATACGTGGTTGGTGGCTTGAGAGCCGAGTACTACGCTTCTTTGAGCTTGAGAAATGATAAGGAGAGTAGTTGCACACACATTTCCTTGCAAATGCATTGTTGTGCCTTTGTTGCTCTCTGTTGCAGCAAAGGCAGAATTTTGGAAAGAGAAGTGGCCGGCCAGCCACTTGCACTAGCCTACCGACCACTTGTATTGGCCGGCCGGCCAATTGAGGTAGCCTACCGACCAGTTGAGGTGGCCGACCGGCCACCTGTAGCAAAATTGTCCAAAATTTTCCTACATTGGGGCAGATGCAACCTGGAAGTGTGTATGATGTTTTGGGATCATCGCAAGTGCAAACAGAGACGACTCATGGCAAGGTAATGCATTTTCGGGCGAAGCAAATCGAGCATGCATGTCTCCCTCCCCTTGAGGCCATTTTAACTGCTTTACTTAGCTAGTTAATTTACCGGTTTTGTAATTAATTAGTTAATGTGCTTAGCTAATTTAATTCATCTTTGTAATATTCTAATTAGCTTAGTATAGCTAGTTTCAATTCGGTTTGTAATTAATTAGCTTAGCATAGTTAATTAGTTGATTTGTAATAAGTAGCTTAGCTTAGCTCTTATTCATTCGAACCCTCGTGCGAGAGGACGTATTGTTGTAATAAGTGTGCGTGTGTGTGTGCATGTCTTCCAACCCCATTTCTTTCTTCCTTTTACTTATCAGCTTTTGATGGTTAGTTTACGGCATATTTCAATTAGCATACCTTATGTTTTGCATGCGTGCATCATTCATTTGTCTTGCATGCACCGAGCTCGGCGCATCATTCAAACTGCATTGTATTTCAATACACTTTCTCGAATACATGTTCCAAAGCATGTTATCAAGTGTTGCATTCATATGCCATCTTAGATAGTTGAGCCTATTAGTTGCATTATTGCATGCGTTGCATTAGGCATCTTCGACATAGCTACGATGATGCATGATTTCTAACTAGTTTTCTGTTTTGGCTCGAAGTACACTGTAAGTGTTTACGCTTTAGCATACTTGCATGAGTGTGAGTGTTGCCATGTTTAGCATGCTTGCCATGAGGCTATTTGCTTAAGTGTTTAACTGCATAAGTGCCTGTGGGTGAAGGCTTTATTGCTTGAATTGGAACAATTCATCAAATGTGAGTTTTAAGCCCACTTTGCGGAGTGGCAAATCATGTTGTTTTAAGCCCACTTGAGGGTGGCAAATCCGCGTTTCAGCCTACTTGCGAGTAGCACTTCCAAACCATTTTCGAAAAACGAACATGAATTGTTTTGTTCTAATTCTCATGATTGAGTCTATACTTGTATGTTGTGCGCGTCACATAGTAAGTTGGATTAATAATCAGAACAAGAACACATGTGTTTTCAAAAACAACATATCATGTTAGTAGAGGCCGATCCTTTGATCGGGCGAGCGGGGGTGCTTATTTCAGGACCTTCCCCTCTCGTACCCAAGTTTCCGAGCCGAGGCAACTTTGGTGATGATGGACACGTGACCTTTGGCACGAGTCAGGGTTTCCTAAATTTCCCAAAAATAAAATATTTAGGTGGCGACTCTGTAATCTGGAAAAATAGTCCAATTTTAGCATTATTTGATTGAAAATCAGTTTTCCAAAATGATTTGTCGGATTGGACTCTTTGCTGATTTATCAGTCTTACATTGCACTTTGTGAGATTAGATTCAGAACCGTGACAGGAGTTCGAACTATAGTAGCAGGACCCAATTCGCTCCCTCTCCGAAAGGGAGACACGCGAAGAGAGTTCGGGCGGTCTACAACATCCCAGTAGGAATAATCTAACACAATATATAAGATTTAACGAAGATATAAGTGCAATGTGCATATATAATGGCAGGGATAAAACATTTACATTTTTGTATAGTCATAACATACCAAATCCATATTTCATTTCATTTTCCTTCAATTCATTTGAATACATGAGCCAATTTCATTATTTATCAATAACCCAAATGAGACTATAACTCAATGGTTCTATAGTCATGTCATTAACACACAAACACTTCAAACGACTATTTTACAGAAATTTCGTCCGCGGGATCAGCACCCATGTATAAATTTCGGGACTTTCACGTAGGATACTTTGTCCAACTTAATTATAATGGAGTCTATCCCCTTTCTGTAACGCCCTCAAAAATAAACCCATAATACATAATGTTAACATGCGGAATTATAAAGAAATAAAGTATCTTATTCCATTCATCAGGGTACCATGAAATAAAAACAAATAATAAATGCCCTATGGGCTACATCTTGCCAAGCCAACACTTGGACACAATTCCATGAGTTCTAACTCAAAAACAAATAAAGCCCTAGGCTTGAAAGTTTACAAGTTGTTCAAATAAAAACAAATAAAATAAAGCAAGTCTTCGAGTCCAAATCCTCACAAGCTAAGTCCTTGGAGGTAGTGAACCACCTGAACCTGAAAATGAAGTTCCCATAGAGGGTGAGCCACAGCCCAGTAGAAAAATACTAAACCAAGCATAAGAATTAACTAAAGTATTAGCATTCGATATATGGTTAACACAAGATAATCAATTTCCAATTTCATGACACGAATGTCTACATTGTCTATGACATATTCTCTATGACACTTTTCACTTTCCAATATTTATTCAACTTTCAAATTATATCATTATGGCTCAGAACCTGGCCAACTATAATAGTGATTCAGACGTCACAAAATAAATGAGACCAAAGCTCAAATCACAACACTTCCATACTTCCAATTGATACACATTATAATGATGCATCATATCAACAACAAATAGCAATATTGCTATTATCAATAAGCACACATATGAGTGATGCTACTGGAGTCCATCCCCTATCTCCTCCCAACAAATCCGGTTTAGAGGTCCATCCCCTATCTTCCCCTAAACCGTGGAGTTCATCCCCTATCTCCTCCAAATGAAATGCATATGCAATGAAACACACAATTGCCATATACAACACATAATCAATACAAGTAATGTTTTGTACTAGTTCAACAGTCAACATAAGTGACATAATTTCAGTTATACCTAAGCCGCATGCAAGGTCTACAACAATCAATGGCTATCCTCCACCGATAGCCCAAAACAGTTATTTCTAAACAAGAAATAAATACAACAATGAATGTAAAATCAACATTCTCATAGGTAAGTATATAAACTACCCCACTATATCATTAATCTCATAATTTCCCCAACTTCATGAATTAAACCCAATTTCACATTTTTCTCTTAAATTAATTATACAAATTAATCTAAGCCAAAACCCTAAGGATTCTCCCAAAATTACCAAACTACCCCCACATACCAAAATACTAACACTTAGGATTAAAGCGTATAAATGGAGTAGGAAATCCCTACCTCGAATCAAGAACCCAAAAAGAAGAAGACGGAGATGATAGCCCAAACCCCAAAGTGCTCCAAATCAACAACCGTTCAGATTAAATGAAAGCCCTCACTCTCCTCTATCTTATTTGTAAAGCAACTAGGGTAAAAACACACCCTAACTAGATCAAACCTAGGAGAGAAGGTGAGTTTGGAGAGAGAATGGTCGTAACTAGGGTTTCTGGATCAAAAAGTTATAAAAAAAACGTTTTAAAACTGTTGCTGCGTATTTAAACTGGACAGGCTCGCTCGAGCGAAGACATGGTCGCTCGAGCGACCAGACACAAAAATCCACGCTCGAGCGACGAAAAGCTCGCTCGAGCCAAAAACTCGATACTTCAGGTCTACAACCCAGAAGCTCGATCGAGCGAAGGAAAGCTCGCTCGAGCGACGAACTCGAAAACATACACCTCGCTCGCTCGAGCGAAGGAAGCTCGCTCGAGCCAAGAAACACATCTCTCAGGTCTAAGTACTGGACGCAATCTCGCTCGAGCGAAGGAACCCTGGCTCGAGCGAAGAAACAAAAACAAAGACCTCGCTCGAGCGAAGAGAAGCTCGCTCGAGCGACCAAGCCAAAAACTGAACATGCAGACTTGGTTTCTAAACCCAACCAATCTGCAACCAACCTGCTAAACACATCCTATAACCCAAGAATAAGGAATTAAAGGACAACAACAACAAATATAACAGCGGAATCCACGGAACGTAAGTCCGGATACAATAATCAAATGGGAGAAGACCGGGTCGCTATACTTTCTCCTCCCAAACAGTGGAGTACATCCCAAACAGTGGAATACAGTTATTTCTGAACAGATAAACAATCTCAAGATATACATTTTATTTAAGATTTCCAAAGATGAGGCGTATCATCTACTCAATTCCACCATATGTGTCAATACTCGTTCAATTTCATGTTTACAACACCAACATCATTTATTTATACAAAATAACTATCATAATTATTTTAGGGCAAACTTTCTCTTTTCCAAATATCAACCAAGTACCAAAATCAACAATTTTGACACCATACAACATCAGTTTCAAACCCCACAATCATTTTCTTCTCATTCACCAAAAACCACTCTTTCCATTTTACACTCAAACCCTAGGTTTGTTCACATTACTCCCAAATCCCACGATTGTTACACACCGACAAATAACTAAGTTAAAAATCATATTAAAGTGTAGAAAATCCCTACCTCAAGAAGAGAAGACCAAGCAAAGCAAAGTAGAACCCTGAACAACGCTGAGACCAAGTTCCAATCGAATCAAAATGAAGCTCTTGGAATGCTCTAACTTTTTCTCAAAGACACTACGGTAGAGAACCCAAAGGATCTAGGCCAAAATGTAAAGAGAGAGTATTTTAGAGAGAGAGTCAAGATCTATGTTTTTGGAAAGTTTTAGAGAGACAAAAGAATGAAAAAGTGATATAAAATGTCATTTTCGCGATCTGATATACGGACAGTCTGCTCGAGCGTCAGAGTTGACGCTCGAGCGTCAGACACAAAAAAAGCTATTCCTCTCGAGCGCAATAAAGGCCGATTGAGCGCTAAGACACAACGAATGCTCATCGCTCGAGTGCAAGAATTCTTTGCTCGAGCGTAGAAAACACACATCCAGAAGTTTTGTAAACAACAAAGCAACGCTTGAGCGTAGGAAAGGCCGCTCGAGCGTCCGCCCGAGCGTCTGCCCGTTTTAGCGTAGGAAGCACCGCTCGAGCATAGAAATCACTCTCCCAATAGTTTTGCAGACCTGCAAAGTACTAAGTGTAAGAATGGCTACTCAAGCGGAGGAGCAAAAATCTGGATAACAAAGGTTTGGAAAAACAAGCAACCAATCTATTCCAAAGGACAACTGCAACCCAATAACCAAAATAGAGGGGAGACAAGGGAAACAAGATATGAATCACCATTCAAAACCATACAAACCCGAGTCTGGAATACAACAAGTGATGGGTAAAAATCGGAATCGCTATAGAGATCTTGTCAAACCGTTGCCGTATGATAAATCCCTATATGCATAAGTTGATAGTCAGGAGTTACTTTTAACAATTTTTACGTAGAAGTAAAGAAAAGAATAAACAAAAATAATTCCAAACCACTATTAGTAATAAAGTAGGGAACACAGTCTAGGTAGTGTTTTATACCACATCAATCAGGCATTTAAGTGAAATATGAATTGTGACGCCAATCTAGTGAGTGTCACCAAGCATTTGTTTATGTGTGCGTGTGTGTGATAACCCTGACCTGTGTTATGTTAATTAATCTTATTTATGATTGTGAATATGTGCTTGGTATGATTTTGAGCGCCATTTATATGGTTATATGTGTTTTTGAATTTCTATCTATTCACCGTAGGAAAATCTGTTCAACTTACTGCTATAATTTGAAATTGAAGACCGTACAGGTTACAAAAAATGAAATTGTCTGAGCTATTGTATTAAGCATGATTTTTAGAGCCTATGGTGAAATTTAATTAAAAATTGATTTGGATTAAAATAATTAGATCGAACTGATTAATTAAGCACAATTACTTAGCCTTAATCAAATTTGATTAGACGAGCATATATAAGAGCCTAATTACACTCATATTCATTCCTTGGAGCTCAACAATCAGAAATAAGCACTCTAGAGAGAGAGAGAGAGTGAGCCGAAATTAGAGAGAGAAAGGGGTTAACATTGAAGTTTTTGCAAGGGAATTGGAGAACTAAGTGGATTAGCACAAGATTTAACTATAATTGGAAGGGTTGAGCTTCTAGGTGAGTAAATGAGCTCAAATTCATGAGTTTAAATTCATAATTGCATGAATTCTAGCATGGTATGTGACCAAGAACAAGAATTGAGCTAAATATGATGAAATTGAAGTTTGTATAGACACGCATGTGAGCTTTATGTACATTTGAGCTTGTGGCATGTTAAATATGTAAAATTGAGTGTCAAATTACTCATGCATGTATAGTTTTGTTGAACCTTGTGACTTTGAGCATCATTTGTATCATTTGAAGTGGAATTCGAGTAAATATTTTACATGCATACATGCTTCATGAAGATTGGAGGCTTAATTGCATGGGTTTGGAAATTACAAAAGAGTTTGTGATGATTTGAAATATGGATCATGATTTTTGGACAATTGGTTTCAAATTACCCATGTTTGCATGCTAGGCAATGTTTTTCCATATTTTGGTACAAAATTGCAAGCTTTGAGCCTTTGGGAGTGTGTTTTGAACATCAAATAAAGTTCTGGAAAACCCAGAATTCGACTAGTCCACTTGAGCGAGGAAAGTCTCGCTCGAGCGTGAAAATTTAGCTCCTAGAAGTTTTGCAGAAATTGCACAATGGCTCGAGCAACAGACTTTATGCTCGAGCAAACCCTATTTTGCAAAGACCCCTCACTCGAGCGTCAAGAATCTTGCTCGAGCGTAAATTGCAAGCAACCAGTACTGTTGCAGACCAAAGGGGTTTGCTCGAGCGACTAAAGCTACGCTTGAGTAGAGAACCCTATTTCCGAAATTTTGAAAAGTTGTCTTGTGTTTCGTTTTCCATTCTCTTTCACTTCTAAACACTCTTAGGCCTGCATTGAGCATTTTAATTGAACCAAAGGATAAGAAAGAGGCCTAAGAGAAATAAATAAATTAAAAATGGATTGAATTGCTTATGGACCAATGTGTTATGAAATGTGTAGGGTCGAGCGCAAAGGCAAATCCATCGGCAGAACACTGTAAGTAATATCTTAGTAAGAATGTGTTGAAGTATGCTACTTTCTAAATGCTCACATCGTATGAGTTCTACGGATTTGTTAATTTAAATCGAATATTCGTTATGCCAATGATTGAATAAGGCCGTTGGAATATGATTATGATTGTGATATGCTTATGATCTCAAGTATGAAATACGCATAAATATGAATGATTGGGCCAGAGGCCGTTTGACACGAATGATTGGGCCAAAGGCTATTTGACAGGAATGATTGGGCCAAAGGCCGCTTGACATGAATGATTAGGCCAAAGGCCGTTTGACATAAATGATTGGGCCAAAGCCGTTTGATAAGAACGAATTGGGCCCGAGGCCGTTTGATAAGAATGAATTGGGCTCAAGGCCATTTGATATGCTTGGGCCTGAGGCTGTTTGATGTAATAGATAGAAACATGAAAGGGCCTAAGGTTGTCCGTTATGTCCATTACAAATTTCATTCATGTAACTTCCTTATTTGATATTATTCACTGGGCTTTCGCTCATTCTCATTTATATGTATGTGGGTGAGCAAAGAAATGTCCAAATCCAGTCTCAATGAAGAAACTGAGAGGAAGTCAAGTCCTGTGGAGTCAGCCCGAATGTCTCACGCACAAGACTTTGTTTTTGTTCTTTTGTTTACCCTTTTTGCTATCTTGATGAATACATTGGATCACCCATGTACATAAGCTTTTTGTTTGGCTGACTGCATATCTGAAAGTTCCTGGATGTATAAGATGTTAACTCTATTCATACGTGTGAGTTATTATGAATTGCTTATGGAATGTTTTGCTTTGCCATGTAAGCTCTGCTCATTGGACAAAATTTTTAAATCTGCTTCCGTTTTGGCCCCTTGTTTCTATTGAAATATGTTTAATTAGGTTTAAGGCCGCAGGTAATTTCTTAATTACTGGCCGGTTATGACTTTAATCCATAGGGGTGGGTTCGGGTCATGACAGAGTGATATCAGAGCACGAGTTAATAACTCACACACTTGTCCAAATGAGCAATAAGCATCTAGACAAGATCTAGGATGCATTCAGGTGATAAGTATGAACTTGAAAACATCAAGAATATGCTCAAATGTTTCGAAACAAATGACTATGTGCTATATGTTTTGTGATACTTGCATTGTGAATTATTTGAATACGTATACTTTTTTGTATATGCATACTTGTGAACATTTTTGTATAAAGAATAATGCAAGTTTAATCAGATATTGATGAGAACAAGAGGTGATGAGTTAGAGGAGTCATCTACTGCCAGAATGGATAGGATGGAAAGATTGGTACAGGATATTGCAGAAACATTAAGGCAACAACAATAGTAGCAACAACAGTGGCAACAACCACATCCTCTGCCTCCACATCCAGTACCGGTTGTACAAGATCCACAGAATGGTGCTCGAACAATAACTCTCACCAAAGAGTTTAAGAAAATGAAACCACCACAGTTTCATGGGGGATTGGATCCACTGAAGGCTGAAGCATGGGTCCTTGGCATAGAAAAGTTATTTGAAGTGTTTCCTTGTTTAGAAACACAGAAAGTATTGTTAGCTACTTTTACACTTGAAGATGAGGCAAGAAGGTGGTGGATGTTGATACGTGAAAGCAATAAAGATATTGGCTGGGCACGATTCTTGGAAATTTTCTACGACAAATACTTTCCATAGTGTGTTCGTGACAGCAAAGTGTCGGAGTTCATGGAACTTAAGCAAAACAACATGTCAGTGGCTGAGTATGAGGCCAAGTTTACTTAATTGGCCAGATTTGCACCACATATGGTCGATACCGACTATAAGAAAGCGAGCACTTTGAAGGAGGGCTTCGAGATGATATCTTAGAGAAGGTGAATGTACTCAAGTGGGAAACCTATATTGAGGTGTTAGACCGGGCCATAATATTAGAAGCTAACATAGCCAGGCAGACCAAATCGTCAACTGATTGGAAAAGTAAAAGGCAGGGCTTCTTTTCAAAGAAACAAAATACGGGCTCCTCAAGCACTTCAAATTCTTCTAGAGACACGTCCCCAATATGCAACCAATGTGGTAAAAGACATCGTGGGGTTTGTTATCGTGTATCAGGGGCCTGCTTTAAGTGTGGTAAAACAGGGCATATTGCCATGGATTGTAACCAAAACAGTGGAAAGTTAGCTACTAGCTCAACTGCATCGATCCCAAAGCCGGAAACACTACGAGGCCTACTACCACCGGAGACACCGTGAGGCAAGGGAGAGTCTTTGCGCTTGTTCTGGGCGATACACGGAACGCAGAAGCCGTTGTCTCAAGTACTATCTCTATATGTAATCAGGATGCTTCTGTGTTAATTGACTCTGGATCAACACACTTTTTGTAACTTATGCATTTGCATCTAGATTGAGTAGACCTCTAGAATCATAGCCATATTTGTTATGTGTATCTGCTCCATCTGGGGAAACTGTGTTGTGTACGTCTATATGTCGATTTTGTGATATGCGTATTGGGAATGCTACCTTATATGTAGATCTGTAACCCTTAGACTTTAGACATTTTGATGTAATTCTGGGCATGGACTGGTTATCTAAGTATTGTGCCACCATCGATTATGTAACGAAACGAGTTGTACTTAGACCACCGGGGCAGGAAGAAATTGTATTTGTGGGTAATGGGGTAGTGCCTCCACCTTATTTGATATCTGCAATGAAAGCATGTAAATTAATCAAGAAAGGGTGCCAAGGTTACCTATGTTGTGTGTTGACTAAACAATCCATGAATGTTGAATTGAATAGTATTCCTATTGTTAGCGAGTTTCCATATGTATTCCCGGATGAATTGCCAGGAGAATTGGTTGATAGGGAGATATAGTTTACTATTGATATTGTGCCAGGCACCCAGCCTATTTCAAAAAACCCTTACAGAATGGCTACTGCTGAAATGAAAGAATTGAAGGAACAATTGCAAGACTTACTTGACAAAGGGTTTATTCGACCAAGTACTTCACCATGGGGTGTGTTAGTATTCTTTGTAAAAAAGAAAGATGGAAACTTGTGCTTGTGTATTGACTACTGTGAATTGAACAAGGTAACGATAAAGAATAGATATCCTTTACCTCGTATTGACGACTTGTTTAATCAGTTACAGGGCTCGCAAGTGTTTTCTAAAATTGATTTGAGAAGCGGGTACCACCAGTTGAAAGTAAAGGCAGAAGATGTTGAGAAAACTGTATTCAGAATGAGGAATGGTCATTATGAATTCCTTGTTATGCCATTTGGAGTAACTAATGCCCCTGTAGCATTTATGGATCTTATGAACCAAATTTTTAAGCCTTACCTCGATGAATTTTTTGTAGTTTTTATTGACAATATTCTGATATACTCGAAGAGTAGTCTTGAACATGAACAACATCTGGGAATCGTCTTGCAAACACTTAGAGAGAAGAAATTATTTTCTAAGTTAAAGAAATGTGAGTTTTGGTTGGATGAAGTCATTTTCTTAGGGCATGTCATCAACAAAGATGGGATTTTGGTAGACCCACAGAAGATAGAGGCAATCGTGAATTGGCCTACACTAACAAATGTAACAGAGGTCTGCAATTTCATGGGCTTCGCTGGGTACTACAGGAGGTTTGTGAAAGGTTTTTCGAAAATAGCTGTACCACTTACTCAACTCAAACGCGAAGGACAACCATTTGAGTGGACTGATGAAAAGGAGTTTGCCTTTCAAGAATTAAAGACGAGACTAACCATTGCACCAGTTTTGACATTGCCCTCAGGTATGGAAAACTTTGAGATGTATAGTGATGCTTCTTATAAAGGTTTGGGTTGTGTATTAATGCAGAATGGAAGGGTGATTGCCTACGCCTCTCGAAAGTTGAGGCCACATGAGAAGAACTACCCAACACATGACCTGGAATTGGCCATAGTGGTATTTGCTTTGAAAATTTGGCGGCATTACTTGTATGGGGCAAAATGCGAAGTCTACAAGGATCACAAAAGTTTGAAGTACTTCTTTACTGAGAAAGAATTGAATATGCGACAAAGAAGATGGCTTGAACTAATAAAAGATTCTGATCTTCAGATTCAGTATCACCCCGAGAAAGCCAATACAGTTGATGATGCCTTGAGCAGAAAATTGACGGGGAGTTTAGCTTGCTTACTTACTGAACAGAAGGAAATCTTACTAGATTTTGAGAGAACCGAAATTAAAGTTGTGTTACATGAACAAGCTGGGTTGGTAGCCGCCATTTCAGTTGAGCCAGCGATAATTAATGAAGTTAAGCAAAAACAAAAAGAGGATGAGTTCCTCAAGAAAATAATTGATGAGTTTCAGGCAAATCCGAAATCAGAATTCGGCATTGACGGTGAAGTGTTGAGATTTCAAAATCAAATGTATGTCCCGAACATTCTAGAACTAAAGAAGAGAATCTTGGATAAAGCTCACAAGTCGATGCTTGCTATGCATCTGGGTAACAACAAAATGTACCGGGACTTGAAGCAAAGCTATTGGGGCCCAAAATGAAGAAGGAAATTGCAGAGTATGTGTCTAAATGCCTTCAATGTTAGCAAGTCAAAGCTGAACATCAGAAACCAGGCGGTCTACTTCAACCTCTCCCTATTCCAGAATGGAAGTGGGAGCATGTGACCATGGACTTCGTTGTTGGCCTACCTTGAACTCCTAGAGGTATGGATTCTATTTGGGTTATAGTTGATAGATTGACTAAACCTGCACAGTTTCTGCCTATTAAAACTACATTTGATGCTTATCGATTAGCCACTATATATGTTGATGAGATTGTTCATTTGCACGGAGTTCCGGTATCTATTGTATCGGATAGAGACTCGAAATTTGTATCTAGATTATGGAAAAGCCTGCAAAGAGCAATGGGAACAGAACTGAGATTCAATACCGTGTTATATCCACAAATAGACGAACAGTCAGAACGAACCATACAGACCTTAGAAGACATGTCTAGGATGTGTGCCCTGGATTTTCAAGGGAGTTGGGAAGATTATTTGCCACTAACTGAATTTGCATACAATAACAGTTTCCATTCCAGCATCGGTATGGCACCATACGAAGCGTTGTATGGCAGGAAGTGTAGACCACCAATTTGTTGGATAGAAGTCGAAAATAGAGCTTTACTTGGGCCTGAAATTGTGCAAGACACTTTGGAGAAGATTAAAATCATCCAACAAAGGCTCAAGACAGCACAGAGCCGACAAAAGAATTATGCGGATGTTTGAAGAAGACCTCTTGAGTATGAGGTTGGCGACCATGTATTTATTCATGTGACTCCAATGAAGGGCCAGTTGAGGTTCGGTAAGAAAGGTAAATTGTCGCCCCGTTACATTGGGCCATTTCAAATTCTGGAAAGGCTTAGTCCAGTTGCTTATAAGGTTGCTTTGCCACAGGGATTCGAACAAATGCACAATGTATTTCATGTATCGATGTTGAGGGATTATCTTCGAGATCCATTTCATGTGATTGATTACCACCAGATAGCTCTCGATGAAAATATGGAATAAAAAGAATGGTCTGAACAAATCATTGATCGGCAAGTGAAACAGTTGAGAAATAAGTCCATCCCAATGGTGAAAGTAGAGTGGAAAGAACACTATGGGAAGGACGCTACATGGGAAAAAGAGGATGAGATGCAACTACGCTACCCACATTTGTTTCCGAACGAAGGTAAAATAAGTTTGGGGGACCAAACTTCCTAAAAGAGGGAAGATTGTGATAACCCTGACCTGTGTTATGTTAATTAATCTTATTTATGATTGTGAATATGTGCTTGGCACGATTTTGAGCGCCATTTATATTATTATATGTGTTTTTAAATTTCTATCGGTTCACCGTAGGAAAATCTGTTCAACTTACTGCTATAATTTGAAATTGAAGACCGTACAAGTTACAAAAATTGAAATTGTTTGCGCCATTGTATTAAGCGTGATTTTTAGAGCTTATGGTGAAATTTAATTAAAAATTTATTTGGATTAGAATAATTAGATCGAACTGATTAATTAAGCACAATTACTTAGCCTTAATCAAATTTGATTAGGCAAGCATATATAAGAGCCTAATTACACTTATATTCATTCCTTGGAGCTCAAAAATTAGAAATAGGCACTCTAGAGAGAGTGAGCCGAAATTAGAGAGAGAAAGGGGTTAACATTGATGTTTTTGCTAGGAATTAGAGAACTAAGTGGATTAGCACAAGATTTAACTATAATTGGAAGGGTTGAGCTTCTAGGTGAGTAAATGAGCTCAAATTCATGAGTTTAAATTCATAATTGCATGAATTCTAGCATGGTATGTGACCAAGAACAAGAATTGAGCTAAATATGATGAAATTGAAGTTTGTATAGACACGCATGTGAGCTTTATGTACATTTGAGCTTGTGGCATGTTAAATATGTAAAATTGAGTGTCAAATTACTCATGCATGTATAGTTTTGTTGAACCTTGTGACTTTGAGCATCATTTGTATCATTTGAAGTGGAATTCGAGTAAATATTTTACATGCATACATGCTTCATGAAGATTGGAGGCTTAATTGCATGGGTTTGGAAATTACAAAAGAGTTTGTGATGATTTGAAATATGGATCATGATTTTTGGACAATTGGTTTCAAATTACCCATGTTTGCATGCTAGGCAATGTTTTTCCATATTTTGGTACAAAATTGCAAGCTTTGAGCCTTTGGGAGTGTGTTTTGAACATCAAATAAAGTTATGGAAAACCCAAAATTCGACTAGTCCACTCGAGCGAGGAAAGTCTCGCTCGAGCATGAAAATTTAGCTCCTAGAAGTTTTGCAGAAATTGCACAATGGCTCGAGCATAAGCAGCGGACTTTATGCTCGAGCAAACCCTATTTTGCAAAGACCCCTTACTCGAGCGTCGAGAATCTTGCTCGAGCGTAAATTGCAAGCAACCAGTACTGTTGCAGACCAAAGGGGTCCGCTCGAGCGGAGAACCCTGTTTCTGAAATTTTGAAAAGTTGTTTTGTGTTTCGTTTTCCATTCTCTTTCACTTCTAAGCACTCTTAGGCGTGCATTGAGCATTGTAATTGAACTGAAAGGATAATAAAGTGGCCTAAGAGAAATAAATAAATTAAGAACGAATTGAATCGCTTGTGACCCAATGTGTTATGAAATATATAGGGTCGAGCGCAAGGGAAAATCCATCGGCAGAACACTGTGAGTAATATCTTAGTAAGAATGTGTTGAAGTATGCTACTTTCTTAATGCTCACTTCTGTATGAGTTCTACGGATTTGTTAATTTAAATCGAATATTCGTTATGCCAATGATTGAATAAGGTCGTTGGTATACGATTATGATTATGATGTGCTTTATGATCTCAAGTATGAAATACACATAAATATGAATGATTGGGCCAAAGGCCGTTTGACACGAATGATTGGGCAAGAGGCCGCTTGACATGAATGATTGGGCCAAATGCCATTTGACATAAATGATTGGGCCAAGGGCCATTTGATAAAAACAAATTGGGCCTGAGGCTGTTTGATAAGAATGAATTGGGCCCGAGGCCGTTTGATATGCTTGGGCCTGAGGCCATTTGATGAAATAGATAGAAAAATGAAAGGGCCTAAGGCCGTCCGTTATGTCCGTTACGAATTTCATTCATGTAACTTCCTTATTTGATATTATTCACTGGGCTTTTGCGCATTCTCATTTATATGTATGTAGAAGAGCAAAGAGATGTCCAAACCCAGCCTCAGTGAAGAAAGTGAGAGGAAGTCAAGTCTTGTGGAGTCAGCCCGACTGTCTCACGCATGAGACTTTGTTTTTGTTCTTTTGTTTACCTCTTTTGCTATCTTGATGAATACATTGGATCACCCATGTACATAAGCTTTTTGTTTGGCTGACTGCATATTTGAAAGTTCCTGGATGTATAAGATGTTAACTCTATTTATATGTGTGAGTTATTGTGAACTGCTTATGGAATGCTTTGCTTTGCCATGTAAGCACAACTCATTGGACAAATTTTTTAAATCTGCTTCCGTTTTGGCCCCTTGTTTCTATTGAAATATGTTTAATTAGGTTTGAGGCTGCAGGTAATTTCTTGATTACTGGCCGGTTATGACCTTAATCCATAGAGGCTTGTTCGGGTCATGACAGTGTGTGTGTGTGTGTGGGCGCGCGCGCGCGAGAGAGAGAGAGTAGGCATTACAACAAAGAAAGAAGACATATAATTACCATGTTATTATCCGTGGTGCCATATCCTACATATATTATGTTGTGATGTTTTTGTCGTGATACAAAATAATTTAGGTCCTAACAAACATTTGCAAAGACTTGAAAATGAATTCCATTATGGGCAAGAAGCTCCTAAAGAATGAAAATGAATATTGGAGTCATTTGTTAACGTTGTCATTTTCTTGTTTTTTGTTTACAAAATTTTTCTTTCTTTTTTTTTTTTTGGTAAGAAAGAAAAAAAAAAAAAACTTGTTTGGTATACAAAAATGTTTTGAATACAAATAAAAAAAAATAGAGAGACATGTTTGGTGAGTTGCCGAGGTGGTGGCCGATGGTGGAGGGTGAATGGATGTGGTGCCTAGTGGTGAGGGGTGGCCGGACTTGATGGCTGGAGTGTGGCCAAAGGTCACAGGGTGGCTAGAGGGCCACTGAAAGGTTGTTAGAGGTCACGGTGGTGATCGGGTGGTCTCTGTAGAGTCACCGAAAGGTTGCTGGAGCTCTCTGGCGGCAAGCCGCCCAGTAGTGGGTGGTGGCTTGAAGTGGTGCGGGAGAAAAAAGAAAAAGAAAATTTATTTTTAAAAATAAGTAAAAACATCGTTTTTCCGTTTCCAAAAATTTTGGAATCATTTCCATTTTTTTGAAAATGAAAACAATATACCAAACAAGTTTTCATTTCGAGTTTCCAAAAAAAATGAAAACAATTGCAGAAAACAGGAAATGGAAGTGTTAACAAATGGCCATAGTAGTCCACTACTCAATATGTATTAGATAGAGCCTATGAGAAACACTGTTCAATTATATAGAGCAAGGGGCAAATTTCCCATTAGCACCTCACATGGAATGAAGGTTTTCTCATTAGTCCTGAATGAATAACACTAATTGAATGATTTTACGCAAAGTTAATTGGAACTGGATCTATTCACGAGAGAATAAGGATAGCGCAAATAGAAGACCTACAAAGTCTGTAATTCAGACAACCCTTGAATGCCTCTGGACAGCTGACCACTCAATCCCACGCTGGCTAATGTTTTGGAATTGAAACTTATAGTTAACCTCTTAATTCTCAAAAAGTAGAATAAGCAACTCTCCATAAGCATTAAAGGTAAAACACAATAGGGACTTACATAGATGTCACGCGTGAATTGATGCAACGAATTCCTTCCCAACTGTTGCTACATGGATCTGATTCAACCCAATTAGTGGTGTGTTCTTCTAGATTTCTTTGAGAGCATTTAGAGCAGCAATTGCATCCGACATAAATTAACTTTACCCAAAATTTTTATGAGGATTAAGGAAAACCAATGCATGGAACATGAGAACCCAACAGTGGCCAGTAATCCAAAAACAAAAGGAACAGCTAAAAGTGCTCGTCTTCTCATATTTTGTTTGACTAAGTACTTTCTAGTTCAAGGTACTATCTTGGCCATTTTTGAATAATCAAGACCATTTGATACTTCAGTTAAAGGACTCAAACATCCAAGGCTTGCTGCTTAGTGACCACAAAACAGTACGCAGACTGAGAACTTGTTGCTAAACCAGATAAACATGGTAGTTAATCAAAAAAAATTTGCTTTGGAAAGCAGTTAGCACGTAGCAGATATGCAACTACGTATTTTAGAGATTTGATCTATAGCTTTATATTATGGAAATTTTTCCTGGGATGTACAAAGATTTAGTCGTTTGCATGCTGAAAGCCTTACAGGAAAAACCGTACTCAAACTTTGAATCTCAAATCTACTGTCATTTGGAATCTAAGAAAAGACATCCACTAATGAAAATCACTCAGAAACGACAAAAGACAATATGTATATATTCATTTTCTTTCTTCGCCTTTTATCAGCAATCACCCTGAGAGTAAATAAAAAGTGGTGTGAAGAGAAAGAAACTAGAAAGAGGTTTAGCATATGCCATCATAAATTCAGTGCACAAATTATTTATGTGTTTATGGAGATTGATTATCTAACAAGCAGGTCTATATTCTTGCCTGTATTAATCACAACACAAAAAACTAAGAACATATATAACTAGTGACATCAATAAACTAAAAACCTGGACAGAAGAGTTGAACTTACAGTCTAGATTATTCATCTGCGCTGCTACAAGTAAAATTTGGACGGAAATAACTAGCAAATAGACCTGAATTCTTGATCCTATTATTCAAGAAAGAACCATATAGACTCTTGAACTAACTGAATTACATTGAACTACTTCAAAACCACTATTCTTTCATTCATTATTAGAACTCTTCAAGAGAGTTTTTTCCATGATACCCATATGCTCTCACTAAATGTATTCAACATGCACATGGTTGCAATACAATAGCATGTTACTCATCCTAAAATTTTCCAATTAAATATATCTAATATATCCCCAAAACACTATGAAAACCGATAGATATACATTTAGTGGTTCAGGTTAATTACAATGCAACTCCTATACACCAGGACCTATTTTTGACCATATAAGAAGAAGGGGGAAAAAAAAAAGGAAACAAAAATAGCCAGGTGGTCTTATTGGTTTAATTGTTAGACTCCAAAGTCAACAAAATGAACTAATTTTAAATATAAAAGATTTAGTAAGAGGAATCTACTGGTCTTGGTATGCTTTCGATATATGAGTCTTTTTCAAGAAAATGAAAGATTTAGGGCATTGTTTGCAATTCAATGGGCCATGCATGCACAAGTTGATTTTTTATTAGATTAGTCATTAAGCCCTTCTTTTAAGGAATTTATGTCCAAGGAATTATTTTACTCTTGGGCCATTTTCTTCCAAGCATTCAAACAAGTTGCCAACTGTACATTCTTATAATCATAACAAGCTAAAACATTTTAAGGGATTGTAAATGTAAAGTGAGTTGGTAAATGAGAGGTGAAGTGTATATATCAAGATAGTTATAGAGACATAATATACCTCTTAGACAAGATATTATATACCGATTTGCGTCTTTTTTCGCATTGATTATATACTTCAATTCTTCTTTTTCTTCTTCATCTTGAACATATTTTGTACTCTTACTTACATTAACTTTTTGTATTAATTACATACTCCAGTAATTTTCTTTTTGACTGATAAGAAGCCCAAACTTTGGCCTCTTTGCCAATATGACACAAAATCCCACTAGCCATGTGGTCTCACTACAAGAAATTTGACTTTTAGCGGCGTTTCAAAAACGCCGCTATATGCTTGAAAAACGCCGCAATAAATTTTTGCAACGTTTAATATTTTCGTCGTAGATACGGCCGCCGCAATATCTTAGCGGCATTTCAAAAACGTCGCTAAAAACATTAGACGGCGTTTTTCAAAACGTCGCAAAATCTTTAACAGCCATCTACTTTCCCGTCACAATTAATATGTGATGTAATGATGACGTCATTTAGTGGCGTTTTTTGAAAAACCGCCACCTTTTTTCATTTTTAATGTGATGTCATGATACAACATTTAGTGACATTTTTTTCAAAAACGCCATTTTTTTTTTATTTTTTTTTTAAGAATACAGCCCAATTAATTGAGAATTTAACTTAAAATAGAGATTGAGATTGAGAATTAACTGAGAATTTATATAAATTTAATTAAGAACAGAGATTGAAAATTAATTGATAATTAATATATAATAAAACAGATTGGCTCAAATTTAAATTACAATGCCAAATTGAAAACCATAAAAATTCTAATTTATCTCCTTACATATTTAACCCTACAACTTTCCAAATCTTTCCAAATCTCAATCATATACTGTCAAACAGTTTGAATTTTCTTTAAATCACCCCCTCATTTTTGTTATTTAGTGCAAATCTTCAAATCTTTACTTTGCAACCAGCAGAAGTCAGTTTGTTGACACTATAACAGCCTGTTCAAAAATAAAATGAAAATGTGAGTACACCCAATCAACAGATAAACAAACTTACAAAAAAAAAGGCAACATTTACTTGCACCAGTTCAATTATAAAGCCTGCACCCAAATTTGCAAATTCAAATCCAGAGAGAAGAAATAGTTAGCAAGATTATACAAGTTACTCATTCATGGGCCAACGCTTATTTAAGGAACAAGCTGGCCAATTTTAGAAATTTCACTGCAGAGTGGAACATCACCAATTTCTCTCTCCCTCGGGATGATATCCCCAATTCAACCTCACAAAATAAGTGAAGGAAACAGCAAATTAAGTCAGGAGGAGGAAGACCAGAAGCCAAACTCATAAAAGTGAACTATTGAGAAAAAAACAAACAAACCTCAAAAGACCAATGGTGTCGGTCTAGTGAAGGAACTTCCTTGAGAATGAACAATTGCCATTGAGCCTAGTTGGAGATTAGTCACACTTTCACCTACAGTCTCCACAATTCTAAGAAGGGACAATGTAATTGAAATTGACTTGTGGTGTTGGATTAAATATTAGAAGTGACCTGGAAGCTAGTTGATTGAATAGTTATGCCAATGTGACATTCACCTAGTCATTAAAAATTGTCTTGATTGTTTAAAATTATCTTTATCGGTTTCTAACCGAGATAAGTTAGTTTGAGGGTTCAATATTAGATTTTTTTTTCAACAATTCTTGGTTTGAGCATATAATACATCTTATTTTAATAACTCAATATAATAATAAAAAAAAACAATTATCTGTAGCGTGATGTATTAGACAAAACACATACATAAAAAGATAATTAAACTAGTGACTAGCTACAATTTAGTTCACGAGACTTGTTCACAACCAGAAACACATGTAGTATGGGAAATATGGTAAAAGTAGAAAAGGTAGTACCTGCCCTCTTCCCATTTCTTGAATAGCTTTGTGGAATATTTGTTCACTATTACCGGTTTCTATCAGGTGGTCGATTGTCTGATACAGTCAAAAAAAATTTCGGTTAGGATAACATCCATAGTTCCATTTCACCATTACAGCCCAAATATTGATCTCATTATTTTGGCTCACCTCTTCATCTGGTCTGGTTCCTGTGACTGCTCAGTCATCTCAAAATTAAAACACGAAGTGAAACATAGCCAATAAAAACAAGATCAGCCAGCAACAAGCAAAATGATTACGAAAGACATCATTCCAACTTCAAATTTTAACCGTAATTTTTGTTTATATGCAGACAGCAATATTCAGACCTGTTATGACCCTTCGCTCCACGACCTCACGGTATTCATCTTGGATCTTTTGTCTCAGAGTCTGATCAAGGAAATTCAGTTAGTGAATGAAAAGAAAGCAACTACCAAAATGAATATATATCCAAATATACCTGAAATTCAATCATTAGGTCCCTGAACTTTTTTGTCAAGGCACTGCGTTTCAAGAAAATAATTAAATATGATTCTAAAACAACAAATGTGCAATAATCTGAAATTCATATACTGCAGAAGAAACACACTTTATCATATTTGTCCTTGATCGATCAACACCTGTTCCCTTTCCACATCCAGGTTTCTGTCGATTGGCTAAGTTCTAAAGAGAAAGAAGAGGGAATCAGTACACACTGCCATACCAGGCTAACTACCATCAGATAACATTTTGATAGACATAAAAATAAAGGAATTAAGAAATACATCTTTGCTTATTGCTTCTAGTTTTGCTTTGACATTTCGTGCAATCTTTCCCACTTCATCAACATCTTTCTCCATTCGCCTTTTGATTGCTGAAAATGAGAAATCAGATCAGATTGTTGCAGACGAAGAACTACAGCAAATATGAGCAGTTAGCTAACTAAACCTAAAATTTTGTCAACCAATTGCTGAAAAGGATAAAATTTGGTTTTCTTGCATATCACCACAAGACCAAAAGAAAATCAAAAAAAAAAGGGGCGTGTGACTAGGCCAATATCACTACATAACTAGCTAAGATAATCTAAACTGCATTACTCACCTTGCAACTAAAACATTTCAGCATAAGACTGAAAGAAATAAAACAAGGATTTGACCTTTCATGGATGAAGCTTTTGTAACGGACTTTGACTCCTCATTAGCATCCTGCAGGAAAGGGCTCACATTTTGAGTTTCTAAAGTTAAATTAAAGTATGATTTCCAGAAAGAGAAAAACTAATATTTGAAAACATTGTAAGTTCAATGATTAATTTGTTTTGGCATTTATAAATAAACTATCAAGATCCTACACAGGAGCCTTGTTCGGAAGAAAAAAAAAAAGGGCAAAAGAAAGTCTTCCCTCAGTCACCAGTGTACCTAATTCAGTATTTATGTGCTTCCTCAGGTATTTTGGATGCAATCCTCATTTCAGTGGAGAGACTCCCGCCAACCCTCAACAGTTCAAAACTTAAAACAGAGTATGAAACTTATGCCTCCAAATGCAAGAGCAATGGACATATCCATAATAAAAAGAGAAAATCTTATTTTCTTCAATTTTTTTTTCCTTTCAAATCTCTATTTTTTAGCGAAGGAGTGTGTAGCAGTCAAGAATCCTCACATACAGCACAGCGAATAGTCATAGGCACAGTTGCAGGTGGATCTTTGTCATTCGTAACTGTTGCAGTTGCAATTTTCCTTGTTTGTTTTCACAAACAAAAATTGATGGCTATGGGAAAATGGGGCGGCAAAGGACACCCAATGGCAAAGGGTAAGTGCACAGCACAAAAGTCTCTGCTTCCCTCCAGGATCTCCTAATTATACTTATAGTCTCAATGTGCTTGAGGATGTGTATGGTCTATCAATGAAAGTCTCCTAAATTGCAGGTTTAGTATTTTCTATCCCCAGCATGGATGAAATTGATGTGAAATCAATTTTTATACAAAATTTTACTCTGGAGTGTATAGAAACTGCCACCCAAAAGTACAAAACTATGATAGGTGAAGGAGGTTTTGGATCCGTTTATTGTGGTACTCTAACTGATGGTCAGGAAGTGGCAGTGAAGGTCCGTTCAGCCACTTCAACTCAGGGAACTCGTGAATTCAATAATGAGGTAAAGTACTATATTGTTGTATCTTTATACACAGATTCTGAAATCACTTACTGTTGTGTGTTCATATTTACCCTCACCAAGTTAACATTTACCCTAAAGAATTCCATAAAGACATTTTCAACATGGCCCATGGAACCATCAAGTTTCATTAGATATTTTTTCCTGTTCCATAATAAGTTTCCTGTCCATTTATATTTTAAACATTCTGGCAATAAATTAAGCAATCAGTTTTTTGTTATTCACTAGTCCATCTTAGAGATATTGGCTATTTCAAATCAGAATACTAACCATGTATTTTTTGTAATTTTTCTTATCAGTGGTTTAATCTATTTATATTATTACAATTAGTCAAACAAATACATGTTTACGACTTTTCTCTATTCACACGTAAGACAACTGACAGTTGTTATCAATTCATTATACAGCTCAACCTTTTGTCAGCTATTCGGCATGAAAATCTGGTCCCACTCCTGGGGTACAGTTGTGAAAATGACCAACAAATTCTTGTTTATCCCTTCATGTCCAATGGCTCCCTACAAGATCGGCTCTATGGTACTTACTCTTCTAAACCTGAAGCTCTTTTAGTACAACTTTCGTAACGTTTATTTAGTATCCTTCATATTCACCTATTATTCAATATTTAACAGGGGAAGCAGCAAAACGAAAAACTCTAGACTGGCCAACCAGACTTTCCATTGCTCTTGGTGCTGCTCGAGGCAAGTAACAAGGAGTCCATTGCATTCATAGATTTTGCTATGTGTACTCTATCATAAAGTAATAATAAATGGGCAGACAAAGTCATAGTGTATATCAAGTACCAAGATTATGACACAATGCAACTTGAAACTAACAAGATTTTAAATCTAGTATGATTCATAAAGTCACAAAAGAATCTATAGATACACAAGAAATGAATCTTTCAGAGAAACAGAGTTAAATAGAAAAATTACTAAAAAATCTGCTAAAATGTAACAATCACTTGGTCAAATGCTTCCATGCAAAGTGCTATTAAAAAGAAAAAAAGGGAAACATAATAACTTCTATGTGGCTTACCAAAAGATAAAAAGAAATTTTATGTGAAACCACTATGACATGATGTAGATATATTGTAAAGGCAATTTAATTTGATAATATCATAGAAACTAGCATATCTATTTAGATTCCTTGAGAATCCAAAAAAAAAAAAAACATACGGCAGAGGTAATATTCTGTCCCATAA
Organism: Camellia japonica; assembly: GCA_030407325.1. Taxonomy (NCBI): domain Eukaryota; kingdom Viridiplantae; phylum Streptophyta; class Magnoliopsida; order Ericales; family Theaceae; genus Camellia; species Camellia japonica. The sequence continues at coordinate 158,647,871 of JAPPVO010000059.1, read as the reverse complement.
CGAGTAGCAAAAGTATAATAACAATTGGATGATCTATAAATAATCATCAGACATGGAAATAAAGTTAAAAATCATGGCAATTTGATAACAGAAAAGAAAACACCCCCCTTCCCAACTGAAACAAATAGTTCAATATTTTAACCCAAAAAAAAAAACCATATGACCAATGTTAGTCAGGCTAAATCTAGTGTTCTAGAGTAAAGATTGAATTCATTAATAGTGCAATTTTTATCACTGTTATATGCACTTCAAATTAGACGAGACGCACTAAATGGATAGCAAACACATAAGCTTTACAGGGAAGTGTAAATCATGATATATGATTCCTTTAGGCAAGTATGTATACTTTCTTTAGATCATTGATTCCTTTCTTGTTCAACTTTAGTCAAGAATTGAATTATGTCTCATCTTAAAACTTTCACGTAGATGTAAACAAGCCATAAAACACAGATTGCAGAACAGAAATGATATAACAATATACATGTAGCAGTTTCTGCAATTAGAATGCGTGCCTCTTCTGTAGGAAACCCACAAACTGCTGGAGTTGGATGAAGGGAAGACAATACCTCAAACTGGTAACAAAGCAAACTCATGTAAGAGAAACTAAGCAACTAGACATCCATCATCAACATATGAAACATTCAAATCTAAAGTTAAATAATTATATATATACACACCCATCAATAGATCATATCATTGGTAACAACCTTGTGCATCAATTTTTAACCAAGTAGTAGAAGCGGTAAGGAGATGCTTAGAAATATCACCCTTAGACGAGAAAGCACTAGAAAAACTGTGGGGGAAGAGGAAATGAGAAAGACCACTTTCCTTTTCCATTGAAACAATGACATTAACATCACGAAAGGGATTGAAGCAACCTTAAGTCAAAAGAGGGGAAAAAATCTTATTTCTTTTCAAGTAGTAGTGGTGGTAGTAGGGATCCAGAAAATCCCTGAAAGTAGTAGTAGTAGTAGGAGGAGGAGGAGGAGGAGGGACCTAAAAATCCCTTTACAAGAAAGAATTGAAACATATGAAGGAAGCAAACAGCTTACCTGTAGAATTTGGCATAAAGGTCTTTATCACTAACATAAGCAAGCAACTTTACCACCTGCAGGAATAAAATGAACACGTTAGAAATTACCCTGACAAGTCAATAGATGCAACAGAAACAGAAATTGATATTAAAGAAACAGGAAGGCCACCTTATCTAATGTGTCCTCAATGGTTTCGTCATTCAATTTTTCATTCCCACCCTTCTTGAGAATATTATCACAGAATGAAGCCAGCGGCTCTGCACTAGATTAGGGAAAAAAATGCAAGTGAATTTACAAACATCAACCTAAATATACTCCAAATCGTTGTTTTAACCATGAGATTTATAGATCTTGAGTGAACTTAGCGAATCCAAGTCAGAAAACCCTTACCTTGAGCCCTAGATCGATTTAGATCAGAAGGATTCGAACAATCTCGAAGATATACGCTCAAGTAAAGAGGCAGAACAAGCTTTTCTAGCTCAAGTAACTTCGCATCTCCACCAAGAAAGACAGACCCTTACAGATCATACATAAAAATCGATTATACATAATAAAAAAAAAAAACAAGAATAAACCTTTTTCCAAACCCGATCTACCATGAAATTTACAGATTTATAAAAGCATAAACCTTTTCTCATACCTGATCTACCACGTATCTAATTTCAACCAGATCTAGCAAAAAATAGAACCAAAAAAAGAAGAAAAAAATTTATGAAATCAGAGATCTAGAGAATAGATTTGATACCTTAACACTGTGTTTGGATTGAGTGATTTGGAGAGAAAAGAAAAGAAATAGAGAGAAATGTATTTCTCTTCCTTGTTTGGTTATCTTAAGTGGAGAGAAATGGGGAGAAATAGAGAGAAATGGAGAGAAACTCATTTCTCTTATAATCCTTATTTTCAATCTTTCCAAAAGTGGAGAGATTGGGAGAGAAAAGAAACCCACAACTGTTTATATTTTCAAAATACCAATTTTACCCCTATAAAAATAAATAAAATAAAATTATTGAAAATATAAAAAGGTTATTTTGGTAATATAATATAAAATAATTTCTTTTCTTTTCTCTTAATGAAATCTAACCAAACAAGAAGGAGAGAAATCACAATCATTTCTTTCCTTTTATTTCTTACTTATCCAAACAAAAAGGAGAGAAATTACAATCATTTCATTTCTTTTCTTTTCTCTTATTACTTAAGTAATCATTTCTTTTCTTTTCTCTCCTAAATTACCAAACATAGCGTAAGGGCCTGAGGAGCAACGTCCCAACCCAAACGTGGTCTCTTTCTGGGACGAAGATCCATGTGCGCGTGTGGAAACTCGATCACACGTTCCATCTCCATGATCGAACACAGATAGATCCAAACAGAGTTTAGAGAGAGAGAGATTTACAGAGAGATCGAAGAGAGAAGAAGAGAATCGAAGAATGATAATGATCTGATCTGAGATGAAGAATAGATCGAGATCGAGATCGAGTTCGAGTTCGAGTTCGATGAAGAACAGCTAGAGCAAAGCCCTAGAGTGACAGAGATCGATGTTTGATCCAGGAATGTAGATCGATGTTCGATTGCGAGAGAGAGGAGCGGTGTGTGAGAGAGTGAGAGGGAGTGAGATCTGTGAGAGTGAGATATGAGTGTAAGAATGAGAGAGACGGACCATGACGGAGATACGACTGTGAGAGAGTGAGATCTGTTAAGTGACTTCTTCTTTCTTTTTCTTTTTTTTATGTAAAACACGAAAAACAAAAAAAAATGGCGTTTTTTTGAAACGATGTTGTATAAACGTTGTTGTATGTCAATTTTCTTGTAGTGTCTGTAGTTTCAATGACATCTCAGTAACCATAAGGTACATACCTTCTCAGTAAAAATAAATTTGTGAATTCAAATTTATCACCTTCTCACCGAATGTAATCAAGCAATTTTAATTAGCTTCAAAGCTGTTCTCTCTTATAAAGGTCTTTCAATGAATGTCCAAATTCTCTCACCTCTCTACCAAAATAACATAGAACACAGCAGCATCACATTCAGGATTACATTGATTAGCTCCATTCTCCTTTTCCATGATCAATCTAGTTATCAAATAATTGCAGCACAACATTGATTAGTAAAGAAGAATCACAACAAACATTTCAGTAATACCATGCACTTAGAATAACTACCCCAGAAATGAAATTTGCTAACAAGATTCAGTCTCAGTGTGGCCCACACCACTCTAAGTTTGAATCTACATCATACACTTTATTTTTTGCATATTCTTTTGGGTGCATACATTTTCCACAAACCTTTAGGCTGTATTTGAATCATGAATTTAGATAGGGATTTGTGTAGGGAATGTAAATGAAGAAAAAATTATGAATGAAATATAAACTAATTTTATTTAGATAAGCTCCCCTCCATACTTAATCTCTCCATGCCTGTCCATATCTCTCTTACTGGCTCTAACTGGGCAGACACAGATGATTCGAACCGTTTACTTCATAGACCTCACAATAAAGATTACCTATGCGAAAAAAAAGCTTTATTGGATAACCATAAAGATGGGAACAATTGCATTTTGTTTTATAAAATGGATGCTTTAAGTTTACAATTTTGTCATTCATTTTATAAAACAAAATGTGATTTGTTCTTGATAAAATTATTTTTTGCATAAATGACCTTTGCAGGACCTACAAGGTAAACGTTCAGAACATACATATGGATATGAATTTGGGCCCACAATAGGGGTATATATGAGTATGGAGAGATGTAGTATGGATGGGAGATCATCACAATTTTATTTCACATTTTCCTTCCCTTTTCTTCCCATCCCCAAATCAAATCTGTGATCCAAACACAACATTAAAAAGCTACAAAAGAAACTTCTTAATTTGGGATGAACTATACAATATACATTCCAATAAAGATTCAATGATCCAAAGTATAATGCTATATGCACCAATTGGTATACTAATTAGTGTACTAACGGATGATGTGGCATAATTTTAGAGATTTTGGATCTTTGTAATTTATATAATGGGTGGGGTCATAGTTTTGAAATGACAATGTCAAATGTCATAGCATATGTTGGTATACTAATTGGTGTGTGTAGCACCACCAACCAAGAAAATCCATCAATTGCAAGAATTGCAGTATGTGAAACGAGGGAAACAAATAAATATAAAAAGATCGCCATATAAAAAGGTTGCATCCAAAATATTCATAAACCCTAATTGAGAAACTCTAATTAAGAAGAACACACTATCATCCTTTTGTTTCAAAGACCCATTTACAAAAATATCTGAATTTTGGACAAAACAAGTAAAGCATACATATCTACATGATCAATCTAACAAATAGAGATTGAAACAAACCTTGGAAAACTGATAGTGACTCCTCCAAGACTCACGAAGCTAAACCACATACTTACCTAATCACATTAAAGACAACCAGATAGCTCCCTGCCTGTATTCATTTGTTGCCTTCACTACACACGTTGTTATCACCCCTTGTCACAGGCAAACTCATACTCCAAAGATTTTTATTTATATTTAGGAGTGGTTTGGGAACAAGATTTTTTTGGTGATTTTTTAATTTGAAAAATTCTACTTGCATCACAATTTTATTTTTTTATATTTATTTTTTCATTATACTGTTAAAAAATAATTAAAATTCTTATTACATCTTTTATAATGCCAAAATTAATCATAAATTAAATCCGTTTGAAAATTCCTATAGATTTTTCTCATTACATCTATTCCTTTTGAATTATTTTGATATTATGTTACTAAACAAATTATATTTGTCCAACCATCTTTTGCCACACATTTTCAAATTTACTTTCCTTAAAACATCAAGCATCCATAAAAATATGAAGTGTACAAACATCTATAAAAACATCTATAAAATTTTTCAAAACAAATTTCTTCAAATTTGTCAATACAAATATCTATATAAACATACTGAGATGTTATCAAAATCTATCTATGTTGATAGTTTTGGTAATTACTACGTTAGGGCTGACAAGCGTACGTAATTGATCAATATAAATATTATATGCTTTATCCCATCCATTAGCACACGAGTGATAAAAACGAATCCAATTACTTGTTTTTGAAAGTACTGGATGAGTAGAATGCATATAAATCTAACAAACCATTAACAATGCACTACTAGCTTGCTGTAATGAATAGAAGCATATAATCCTTCAAAGTAAAAGAAAATAAAATGTCAAAAAAACAAAACTGAAAATGTTTTGTAGTGAATTACCAGGCATGTACTTTTTGTTTGGTAGTAGGTTACTGAACAAGTATTTTTTATCTGGCAGTAGGTTACTAGATATGTATTTTTTGTTCGACAGTATAATTCTAGGCTATTTGATTTTGTTTGGTTTTGGTACACCAAACAAAACTCAAAGAATCTTCTTAAAAAACGAAACGAAAACATAAAAAATAAAGAAAATAAACTCACCATTTCACTTTTTTTCTGGTCCTTCATCACCATTTCTTCATCCATTATTTTCTTTTATGATCAAAACATTATATATTTTTTAAAGGTAGATGTATAGTGGAGAAGAAAAAATGAGAAATGAAGAAAAGAAGTATGGATTGAAGTGTAATGAGGGTAAAGAGATAATCAAATCTATTTAATTTTTATTTGTTGTCCTTAAATATAATTTCATACATGGGTAAAATTGAATATATATATCAAATGAAGGGTGTAAAGAGGTAAATGTGTTGTGTAAGTAGAATTTTCCTTTAATTTTTTGTTTAAAATATGAGTTGAAAAAGAATGCTACTATTAGCATCCTATTATTGTTTTGGACTTTCCATTTTTTTTATTTTTTATTTATAATAACCTTAAATTATTGAAGAGGACATCAATAATTTTGGGACACTCTATCTCACACACATACCACTAAATCATGAGATAGGGTTTATGAGAGCACCCACCTCCATTACCACCCATCCATCTTTCTCAAATCCCACCCACAAAATCTTGAGAACCCTACAACGGCTGTCACGCCCTGAAAGACCCATTACATACAATTTCAACATACAAGATCCAAGCAAAATAAAACAATAGAACCATTTACTCACAACTCTCTTTCTTTTGAACCATTCCCAAAACGAAAGTTTGCATAATTGTTCCATTACATTCCTCAAAACATAAAAAGAAACAGTTCAAAGAAAAGAGGTAAGAAGTTAACACTAGTAATCCAAAAGGGCATCTTTCTAATCACGATGCTCTACCCAAAGTTAGGTCACAAAATCAATTTCAAAAAAATACAATCATCATCACCACGTCCCCAAGAGAACTGTAAACAAACATGCTAGCTCTGTTGGCATCATCGCATGAGAGGTGTTTCATCCTCAATTCCTGAAAATTGTTAGTTTTTGGGGTGAGCATAAGCTCAGTAGGCGATGCATTTAACAATTTATATAATCAGTTGAAGAACTTATGCATCATGCAATGTCGTTTAAGGGAATGTATGAAAAGAAGGTAAAACAATGCAGGATGATGCTATTGTTATGATGCAATGCATTGTACATATCTCATCTTTCCCACATTCTCAACAAGTGATAACTCAGCCCAAAACCTTTTCCCACATTTGTCCAGCAATATGCGCAAACGGGGCAATTGGGCACCTTGACTCCCCGCGCGGGTACCAATTACAATACTCAACTCAAACCCAACCCGACTCATTACCTGGACTCATAGGCTAATTACCTCAATTTTTAACTTTCAACTGTTTACACAAAGGTTGAACTCAAAGAAATGAATAATGCATATGCGAATATAGCAGATATAAATGAATGAGATGCACCTGTATCTATCAACACACTGGCCAAAGAATTACACACAATAAAAATACCTCTCACAACCGAGGATCCTGGCAACTGCTCTGGCGCAGTAACTGCATACACGTGCCCCTGTGGCCTTTGGCTCAACCTGCTCATCCCTCAGAGCATAGGCCTGTTGTACTGACTTGAGCCGAAGCAGCTCCCTGATGAACTCGTGAAGTCTGAGCTGAGTGAGCCTGTTGCCAGCTCTGAGTCTGCCTAGACCCTGATGCGCCAGATGCGCCTTCCAACTGCGGCAAGCTCTCTTCATGTGCCCTGACTGACCACACTGGTAGCAAGTAGGCCCATGCCCTCTACTTTGAGTCTGACTCCGGGATCAGTTAGGTGGTGGTGGCAACCTCTACTGTCCTCCTCCCTTCTGTGGACAAGCAAAGGCCTTGCGACCTGGTTGGCCACACTTGAAGCAAGAAAACCCACTCTGTGCACTCTTTCCCGAGCCCGCACTAGGCAAGGGGAAAGTGGATCTAGACTATTGCGGCTGGGACTGTGACCTCTGGCCCCTAAATCTCAAATTCCAAAGTCTCTCCTCCTCGGCCTCCACAATAATTTCCACATGTGCGGCTGCCTCCACAAGGCGATCATAATTTCGGATCATGTTCCCGGCAACCTTGAATAGAATCTTAGTTCTCAATCTCTGCTAGAACTCGATGCAACGGCGCTCTTCCGTCGCTACCAATTTCGGTGCAAACCGGGACAAACTAGAAAAGGCCACTTCAAACTCGGCCACAGACATATTGAGTTGCTTAAGGTCCTTAAACTCCTGCCTCAACCTCTCCCTAGCCGTAGGAGGTAGATACTTGTCTTGGAAAACCACCACAAACGCCTCCCAAGTCGGCTCTATTCGGCCTTTGGCATATTTTCACCATTGGCCCGCGCCCCCTTTGAGGTAGTAACTCGCAAGAGTCACCCTCAATTCGCTATCTTCTATATGAAGTATATCAAAAGTCTTCACGGTTTGTTCTAGCCATTCATCCACTTTCTTTGGCTCGGGGCCGCCATGGAATTCATCCGGCTTGGCCTGCAAAAACTCCCTCGTGAGGAAGCTCGCCCTTGTTTCCGCAACATTCTCTTTAGCTTGGGTCTCTGCCCTAAGTATGTTCATGGACTCCCTTAATGGCCTCGCCATATCCTGGGCTAGAGCCCCCATTGCGGCTTGGCCGGCTTGCCCTGGCACCTCCGCTTGCCCCACTTGTTCGGCCATGTCAGCTTGGCCTAGACCCTCTTCTTGTACCGGGACCTCGTGGACCGGTATCTCATGTACACCCCGACGACCTCGACCTCGCCTTCCACCCCTACCACCTCATGTTTGAATCCTTCCCGACATCCTAATTGAGAATCAAAGTAAACAATTTAGCATATCATCCCCAATGTGCTCGTAACGTGCCTTGCACGTTAAACTATAACAATTATATACATTCTAACACACAAACAATTCAATTCACTCCACATAAGCACGTAGTCATGTAAACACATACGAATTATCCTTCAGTGATGAGATTCATCTCACGAGAAACTAAGAATTCTTAGTAGAATGACTATTGATCAGGTACCCTTCTAAGAAGACTTCAAGGAATCTAACAGGCGCAAATAACATCCCAAAAGTCTAATCCCATACCCATGTAGTCACATAAGCATATTATCACTCAATCACAAATAAACAAGGTATTTCCTAATCATGCGAAATGAGCCCATTGTGGTATGGCAACCACTTCCCGCGAGCCCCAAGTATTCAAACCTGGTAGCTCTGATACCAAGTTGTAACGCCCGAAATAATTCAACATGAACTACCCACATTAATTAACATTCACAAAATCATGACAAAAGCCTCCAAAACCTTACATAGTTAATAAGAGAGTTTATACAAAAGTTTCACATGCGGATATACATTCAATGATTAAAATACACATGAATCTATAGCATGTGAAACACCAAATCTCAAAACAATAAAACACCCTTAAGGGCTTACATCTTCCAAGGCAATAGCTCGGTTACACAAAATGGTCACTTGGACCCATACACATTTCGCCCTTGGCTTTACAAAATTTACAACAAAACAAAAGAGCTAATTGCTCTTCACAAAAAGATATCCGTGCCCTTAGTTTGGCGGGATCACCACATCTTTACCTGTACCAAATCCCATAGGGGTGAGCATAAAGCCCAGTAAAGAATTCTCACAAAGTATCTACAGTTATGCAATTCTCAATGAAATGTAAATGTTCATGCTATGCCATGCTCTCTTAAAGAAAATTTCATTTCATCCTATTTTTTTTTTAAATTTCCATTTCAATAAAAGTTAGCAATCTCAACACATTTCAAACAAACTTCCAATTTTAATCAATAGGGGCGGCAAATACGACACTGGTAATCCCTAGGCTGGTGTCTGCAAGTAGACTCTACGAGTACTACCAAACTGTCATTTTTACCGGTATTAACCGAAAGGCTCGACACCTATCCGCGCGGTTTTCTGGTCTTTCACCATGGACACTCAGGCCAACTTATCAAGTTCATCTACACCCCCTAACCGGACTTACCACCGTATTTACCCCATACACAGTTCCATAGTTCTTATCACAACGTTATTTTCTTTCATGACATAAATATCTTCAATCGAAATTTACAATGCAAGAATAATAACTAAATGAATATGCAATGCAATGATTTTCCATATCTTATAACATTACTCCATTTTCAAAGTCTCTACAATAATGTCAACAATCACATCTCCCGTTACCTCTTTTCAATGCTCTTCCCCAAGATAACCATATGTTATCTACACTCAGCCACAATTCACCTTTCACAAGTCTTAGCAATATAGTCTCATCAAGACTACAAGTAATGTTTTTCAAACATTAATTCTCATAATCCATAATGCACCACAATTATCATCTTCCACTTAAATATTTCCATACATTCAACAATAGTTTAAAAAAAATAAGTCCTCCACTCTTTTATATCAAGGAAACTATCATTTCATTATATCACATTGTGAAATCCACACTCATTTACTTATTTAAACACAAGAAAAGAAGAATTTCATAGTTTTTCTCATGTTTTCAAAAACCCCCAATTTCTAGGGTTTCCATCAAAACCCAACAATCCTCCCATTTCATGGTGAAACCTAATCAAAACCATATTTTTCTTAAATTTAGCACAAAGAACATTCTCATGGATAAAAAGGAAGTTGAGATTTAAAACCCCTCTTTCAAAACTCCCTTTCTCTCTCTTCATTTAGTGCAAGATTAAAATTAACACAACAACCTCATGGAAGCTTTAAAATCAACATTTATGAAGCAAAACATGTATATATGACTCAACCGCGCACCTACCGAAGTGAAAAGAAAGTCGATTCAAAATAAGCAAGGATGAGAGTCTAGCGAAGAGGCATCCGGACACAACAATCCCAAAGAAAACGAGAAAGGAGGAACGTGTAGCAAAACCGACCATCACAGTTCCAACAAAAATGAGCCTAGCTGAACACAATTTAAAGCCTTTGGCTATACAAAATAGATACAACAAAAATAGAAGCTCTTGCTCCAAATCCCGCCAAGCTACTGCCTTAGCGGAGGCATATCACCAACACCTGAAAATGATTTTTCCCAAATAGGGTGAGCCAACGCCCAGTAGAAACAATCTAACACAATATATGAATCTTAACAAAGATATAAGTAAATTGTGCATATACAATGTCCGTAGAAAAATCATTCAAGTCTTACAAAATTATAATATGCCAAGTTTTATATCTCAATCCTTGTTATCTCAATTTCATTCACGTCAATTCAATTCATCTAAACTCATGAGCAAATTTCATTATTTTCTAGACAACCCAACTGAAACTACAACCTAGTGGTTCCCAAATCAACATAACAGTCACACAAACACTTCAATTTGCCATTTTACGAAAATTCCGTCCACGGGAATCGACACCCATGTATACGCGCGGTTTCGAAACTTTCACCCTGGACACACAGGCCAACTTAATTTTATTGAGTCTATCCCCTTTCTCCTCCCGAACATGGAGTACATCCCATTTCTCTTCCAAACATGATACATATACAATGTATTTAAAACACAATCATATTCAATGACAACCAACGAAAGGTTAATTTCAATTCACCTAATCCTCATGCAATTTCTACAGCAATCATAGCTACCCTTCACTGATAGCCCAACACAGATATTTCTAAACAGATATTCAATCTCAAGACAAATAATTTATTCAAAATTTCATAGGTGAGTGATAACACATATCATTCTCCACCGTTTATGTCAACATCCATTCAATTTCACATTTTCAATCCCAATTCCATTTATTTATACAAAATAAATATGTGAAACATTTTAGGGCAAACTCCATTTTCCCCAAATATCAACCCAAATGCCAAAATCACTATTTTGTCACAATATAACCTCATATTCAACCCCATAACCATTTATAACTCATTCACTTAGAAACCCCTCTTTTGATATAATACCCAAACCCTAGGTTTGTTCATAGTACACCCAAATTCCACCATTGTTACAAAACAACTCATAACTAAGTTAAAAGTCATAAGAAAATATAGAAAATCCCTATCTCAAGTTTAGAAGACCAAAGCAAAAGATGGAGAAACTTCAAAGACACTGAAACCAAACTTTAATCAGACCAAAAGAGAGCCCTCGAGGCACTCTTCCTTTTTAACAAAGGCACACGGGTATAGAGATCACTAGATCCAGGTGAAAATGTAGAGAGAATGTGAGTTTTAGAGAGAGAGAGAGAGACTCTAGATCTAGGGTTTTTGAAAAGTAGAGAGAGAGAAATGAAAAAGTGATATAAAATGACCTTTTTACGAACTGATATACGTACAGTATGCTCATGCACAAGAGTTGACGTTCGAGCGTTAGACACAATAAGTTGTTCCGCTTGAGTGCAAGAAGTGACGCTCGAGTGCCAAGACACATTCAAAAGGGCATTATCGCTCAAGTGTAGGAAGTGCCCCTCGAGCGTAGAATACACATATCCAATAGTTTTGCAGACAATAGACCAACGCTCGAGCGCAATAAAGGACACTTGAGCGCCCACCCGCTCGAGCGTAGGAAATGCCGCTCGAGCATAGAAAATATTCTCCTAGTAGTTTTGCAGACCTGCAAAGTATTGAGAGTTCGCAAAGCTAGCTCAAGCGCAAGAAGTGACGCTCGAGCGGAGGACCAAAAATCTGGGCAACATAAGATTTGAAAATCAAGCAACCAACTTGTTCCAAACATGCTCGATACAACCAAATAGCCAAACTCAAGTAAGAATAAGGGTAAAATGACAATGAACAACATTCAGAAACCATTAGCCCGAGTTTGGAATACAACAAGAGTTGGGTCAAAACTGGAATAGCTATAATAAATGAGGTGTGATGATGCATTAGAAAAACTAAGAATAGATATTGGAGCTCTCTTCTGCGTATATCATTAAACACTAATATTAATATTGGTGTCAATAAAACTAACAACTTAGGCATAAGAATGGAACTTACAGTCCATATTATTCGTCTGTGCTGCTACAAGTAAAATTTGGACGGAAACAACCAGCAGACAGACATAAATTCTTGAACCCATTATTCAAGCAAGAACCACGTAGATTCTTCAACTCACTGAATGATAATGAGACACTTCAAAACCACCTAATTCTTTCCTTCAATTCCAGTTGTTTAGTATAACTCTTCAAGATAAGAAAGTTTCTTCATGACTGTAGTCAACATATGCATAGCTGCAATTAGAACAATATGAAAGCACATGGACATAAAAATTATTTGTTCAAGTAATTACAATACAACAATTGCACACCATGATCTGATTTCCTTCACAACAGAACAGAAAGAAAAAGAAATCCATTGTTACACCAAAGTTAATATGAACTAATTGTAAATATAAGGGATTTGTAAGAGGAAACCTGCTAGTCTTGTAGATTCCTCAAGAAGAAGAAAGATTCAAGGCATTTACAAAATTAAAGGCCCATGGACAAGTTTGATTTTTGAGTTAGATTAGTCATTAGGGACAAGAGTACTAGCACCTTTTCTGGGGAACAAATTTCCACTTGGGTCATTTTCCAATGAAGTTGTCAAACAAGTTGCCAATTGTGCATCATGATAATCACAAGATGCTAGAGACTTTTTTGACTAGGGGGGTTGTAAATGTAACATGAGAAGAAGGAAAATGAAAGCCTAAGTATACACATCAACACATTACTTCTACACTTAAATCTCTGTTTTTCTTATATCAATGCATTTCCATCTGCACAATTTTGTATGAATCCCAAGACACCAAGTTGGTATTTTGTGTAACGGGTATATACAGTGTGTAGCTTCACTCTCACCTATGGGTTAACATTTCAAATTTTGCTTGCCACGTCATTTGGGAATTTAGGGAGGAGAAATTAGTGGATGAATTATTTTTTTTTAAAAAAATGAATGCTCCTTTAAAGATTGGAGATGTTGGCCATAAGTGCAATTTCAAAATATCTAGGCTAATAGACTCAAACTCTATTCTTTTGGGGTCGAAAAGACAAAATAATTTAAAAGACCATATTGCCTCTACTTATTTGTCCACGTCACATATATGTCCATTTGTCATCTCCCTATTTATTCACAAGTCATCTATTAGTCTACCTAATCTATCTATCTGTTCATATCACCACTATCACCAATCACCACTGCCATTGCCATCACCGGCGCCAACGGTGGTCAAGATGTGATCTAGTGGCAATGGAGTAAAAATAGAAAAAAAAAAAAATCTTTAAAACAATAATTTGTTCTTCTTGTTAGATAATTTTATTGATCATGTCATTGTGTCCATAAAAGATCAATTGTTAAACCTAATGTCATATCTCATAGAAAATAGATTTATCACCAATAAAACCTTAAGGATTAAATTTTTCTATAGTAAAAAATTATTACTGAGAATCTTTTTCCAATAATTAAGTTCTTTGACATCCAAATTGACATATTAATTTCCATCAATTTATTGGTTGGTTATACTAAACCCCATCAACTATTAGCGAATATCATTTTGACTCCCTCATTTACAAAAAATATCTAAAACATGAGTTCCAATCCTTTCATCAAACTCATATCAAATAGAGGTAGAATTACTTTTTTCATCAAATCAAGGGAACTTTACCCTTTCAACAAATTTGTAGGTGACTGTTGGATCGAACATCCTCCTGGACAACCTCTTCCTTGCAAAATTGCCCATAAAGGTGTTGGTCAATTCACACAAACAGGTTGACGGGCTAAACATCCGCCCGGTTGTCCTTCCGGTCGAGCAGTGTTTTGATGAAAAATGCAAATTGTCCATTGGAATGCTCAATATCAGATGAAACTTTTACTCAAATTTAATGAAAAAAAAATGTTGAAAATACCAATAACAGGTAGTATGGTAAAGGAGTCAAATCGAGTTGAGTAAAATTATTTAAATATATTTTAAAATTAAAAAAATTAAAATATATTTAAATTTAATTTATTTATGTTTTGAAATAAATTCATATGAGCTTTAATCTTATCACTAACAGAGAGCAACTTGTTTTTTTTTTAAATGTATATAATCGAATCAAACTTAATAAATTTCGAAATATGTTTAAACTTTACTTATATAATGAACCAATCTCCAACAAATTTTTAATGAGCCGAGTCCCAATAGCTAATTTTTTTTACAACCTACAGCTAATTAAGATAACCAAATTTTTAGGTCGTTTATCTCAAAAAAAAATTCTTATTGTTACGTGCCTAAATCATCTAAAGTCATAATAAAATAAATCTCATTTTGATGTTAGGTCCTCATCCTCAAAAAATTTTGGCCCCTTAGCAAACAAACATATAATTTTGTACGAAAATTTTACAAAAAAAAATTATTTGTAGATTATTATTACTATTATCCACGGCCCCCAAATTTTGAAAAATCTCATCATTCCATACACTTTTAAGACTTTACAAGATAAAATTAGCATTTTGATCCCTAAAATTTAGGACGAATTACACTAACGGTCTTTATAGTTTGAGATTTGTGTCACTTTGATTCCTGATCTTTCAATTATAATACAATTGACTCTAAATTTTGAATCTCGTGCTACATAAGGACAATTGAAGACACAAACTCCTTTGCAAACAAAAAATGCTCAATTTCAAGGGCAAAATCGTCAATTTGATAAAATATAAACTAGTTTGACAAAAATAAATGTCAAAAAGTTATTTTTGAATTTTTAAAAATTATTTTTACCCACCAAAGATAAAATTATATAAAAATGATAAATCTTTTACATTTACATTTTTATTTTTTTAACCAAATTAATTTTTAGTATGTATTTAGATGATAATCATGTAATGGATGGCGATTTTGTTGATGTTTTTGGATGGTTATCATGTAATAGGTGGCTGTTTTGTTGATGTTTTTGGATAGTTATCATGTAATAGATGGTTGTTTTGTTGTTATTTTTGGATGGTTCTTAGGTAATGAGTGGTTATTAGACTTTTAATATGTAATCTATATGTTCAATATATAAAATGTTTTTAGTGTTGAATTTTTTGATTTGATAGATTACTTTAATGATGACATCAAAATTGTTACCATGTTTGACTCTTAAAAAAATCAAAACTAATTTAACAAAAATAAATATAAAAAAAATTAATTGTAAAAAATTATTTCTACCCTCCCAACAGATAAAATTATATAAATATGGTGTGTTTTTAATTTTTTTCACCAATTTAATTTTTAGTTTCTTAGAAAAAAAATGAAAATAGATTGTGAAAACCAAACCAAATAGAATTTTATAACTAAGAAAGTGTCATTATTATTCATTAAAAAAATGCCATTACATTTCAAACAACATAAAAGTTAACTAATACAAAATAAGTTGTATGGCGACTTTACTCTTGAAATGGACCGTTGACAAAGGAAATATCTTTGATTGTTCTTGTTTTGAATAAGATTCAAAATTCAGGATCAAATATATCACAACTGAAAAATCAAGGACCAAAGTAACACAAGCCCCAAATTACAGGGACTGTTAATGTAATTTGGTTTAAAAATTATATAATTTTATTTGGGTTATTTACATGAAGACCTCCTAAATTACTGAAAAGTATCACTTTTACCCCCCCTAAACTATAAAAGGGTAGAGATAGGCCACTAAACTATTGAGAAAATCACTTTACCCTCTAAATTATAAAAGCGTACAAATGTCCCTAAATTATAAACGTACAAATTGGACTGTTAAAGAAAGGGGTCAAAATGAAACACATCAATAGTGTAAGTGGTTTATTTGCATGTTTTTATAATTTAGGGGGTCTATTTATATGTTTTTGTAGTTTAAGGAATCAAAATGATACTTCTTAATAGTTTAGAGAGTCACTAAGTAAATAACTCAATTTTATAGTAAGCAAAATAAATTTATCTTGGCAATTTGTTAATTTTTGGGTCCCCTACCAGCTATCAAATATAGGCATGGGTTGCCCCGATTAGGATGCATCTGTGTTTAATTTCCAACCGAGTAATACTTGAGATTTTAAAAATTTTACTAAATTTTCTATTAAATATTTTATATGGGTGTGGAACCTACATCATGTGAGTCCCATGTAAATCTCATACCCATATGAGATATTTAGTAAAAAATTTAATAAAATTTTTAACGTCTAACATTTTTTTTTTCCAACCAACCCAACTGTGGGGAAGCCTGAAAAGGGTCCACCCCACTTCAATATGCTTGAGGTTTGTTTGGTAATTTTTTCTATTTTTTTAAAAAAAATAAAACTAGGGGATAAGATCACTCGATGGGTGTGCTATTAAATTTATAAAATATAAATTTTAATTTTAAATTAAAAATATATGTAGTGTTTGTTGATTAAGTGGTAAGGGTGTTGTTTTCCAAACCTAAGATAACTGGCGGGCTATCTTGTGCACTTCAATATAAAAAAAAAAAATTTCTTCCTTTTTTTGATATAAAAAAAATCCACTAGAGAAAAGGAGAGAGTACGCTTCAAGAGACTAAAATGAGTTATTCACATATATAATAACTAGTGGGTGGCACAAGCGATGCGTGTGCAATTCAGATAACTAATAATAAAAACAAATAATAAAGAATTTAATATCATAATATGTGTGTTATTTAAGTGATAAGTATGTTCTTAATAAAACCCAAGGTCTTGGGTTCAAGGTTCAAAACTTACTTACGCTGTGTATAATAATTATTTATTTATTTTTTATTATTTTAGCATATATAAAGTTGCCACATGGCATGAAGAGAAGAAGGTTTCACTAAACCAATTTAGACATTCACTTAATAATAGTATAGGTAATAATAATAATAACAACTAGTGCATATGTGATGCGTATGCAATTAAATAAATAAAAATAAAACTAAACTTTTACTATATATATGTGGTATGTCATGCAAGTGGTAAGAGTCTTATTTATTAATTCAAAGGTTTAAGGTTTGAGTCTTACGCTTGTTAGCTATCTAATTTTTATTTTATTTTATTTTATATTTCAAATAGGAAAATGAGGACACGTGGCATAAAGAGAAGTCACCAAAGTTTGGACACCAAGTGAATTGTTCACTTTTAATAATAGTATAGATAGCTACATAGATAGATAGATAGATAGATAGATAGATATGAGCTAAAATATTTAATATATTTGAAAATAAATTTTTTTTTTTTGATTTTTTTTTAATAGAAAAATGTCAAAAAGTAGAGTATGGATGGGAATTAATTTTAACAAAAATGCTTCATAGCCTGAATTTGTGTGGCACGAATGGCTTGAATATATCAAAATGACATCATTTTACCCTCAAAATGACGTCGTTTTGAGACATTCGAGCCATTCAAGTTATGAAAATTCGGGCTACTAATCATTGTTGTTTAATTTTAAATATGTCCAATCTATAAAAATATTGAAAAAATCATTTTTTTTTAATAAACAAAACAAGCTTTGACGTAGTGTACAAAAGAATGGGAACACCAAATAGACCTCTAACCTTCGTTGTTGTTGTTGTTGTTTTTTTGAAAGTTGAATTTAACAATATTATTACATTAATCATATTTTTTTAATCACATTTTATTCGCCATGATAAGAACTCGCAAATATTTGACCTAAGAGTTTATCTCGTAGAGTGGTGTCTTTTATAAGACTCAAGTTTCTTATACTAATCTATATCTATCTATATATATATATATATATATACATAAGAAAAATGGTCTTTTTAGTAAGGAGCCTTGTGAGAGTTTCAATATCTCATACTAATTTTCTTAATTTTCGTAATTTTAAATAATTAAGAAAATCTCCATTGGTTAGTTTTTATTTGACAATCCCACAACGGGAAAAAGAAGGAAAAAAATGAGTTGTTTTACTCATATAAAGAAAATCTTATACTCTCATCCCATTTAATGAGGAGCGTGGTGAGAGTTTCAATATCTCATACTAATTTTCTTGATTTTCTTAATTTTAAACAATTAAATTTTTTTTATTGGTTAGCTTTTATTTAATAATCCCACATCGGGAAAAAGAAGAAAGAAAATAAGTTATTCCATTCATATTAAGTGAATCTTATACTCCTATCCCATTTAATATTGCAGTGTTCAATTCAATATAGATTAAATTTTAAAAATTTTAATTAATTAATTATGATCTAGTCGATTAGGCTAAATCATTTTTAATTGATTGATTTGTTGGCTTAACTGTAATTTTAGCGGTTTTATCAAAATATGTTGATTAGATTTGTTTAATTCAAAATAAACTAAAGATTGATCTGATTAAAGATTGAAAGACTGAGATGGCTTGATTAGAAATAAACTTCCTGTCCAAATAATTGT
Source organism: Camellia japonica (assembly GCA_030407325.1). Taxonomy (NCBI): domain Eukaryota; kingdom Viridiplantae; phylum Streptophyta; class Magnoliopsida; order Ericales; family Theaceae; genus Camellia; species Camellia japonica. The sequence continues at coordinate 158,629,172 of JAPPVO010000059.1, read as the reverse complement.
TAACTTTTATTTTATAATCCCACATCAGAAAAGGGAAAAGAAAAAAAAAAGTGAATTGTTTTACTTATATAAGGTGAATCTTAATAGTGTAGTATTGTGTATATTTCAATTCAAGACAGTTTAAATTTTAAAATTTTAAAATAACATTTAAAAGTTTTAATTAATTAATTTTTGTATAAGTTAGTTGGTCATTTGACCTAACCAGTTGTAACGTCCTGAAATAATACCACATGAACCACCCACATTAATCAACATCTACCGAATAAACAATGTCATAACACCAACCTTTACATCATATACCAACAGTGTTTATACAAAAGTTCTACATGCGATTTTTACATTCAAGGATATAAAGATATATAAATCTATAGCATGCGAAGCATCTAGTCTCAACACAAATAAAATGCCTTTAAAGGCTTACATCTTCCAAGGCAATAGCCCGGTTACACAAAATGGTCTCTCGGACCCAAACACATTAGCCCTTGGCTTACAAAAAGATCACAACAAAAATAAGAGCTATGTACTCTTTACAATTATCCGCGCCCTCAACTTGGCGGGATCACCACGTCTTTACCTGCACCAAATCCCATAGGGGTGAGCATAAAGCCCAGTAGAGAATTTCTTAACAAAGTATATGTATTTATGTAATATAACCAATAATAAATGCAAATGTAATGCCGTGCAATGCCATTTCAAAATTTTCACATACCATGCTTTTCTTGAAGATCACCATGTTTCATTAACATAATTTCAATCTCGTCAATTTCCAAACATCCAGTTTTAATCATAAGGGGCGGTAAATATGACTGGTAATGCCTAGGCTGGTGTCTACAAGTAGACTCTATGAGTACTACCAAACTGTCATTTTTACCGGTATTAACCGGAAGGCTCGACATCTATCCGTGCGGGTTTCTGGTCTTTCACTATGGACACATAGGCCAACTTATCAAATTCAACTACACCACCTAACCGGACTTACCAACGTATTTACCCCCATAACCAATTCCATAGTTCTCATCATAACAGGATCTTTCTCAAGTAAACGTTTTCCAATTCATTTCAAGAAGTGCAATAATGATAATAAATTAAATGAGAATATGATGCAATACATGTATAGCGACCCCGGTCTTTTCCCATTTGGTTATTGTATCCGGACTTATGTTCCGTAGATTCAGTTGTTATCAAATTATTGCTATCGTCCTTTAATTTCTTATCTTTGAGTTTTAGGCTTTGTTGGGCAGGTTTGTTACAGGTTGGTTGGGTTGGAAACCAAGTGTTGCTATCCAGGTTTTTGGACCTTCGCTCGAGCGAGCAGTTGTTTTTAGTCCTTCGCTCGAGCTAGGTTTTGGTCGCTCGAGCGAGTGTCTGCGTCTGGGCTTAGGACCTGAGAGTTGCGTTTCTTGGCTCGAGCGAGCGAGATGTATGTTTTCGAGTTCTTCGCTCGAGCGAGAATTTCGTCGCTCGAGCGAGCTTCTGGGTTGCAGACCTGAAGCATCGAGTTTTTGGCTCGAGCGAGATTTTCTTCGCTCGAGCGAGGATTTCCTGTGTCTGGTCGCTCGAGCGACCAAGTCTTCGCTCGAGCGAGCCTATCCAGTTTAAATACGCAGCAGCGGTTTTTAAAACGTTTTTTTTACATCTTTTTTATCCAAAAACCCTAGTTCTAAGTTCTCTCTTTCTCTACTCACCTTCTCTCTTAGGTTTGATCTACTTAGAGTATATTTCTACCCTAGATCCTTTGTTAAAAAGATAGAGTGAGTCGAGGGCTTCGTTTTAATCTGAGAGTTTGTGGATTTGGAGCACTTTGGATTTTAGGTCATCATCTCGGTCTTCTCCATTTTGGTTATTATCTTCGAGGTAGGGATTTCCTACTCCAACTTATGAGTTTTGTTCTGAGTTTTGGTATTTTAATATGTTGGGGGTATTTTGGTAATTTTGGGAAAAACCCTAGTTGTTTTATTAAATTGAATTGTATGTTTAATTTAAGGAAAATTGGGGAAATTAGCTAAATTCATGAAATTGAGGAATTTATTGATTCAATGGGGTAGTTGATTAACTTAAATCACTCGCCTATCGTATTATTGGTTTATTTATTTCCAGTCTAGAAATAACTGTTTTGGGCTATCGGTGGAGGATAGTCGTGATCGTTGTAGACATTGCATGTGGATTAGGGATAACTGAAACTAATCACATTGGTTTAGTCATTAACTTTGACTGTTGAATTAATACAAACATTAAATGTATTGATTGTGTGTTGTATATGTTATGTGTTTGCATACATTGCATTGTGCGGGAGGAGATAGGGGATGTACTCCACGGTTTAGGGGAAGATAGGGGATGGACCTCTAAACCGGATTTTGTTTGGGAGGAGATAGGGGATGGACTCCATTAGCATCACTATTATGTGTGCTTATTGATATTGAAGTGTTTTTACATGTTATTGATACAGCACTTAAATGTGTATCATATTGGAAGTATGGAAGTGTTTTGATATGAGCCTGTGTCTCATTTGTTTTGTTGATATTGGAAGTAATGTGAATCTGATATATAGTTCACTGTTGTAGTTTGGCCAGGTTCTGAGCCTTGTTGATAATAATGGAAAGCTGAATAAATAATGAAAAGTGAATGTGATGTTTAGTATTAACCATCTATTGAATGCTAGGGCTTTATTCAATGCTTATATTTGGTTTAGTATTTTTCTACTGGGCTGTGGCTCACCCTTTATGGGAACATCATTTTCAGGTTCAGGGGATAAGCTACCTCCAAGGACTTAGTTTGGAAGGACTTGGATTTGAAGACTATCTTTAGTTAGTTGTTTTGATTTGATAGTACATGTAAACATTCAAGCCTAGGGCTTTATTTGTATTTGAGTTAGAACTCATATTTTTGTATCCAAGTGTTAACTTGGAAAGATGTAAGCCCGTAGGGCATTTAATTTGATGTTACATGTAATGCTTTTATTTAGTAATACTTTGATGAATTGTTCCTTTTAAATATTGCATGTCAATGATATACATATATATAATGGGTTTATTTTGAGGGCGTTACAACATGATACCTCATAGCATTCCTCCATGGTTTCATTCACAATATTACATTCTCAAAGAGAGTCAAATTCCCCAACCAATGTTCATGATATGCAAGGTTTTAAAAGGGATTGATGCAACAATTATCATAGTTGGCATATTTCTCCACTTTCGATAAGGTTTCATCAAGTATTAATAAATAAATAAAACTTCCATCTTTCTTTCAATGTCATTCCACAATTAACCAAAACTTACTATAATCTATCAATAACATAATGACATGTTTCCAACTTCATGCACTTCCATCATTTCATCATTTCAAGGTTGTAATACAATTTTGGACAAACAATCTACGACTTGGACAATTAACATCTCTCAATTAAATATTTTTCATGCATCTAATATCAATTTAAAAGTAACTCCTCCATTTTCTTACATCAAGGCGATTACCCCATTTCTTTCCAAAATCTGAACTCCACACTCACTCATCCATATTTACTCAAGAAAAGAAATTTATTCTATGGATTTCCCATGTTTTCAAAAAGCCCCAATATTCTAGGTTTTCACAAAAAGAAACTAACATAGTTCATCTCTTTCATAAAACTCACCTTACTCTTGAATCCTCACTCATATTGTCCAATACTCAAGAAAATCTCTAAAAGAACACAAGGTAGTGTTTATTTCATAAAAATCATCAACCCTTTTTGAAACACCAAACCCATTTTCGAAATTACAAAGGAAACTCACAAAATCAATTTAAAACTTACATAAACATATATATAACTCAAAGGAAACCCTACCTCAAGGTTTGATGCAGAGAATGATGAAACCCTAGAGTCAAAGGATGGGAGGATCTTGGATTTCCACCACACCAAGTGAAGCCCTAGTTCCTGATCTTCAAGATTTAGAGGAAGATGATGAGGATCTTGGCCTAAAGATTGCAAGAATCAAAGAGTTTTGGTGTTTTGGTGAGGATTTCTAGAGGGGAGGAGGAGAAAATAGGGTTTAGAGAGAGAGAGAGAGAGACCCAAAAATGAGATACAATTCGGCCAAAAAGAGAAATAAAAACAGAGCCTCGGATCTGGGCTTTTCCCGCATGTGCGGAGCCTATTCCCGCACGTGCAGCATGTGCCTCCCGTACGTGCGGCTTCTCCCTCCCGCACGTGCGGCACCTCCCCGTACCTTCTCACGCACGTGCCTTTTTTGCAGTATGCAACCCACTGAAAATCCCCTCTCCCCGCACGTGCGGCTTGGCCTCCCGCACGTGCGGCCCTAGCCCAGCAGACCAAAATTCTCTGGTTCGGCCCCCAGGCACCCCGGACTCGACCGCGCCCTCTCCGGAACGGGTGAAATTCAATCACCGAACAAAAACAAGAATAAGAACTTTATTTGAAACAAATTTTCCAGCATTTTCAAACTCAACAAGAAGAAAAGAACGGAGTGAAGGAGGAGAAGGAAAAGAGAGAGGAAACAAAGACCCGATTGTCACACCGATTAGGCTGAACCATTTTGGGTTTGACCGATTTACTAGTTTAATCACGATTTCTCATATTGATTTTATTAATTTTAAACAATTAAAAAAAATTTCATTGGCTAACTTCCATTTAACCATATAAAAATAAAACTCCAATTAGTTTATGATTTATTTATAGGGTAAACTACCAATAGGTCCTATTTTGGAGACTTATTATCCAATAGATCCTACTTTGGAGACTTATTACCCATTAAGTCCTATTTGATAAATTTATTAAGTGATAAAGATAAATTTATCAGTCTTTTTTTTTTATGAATAAATTTATAGTGATAAATTTATCAGTCTCTTTGTTTTTATGAATAAATTTTTAGTGATAAATTTATCACTCTCTTATTTTTATAATGTTAAATTTATTAGTTAGGACCTGTAGGTAAATAAGTCTAGTTGATAGGACTAATTGGTAAGTACCCCTATTTTATAATCCCACATCGAGAGAAGAAGAAAAAACAAAGTTTGCTTCATTATCTATCTATATATTATATAAGAAAATTGGAGTTTTAGAAAGAAGCCTTCTAGGAGTTCCAAACCCTTATTCTAAAATTATTGAATTTTCTTAATTTTAAAAAACTAAGAAAATTCCCATTAACTAGTTTCCATTTACTTTTTATTTTATAATCCCACATTGGAAAAGAAAAAAAAAGAAAAAGAAAAAGTGAATTGTTTTACTAACATAAAGTGAATCTTATGCTTTCATTTATATAAACAAAAGGAGATTTTTAGTGAGAAGCCCTATGATAAATATCTCATACTCATTTTTTTTTTTAATTTTCTTAATTTTAAACAATTAAGAAAATCCACATTGGCTAGCTTCCATTAAACTTTTATTTTACAATCCCACATAGTTTTGATTTAAAAAATAATTTTGTATGATCTTTTGAAACTGTCATAATATTCAACTTTAAAATAATTACAATCACATATCGAGAAAAGAAAGAAAAAGTGAGTTGTTTCACTTATATAAAGTGTTTTAATCCCACATTGGGAAAGAAAAAAAAGTGAGTTGTTTTACTTATATAAAATGAATCTTATAAATGGAGTTTTAAGAGAGAAGCATTCTAGAAGCTCCAAATCTTCATTCTAAAATTATTAAATTTTCTTAATTTTAAACAATTAAGAAAAATTTCATTGGCTAATTTCCATTTATCTTTTATTTTACAATCCCAAATTGGAGGGGGGGGGGAGGGGAGAAAAAAGGAAAAAGTGAATTGTTTTATTTATATAAAGTGAATCTTATACTCCAATTTATATAAATTATTGAAATTTCTTAATTTTAAACAATTAAGAAAATTCCCATTGGTTAGCTCCTATTTAACTTTTATTTTACAATCTCATATCGGGAAAAAAAGGAAAAAGTGAATTGTTTAGTGAATCTTATACTCTCATTTATATAAGTAAAAAAAGATTTTTAGTTGGAATCCCTATAATCAATACCTTTTTTTATTTTTATTTTATTTTTTTATTTTCTTAATTTTAAACAATTAAGAAAATCTCCATTGATTAGTTTCCATTTAACTTTTATTTTACAATCTCACATAGACGTTTTGATTTAAAAAATAATTTTGTATAAGATTTTGAAATTCTCATAATATTTAACTTTAAAATAATTACAATCCCACATCGAGAAAAGAAATAAAAAGTGAGTTGTTTAACTTATATAAAGTGAATCTTATACTCTCATTTAATATTATAGTATTGTGCATGTTTCAGTTCAAGATGGTTTAAATGTTAAAATAAAATTTAAAGGTTTTAATTAATTAATTTTGTTGTAAATTGGTTGGTCTTCTGACTTAGCTGATTAGGCTGAATCATTTTCAGTTTGACTGATTCACTAGTTTAACCACAGATTTAACTGTTTTATCAAAATATATTACTTACATTTGTTTGATTTAAAATAAACTAAGACTGACCTTATTAAAAATTGAACGACTGAGATTGCTTGATTAGAAATGAACTTCTCGTCCAAACAACTGTTAACTTTTATTTTACAATCCCACATCAGTAAAAGGAGAAAAAAATGAGTTGTTTCACTATATAAACTTTATGCTCCTATTTAATATTGTAATGTTATATATATTTCAGTTCAAGACAGTTTAAATTTTTAAAATTAAAATAAAATTTAAAAATTTTAATTAATTAATTTTTGTATAAGTTAGTTAAACGGCTAAGATTGCTTGATTCGAAATAAATTTTCCGCCAAAGCAATTATGAACTTTTAAACAATTAAGAAAATCACCATTGGCTACCTTTCATTTAACTTTTATTTTATAATTTCATATCGAGAAAAGAAGAAAAAAATGAATTGTTTCACTTACATAAAGTGAATCTTATGCTCCTATTTATATAAGCAAAATGATATTTTTAGTGAGAAGCCCTATGATCAATATCTTATACTAATTTTTTTAATTTTCTTAACTTTAAACAATTTAAAAAATCTTAATTGACTAGCTTCTATTTAACTTTTATTTTATAAATATAAAAAAATTAAATATAATTATTATATTTTTATCAAATAATATATTATTTTATTCCGTACATAGCATAGGTGATATGCTAGTTAGATATTAATGAGATTCACGAACAATCCATTAAAAACTTTGTTTCACTTTTATAGATAATTGAGTTGATAGGTACCCAAAAAAAAATAAAAATAAAAAAATAAAATGTTAGAAATTGGGCGCCCATGTGGCATGGCCCTTTGAGCTTTTTGAGCCTGAACCTCTTGAACCTTATCTATGTAAGTTTGAATTTTAATTCAAACGTATTTGGATAACCATTCAGGATATCTATATCTATCATACCAATAGATATGGATAGATGGATAGATATTTATTGATTATTATTGATTATATACATCTGATAATGGGAGATACGTATATCAGATACGTTATGGGGTTTTTTACCCATAACCTTTTTTTTCCATACTCTCCTCTCTCTGACTCTCTCCCAAAAACAACGATCAAGCCATTTGCACTGTGATTTGTGTGGGTAATATTCACTATTGTAATATCACCCCATTGTTGGGATGATTGACCAGATTCAGGAAGCACGTGATTTACCCACGAGGTTCTTCGCTAAAAGGTATGATCTAAACATTTTATCCGTTGCGTTATAATGCTTTATGATTTACATTGGTATCAAAGCCATGTATGGGTTTTTTCGTGCTTTCTTTTATCACGTGTATATTTATAAAAGAGGAAGAGATCCAAAATATTTCATTTTTTATGATCATTAATGTCATTTTTAAGACCATAAATGATTTTATTTTGAAAAATGGAGTCCGGAAGTACCGAAATCGGACCAGAAAACAACATGGACGGCGGCACGTGGGATACACGCGCCATCTGACGCCGGCAGCGACCTCCACGCGCTGTCACGCGCTCTCACACGTCCACGCCGCGCTGTCCGCGCCCTTCACACGCGCCACACACGCGCGCCACGTGCTGAGCCGCGCTGAGCCGCGAGCCGAGCCGTTTCCCCAGCTAGCTTGGCTGTAAGGCTCTGTTTGTTTTTTTTTTAATTCTGAACCGCGTTAAATGGTCATAATTAATTCATTATAGCTTTGTTTTAAGCGTGGTTGGAACCGTTAGACTCAGAATTAAATTTTCTATATTCTGTAAAATTTTGGAAATTTTATGAAAATAAAAAATATTTTTTCTGTGTTAATAATTCATTTTTTATGCTTTAAAATGATTCTGGTATTGCATAAATAATTTTCTGGGGTTAAAATTTTTATTGTGGACTTCTGAAATGTTTTACTATTTACTGGTATAATTGTTTCAGTTTATCAGTTTCTGGATTTTTTATTTCTAATGTTATGTGTGTTTATTAGTTATTTAAAATTCTAGAAAATTTCAGAAATATTCCAGAAAATTTCAGAATGATATACATTTTAATGATGGCATAATCTAAATATTGTTTCAGTTTATCAGTTTCTGGATTTTTTATTTCTTATTTTATATGTGTTTATTAGTTATTTAAAATTTCAGAAAATGCCAGAAAATTTCAGAAAATCTCAGAAGTGATATAGTTTCTGTTATGGCATAATTTGAATATGAAATACAGCATATTGTTATTTATTTGCCTAGAAGTTTATAATATGTTGTAATTAGAATAGCATGATTAATTATTTTTTATTTTAATTTCTTTATTAAATGTAACATAGCATGTATTGATTGTGAATCTACATTATGATGTTATTGTATGGAATTAGAATATTTTATCATGTTTTTAGTCATGCCATAGTCAGTGGGAGGTTATTCAGTTGAGAGAAATCTTTGTAGATTAACTCCCGAAAACCAATATTTTGCGCATAAATTAAATTAAATTTTGGATAATTGTCACCAGTGGCGCAAGAGATGATTACGAGCATAGCGGATTTTCGATCTTGCGACTTGTGTAATATTGTCACTATTTAATTTAGATTTTTGCGGCAAAATTATATTATGCTAATCAAATTAATCCCAATGCGAATTTCTCTCAAAATTGACTTAGCTTATGGAAGTTAATTTGGTTGACCTAGGCTTAGTAGAAATGTTCAAATGTGAACAATATAATCCCATTCTTTAGATGAGCAAAAGTCTTGGAGACTTTAGGTCAGACCTTAATTGAGCCAAAGTAAGGAAACATGACTCAAAGTCGCCGTGGTTTTATTGCCTTATTTGGCATAATAAAAACTAATGTGTGCGCTATGGTTAGCGGCATGGTACGTAGTTTTGGTTGGCGAATTTTGGAGTTATAAAATTATTAAGCCCTTAATAGATCTGTATATGATCTTGACTATTGAGCTGCGCGGATTAACTTTGTAATTTGACTTTTAATAATGTTGCATCATTGGATGAAGTAACATTCAAGAGTCACGTCATCCAAGAAATGCGAGCTTAAATAAATTAGTCATTAAGTGTAAGACGAGTAGCCAGTATGAGCAGTGTTTTGCTCTCTACCCAATTACTGGGAGTGGATGGAGCAAAATTTCATGCACTATAATAGTGTGCGTTGAAATATCACGCTAAGTGAAAAGATTAGCGCTTAGAAGCTGCAAAATCTATTAACACTAAGTGAAAAGATTAGCGCTTAGTGGCTGCAAAATCTATTAGCATTGCCAACTTGTCTAAGTCTGGACACTTACTGTTTCCACAATTGAGTGTGAGACATGATGAGATGCTTCTTTGTATTATTCCTTTACTAGGCTAACGTTTTGTTTTGAATAACGTTTACCACTAAGCGCAAACGTTGCAGCATAGTAATGAAAAGGTCAAGGCCGACAAGGTTGTTATGACTCTAAGAATTTGACGCATGGCTCGTGAGAGCATTGTGTTGAATTAGACTCTTTAGCCTAATTCGCGCTTAAGTTACTTCAGGAGCTGTCATAGTTGATAGCTTATTCTCTCCTTCTTGTGGATAGTAGAATTAATTGCAAGTAACTATGAAGCGAGAAATAGATATGGCAAGAGGAGTATCGTCATCTTTCAACTAGATGCATTAAAGTGTATGGAGAATAAAATTGACTTGAAGGTGCAGGGGATTAGCACTTACTAGTTAAATTTGCGACTTAGGCACACTTGATATCTCCATGACATCCTTTTATGATCTAGTGAATATGAATTAGTCCTGAGTCATTACCTAGTTGGGCCTAAACTTTTTAAACTTATCTTCGAGAACTCACACATTAAGATGATTGGAATTAGTTTATGACATTGGTCATGAACCGGTGGCTTATTATACTTAATCACATTAATGAGATGATGACACGATGGTTTGAGTAGGCCTTCTCGGGCCCACTCGCTTGTGACATCCTGCTCTCATGTAAATGTGTAACTTTGTTCGCAATGCGTGCGCACAAGTAAGTAGGAAAGCCGTAGAAGGTCATTTGTATTGGCGCATTTAGTCCACTATGTTTTTTGTGACTAGATATGTGTAAGGGTATGATAGCTAAGCCTCAATCTCGACACATTTATAGATTACGATACGCATCTGAGTCAAGACTATTTGACCTCCCATAAGTCAGAAGTTTTGAGATGATTTTTGACATTGCACATATGAGGTCGAGATCAATTAGATAAGAGCTTTTGTGCTTTTAGTTTTGACCAAGGTGGCGAGTATCTATTTGAGTTATTTTAGAAAACTCTGTGAAGAGAAATGGGTGCTTAGAAAATTGATTATTCCTAATACTCAACAACACAATGGTGTAGTAGAGATAAGGAATTAAATATTGTTAATGTTAGGTGGATAATGGCACAAAATGTTTCCCAATTGGGAATTGCACTAGTTTGTTGCCTATATCCCTAACTACGTGCCCTCCATATCAGATTTTACACTCCATTTGAGTAATGGGTTAGCAGAGAGCCATCTATGGGCGATCTGTAACCGTTAAGCAGCTTATCTTTATTTTACTTCTCATAAGATTGCGAAGTTAAGACCTAGGGTTCTATAGCGCATTATTGTATGCTGTCTTGTAAACACATAGGGTTGTGTGGCGCATTATTATATGCGGTCATGTAAACCTTCCGGGTTATGTGCATATAGGTAAGCAGCTTTGTGGTAGTGTAACTAAGTCACATAAAGTTTTCTTAGTAAAGGTGACATGTATAGAGTTTTGGAACTCTATAAGATAGAGAATTCTAAGCATAGCGCTTTTATGTAGCCTAGTTGAGAATGGAAAGAAATTTCCAATATCCTAGGGACAGTGGGAGCGATGTGCCTACTAATGGATTACTCCATTAGAGAAAAATACTCTACATTCTTAGTTGCGTGGTAGCGAATATGAAAATTTTCCATGTCATCACTGGGTGATTGAGAAGGAAACATTCATGATTGCTTCGCAAGATGATAAAGAGCCTAGGATAATGCCAAAGGCTCTAGTCCCCTGTTTTTAGAAAGTGGATTAATGTTGCGCGGTTTAAGACAAAGTCTTTGAGGATTAACCATTTCTATAATTTGGTTGACTTTCCATTATGACGCGAAACTGTTCTAAAGTTATGCGTAATTTGGATAGTCATTGTTGAGGCATAAGGCTCGCTAGATACCGAAAAGTCACACCATTGAGGAAAGTGTAGACCATGAGAAGATTTCCTCCTGGGGAGTGACGTTATTGTGACTTAGGCTATGATTGACATAAGTTCGGAACATTGATTTGTGGACATTGTGACCCAACTTTCTCGTTAGAGAATTGGATAAGTAGATCCGTAGGGATTTACCTTCTGCTTTTATGGTGAAAAGTTAGGAGCGCAAAAAGGTTGCTAGTTCCAATAAATCTTTTCCAGCCTAAAACAGTTATCCAAATAGTGGTTCTTAGATTTCGTCAAGCCATGATAGGCAAACGATGATCGATGAAGACCACTGAGGCATGATCAATGGTCCAAAAGAAGTTTTTCCTTACTTAGTCATTATGAGCCAGGAATTTATAGGGTTGTCGCCACCTAGGGTGGGCAGTCCTCTATTTTAGATATGATGGACTTGGGGTGATGTAATTCTTAGGGATTGTTTTGGGAAAATTCTCGGTTTGTCTTCGATGACTTACATAAGGAATATCCTAGAATAATTCTAGATGCAAAATTGCAAACCCATTGACTTACTTATCGGTAAAAGCCAGAGCCTTAGCTATTGAGTGTATCCTCGGATTGTCTTTGGGAGAAACAGATGACCTATATTCCTTGATCTTTTCTTAGTTGTGGGAGCCTAAAGTACGCTATATGGGTGTATTCGGCATGATAAGTGTTATCTTTGGTAAATGGTCAACTGAGTTGTTTAGACATTGACCATGCTCATTAGAATGTGGATAAAATGCTTTACTAGTAGTATATTAATTTGCTCCTTGTAAGATTCAATGCGCTAGTTGGGCGCATCTGCGCTAGTTGGGCGCATCCAGAATGAATGCAAATTGGTCACCAAAATATTTTTAGAGAGGTAATTGCGCAAGAGGTAGTGATCTTAAATCACTTCATGTGAGGCGCACATGGAGGATTCCGTTGTATATGCTTATCGCAAGAGGTGTTGATAAGGCTTTTGTTTGGAATCTAGAATTGTGATCTTGAATCACTTCATGTGAGGCGCACATGGTGGATTCCGTTGTATATACTTATCGCAAGAGGTGCTGATAAGGCTTATGTTTGGAATCTAGAATTGCGCAAGCTGTGGTCAATTTTTTTTTAAAATCGATCACTTATTTTGAGATGATGGGATGTTGACACTATTATGGTTTGTGTCATAATGATTAGCAGATGATGATGTCAGCGGGCAATATTGGCTCACTCACACGAGCAATCGCCATTGGCGCTTGGGAGCGAGCAAGGATGAGACTAGTGGTTTATTTTTATTTGGAGCCAAGAGAGGCTTAAATTATCCACTATGCATGTCGCCTTGGTTACAACCAAGATGAGGTCGTGTTAAGGACCAAACATGGATATTAGTACCCACTTTCCATGTTGTGCCTGTTATGATTAGCCAGATACGAGATCTCATTTGGCGCCTAGAAGGCGAGCAAATAGGGAATTCGGGTTAGGCGCTAGAAAGCGACTAGACTAAGATCTGTACGGTGTATCGAGTATGACGTCACTCTTTTTGGAAGAGTTACTCCACCGTAACATGTATTCATACTATATGTGCTTGGCGACTGAGTAATGAGGTGAGAGAATGGATCCCTGTTTCCTCACCGTGTGAGTCTTACGTGTCATTATTGATATGACTTTCATTTTTGTACCCTTTTGTGACTTTTGACTATGTCATAAGGTAAGGGGTTGATGTTCTGCTACTTTGGTATGTTGCCTGCGGTCATGTATGATTCGGCCTTAAGGGACATCACTAGGAAAGCGGTCAATCCTAAACTAAATGGTATGAGGGCAAAGGGAAGATCATCTAGTATTACACCACTGATGTATATTCACTGCCGGCAACTCACATCGCTCTGTATGAGAAGCGGATTGAGTGTGAATATATTGCAAGAATTGAGAGGGTCAAACACGCTTTTTTTGAGGGATTAGAGATGTTTTTTGGACCGGTGTAATTAGATGGGTCTAGGGTATATGAGACACTATTTCTGTCTTTTTTTTTTTGGGTTGATGTCTCTATGCTGGCTCATTTTGAGTTTCTAGTATAGAGCTCCCACATGCAGGTGTTCTCAGCAATCGCACGGTGCATTGGCTAGTATGAGATTGTTCATTTTTTGGGAGATTGAGATAGAGATATGGCAGTGTCATGCCAACTCATGTGCGAGTGGGAGATGTTAGAAATTGGGTGCCCATGTGGCATGGCCCTTTGAGCTTTTTGAGCCTGAACCTCTTGAACCTTATCCATGTAAGTTTGAATTTTAATTCAAACTTATTTGGATAACCATTCAGGATATCTATATCTATCATATCAATAGATATGGATAGATGGATAGATATTTATTGGTTATTATTGATTATATACATCTGATAATGGGAGATACGTATATCAGATACGTTATGGGGTTTTTTACCCATAACCTTTTTTTCCATACTTTACTCTCTCTCTGACTCTCTCCCAAAAACAACGATCAAGCCATTTGCACTGTGATTTGTGTGGGTGATATTCACTATTGTAATATCACCACATTGCTGGGATGATTGACCAGATTCAGGAAGCACGTGATTTACCCACGAGATTCTTCGCTAAAAGGTATGATCTAAACATTTTATCCGCTGCGTTATAATGCTTTATGATTTACATAAATAAATAAAACAATTAGTTTATGATTTCTCTTTTATTTATATGTTAAAATGAATGAATGTGACATTTCTTCGGTTATGTTAAAACTATATATATATATTTTGTATTAGTTTAGTATTAAATATTGGTTTATTTTTCATTTTTAAATTAAAATATGACAAGATATGTGAACCAAGAGTAGTTCTGTCCTGGTCCGGACTCCTAAACTACCTTTCAAAGACGTGATAGATGACTTTGTGCCCCTTTGGAATTTTATGCACTTATTTTCTTCAATATCATTTTCAATTATTTTGTTGCATTCATAAAGTTTTCAACGAATAGGGCTTGAATTATATCCAATTGACTCCGCATCGGTCTTTACGCCACCGGTTCACCATTCGCAGTATTAATAAGAACTAATTAATAGCATCCAACTAATAGTAAAAATGAGACTTAATTTTCTATGATAAATATTTGTTAATTTAGTAAATATATGAATATTTCAATAAAAAAAAGTTATAGAGTGTGTTCCGACTTACATGTGCGTTAGTTGAGAGTGAGATATTCACTTGTGTTAAATATAAGACATAACTGGAAAATTTTATTTCACATTTTTAAAAAATGTGTACCCATACTGCCATATATTTTAATTATAATTTTTGTGGCCTTTGATTATGACTTGTTTGGGATGCAAATTTGAGATTTTTTTTTTTAACACAATTTGTGACTAATTAGTCAACAAAGATAAAATATGCTATTTTAACTAATAAGATAAAATATAATATTCAAACTATAATCAATTTATTTTTTCTCTAACAACCATTAAATCAATTACAGAAAAAGTCAATTATCATCCCAAATACAAATTTTTTAACCAGAATAAAATAATCAAATAGCCAAAAAGTCAGATTAAAAAAGTTCATGCCAAACATTTTTATTTCCTATCATTACTCAAATTTATGATCTAAACACAACCATAATGATCTTCTTCCACCATTTTTGATTGACCACATGCGAAGGGATATGAGCTTAATCATTATTGTAATAATTATTTTTTAATAACTTATTTAAACGGTAGAAAAAATATTTTAAATATGTCTCAATCGGACATTCCCCATGTGGAAACCACCTTAATACTTTCCTATCAACCCCCCCCCCAAACTGATGAAATCCTGGTTCCACCCCCTGCAGCATAGGAGTAATTTATTCTCCTTAGGAGTATTTTTAATTTAATGGTTCTGTAATCGTTTTTTTGGTTCTTGTAATTCGTAATTTTTTTTCTAGTTCTTTTGTATTTTTGTTTTTGTTATTGTTCAAATCTTTGTAAGAAGTAATAATTTCAGCAATACAATATCAGTTTTTAGTTTGTTTCTCTCTGTTGATAACCTCCAAAAAAGATTTTGAATCTGTCAAAACATAGGACACTAACCACAATTATTTGATCTGTTTGTCATTTGTGAAATTTTGGTTTTCCTGTTGAATCCATTTTGTCGATTTGATCAAAACTAGATTTTTGCTAACAAAGGAGCATATTGAATGGTGATTGGTAAGGGAGTATGACCACGTGATACTCCGAGACTATTGTATAATTTTCCTGTGGGGGTTTTACTAAAACAAAAATAAATAAATAAATAAAAATAAGTTTGTTTATATATTTATTTGGACAAAATTATCATTTGGTAAGTGACGAAAATAGCCAAAATATTAAAAAGTCATTAGAAGTTGTCACATCAATCTTCTTACTTTTTTGCTCGTCCTAAAAAGTTACAAAGCTAATTAAAATAAGTCAATTCTCAGAACAATCCTTAGTGAAAAGCTCCTAATGTAAAAGGCATAAATTCATAAATTCTTTTCAAATAAGTTTTGATGTATGGTAAATTACACTTCTTATCCTTGAATTTTCATTCAAATTTTTACTTTTTATTCTTTCTCTTCTAATTACAACAATTAAGTTTTCAAATTTCAACATGTATTTTAATATGGGCCTTCTTTTATTCCATCGTTTAAAATCTGAGTGAAAATTAGAACAAGAGGACTCAAATAAAATTTTAATAAAAGTTAGAAGATGAATGATGGAATTTTTCATACTTTATTTATTTATTTATTTTTCCATTTTAATGTTCCTAAGATGCGCTCATGCGGCTCTTGCATGATCACTTTATGTTCAATTTTTAACAATAGGTGACTGAATTTAAAGTTCGTGGAATTAATTATACTGAAAGACTAAAGTAAAATTTACGTAAAAAATTGAGGATAAAAACTATAGGCTATGGTTTCTCTGTAGTTCTCTGTTGGATTGGAGAGGTATTGTTGGGCATTGTGGGCTCACTTTTGGGTCCCGTTTCGATGATCCAAACCGTTCACATTTTAGGATTCGTCGAACACATCATCTCTATAAAGAATCAATTTGATCTGAAAATGACAATCATGTGTTGAGATCAGTTTTGTATGGAAAAAACGAACGATAAAGAAATAAACGGTCCATGCAAAATTGATTCGAACACGTGATTTCTGCTATCCGATCGACTTGATTTTTTGCAGGGATAATATACTCGATGAACCCTAAAATGTGAACGGTTCATATTATTGAAATGCGACCTAAAAGTGGACCTACTGGATCGGACTAAACAGTCGAATCCTATTATGGACCAGAGACAGTCGAATCCCAAAAGTATAATCAAGCCTTCAATGCATCACACCACTTGTTTGAGTTTTCTTAAAACCTGAATGACAGGCGACCTAAATGACAAGCGAACTGAGGAAGCATCTAAATGCATCCCAAAATAATTGTTTGATACCTTATTTTTTAACACCATTTTAAATGATGAAAAGTGACAAAACCCTAGTTACAACCAATTCTTTTGGAGTGCTGCTATTAGCACTCCATTAATTATTTTTCAAAAAAAAAAATATATATATAAGTTTACCAATCCACAAATAAAAGCCACCTGATCAAATGAAACTGCAGCGATAGGTTCCTCTAAGGTGGCTAAAATATGTTTCTATAGGGGAATCTAATTCTTCCTCAATGATCTTCATTTCCATCGTCTTGGGAAAAGAAGGGATTTGATCAGGGACGAAACTAAGAGATTTCAATTTTGGGGGCCAAGATATGTATTGTTTTTTATTTATCAAGTCTATAAATTGTCATATTTTAATTTAAAAAATGAGAAATAAACCAATATTTAATACTAAATTAATACCAAAAAAAAAAATTTAACATGAAGAGAAGAAATGTTACATCCATTCAACTTTAACATATAAATAAAAGAGAAATCATAAATTATTATTATTATTATTGTATATATATATACATATTTTTTGGGTACCTATCAACTCAATTATCTATTAAAGTGAAACAAAGTCTTTAATGGATTTTGTATGAATCTCATTAATATCCAATTAGTATAAGAAACTTGAGTCTTATAAAAGACACCACTCTACGAGAGAAACTCTTAGATCAAATATTTGCGAGTTCTTATTATGGTGAATAAAATGTGATTAAAAAATATGATTAATGTAATAATATTGTTAAATTTAACTTTAAAAGAAGGGGGGGGGGGGGGTTGGAGGTCTATTTGGTGTTTCCATTCTTTTGTACATCACATAAAAGCTTGTTTTATTTATTAAAAAAAAAAGGATTTTTTTCAGTATTTTTATAGATTGGAGGATAGCCAACAAGGGACATATGTAATAAGTGAAAAGTTTTGGGTGGCAATAGAACCATTCAAGCAGCATTTCTCACTTTGGACCGGGGCCAAACCCCTGATGGTCTACTAATAGATCCATCCATGGATTTGATCATGCAGCTCAGACAATGCATGCAATGTGCAATCATAACTAAAATAAAAAATGGAAATAAAAAAAGAAAGAGAAGGTATGATCTACATGTATGTGATTTGACAAGGACTAATTAGATTGAAGAATTAAAAAAAAAAAAAAAGACTCCAGATTACAGTTAAAGGGGTATGTGACACAAACTTTTGTATCCATGAGGCTTCCATAAATATAGCGATCCTGGGTTTTACCCCTTGTGTACGGTGATCCGGACTTGTCTTCGTAGATGTTACTAGTTGCTTATATCTTGTTTGCATCCTTTTATACTTCGTATTTGAGTTATAGGATGTGTTGGGCAGGTTTGTTTCAGGTTGGTTGAACTTAGAAACCAAGAGTAGCTGCCTAGATTTTTGCCTTCACGCTCGAGCGGAGCTTTTGACGCTCGAGCGGGCCCTTCGTTGTTGCTTCTCCGCTCGAGCGGGTATTTTGACGCTCGACCGTGATTTTCCATCTCCCAGTATTTCCTCTACAGTGTTGGATGCTCGAGCGAGCGTTTTGACGCTCGAGCGTGAGTTTGTGTGTGACTCTCGAGCGGGGAGTTTTACGCTCGAGCGGGGACCTGGTTCAGCAAAAAGTTCTAGAAGTGTGTATCCGCCGCTCGAGCGGGATTTTTGACACTCGAGCGGGAGTCTGTGAATGACGCTCGAGCGGGGGTTTCCACGCTCAAGCGGGGCGACTCTTATATAAAACCGAGATCCGACTTTTTGGATCACTTTTTCACATCCTTTTCTCTCTCTTACTTTTCCAAAACTCCATTGTTGAGCCTCTCTCTCTAGAACCTTGCCTTCTCTCTAGGTATTGATCTAGTAGGAGTTGTTTTCTCACCTTTGGCCTTTACAAAAAAGTTGTTAATCGTCGAGGGCTATCTTTTGATCCAAGAATCTCGGGATTCGGAGCATTTTCGTTTTCTTCATCTTCTTCGTTGGGTGTCAACTTTTGAGATAGGGACTCCTACTCACTCTTATGGTCTTTGACATAGATTTTTGGTTGTTTTGATAAAGTGTTGAAGTTGGGTGATTTTGGAACTTAGGGTTTCAAATTGTTAAAAGAGGGCTTTGTTATTTTGATTCTAAAAAGTGTATTTTGGGTTTCAAAATAATGGTATTGTTGTTGGTTGTTGATATTTAGACCATTGGGTCAATATTGGGAAATGGGGTAAAAAACCCTAATTTGTTGTATAAATTAATTGGTATAATTAATTTGGAAAGTTGTGGATTTATGGAATTGAGTTGGAAATAATGAAATTGACTCATTATATTGTGAAATGGTGGAGTTGGATTTATTAATCGCTTATTTTTGATAACATTGATATTTTATCTGTTGGAGCTTTTATTATCTGTTTAGAAATAATTGCTTGGGCTACCGGTGGAGGGTAGTTTTGATTGTTGTAGACAATGCATGATGATTAGGCAAACTAAAACTAATCGATTGAGTATGCTATCGAATATAGCGACGGGAATAATACATTAACTTATGTATTGATTGATTGTATATGATCTATGTTTATATACATGCATGTGTGGGAGGAGATAGGGGATGTACTCCACGGTTTAGGGGAAGATAGGGGATGGACCTCTAAACCGGATGTTTGTGTGACATTGATACCGCACTACAATGTGTATCAAGTGTTGATTATGGAAGTGTTTGAATTGATTTGATATGGCACTAAAATGTATATCGTTATCAATTGTGAAGTGTAGAAGTGATTCTATGTTTTGTTGATACAGCACCGAAATGTGTATCCCTCGTAAAGTGTGGATATAGCCTGTATGCTTATCTGTTGAGATGATGATATAGCCAGTATGCATATCTAATGTAAAATGGGTAACGTTTATTATGAGTCGCTGTCTCATGTAAGTTGTTGGCCAGGTTCTGAGCCATTGTTGGGAATTGTGAAGTTGGTAAGAAATGGGAAATGGAATGAAACATGGACATAGTAGTCATGTAATGGAAATGGATTATGAATTGATTTGTGGGAATTAAACATTTATCAATTGCTAATGTCTTAGTCATTGCTCATACTGTGTTTAGCATATCTCTACTGGGCGTTGGCTCACCCTTTATGGGACATTATTTTCAGGTACAGGTAGCATGCCACCTCCAAGGACATAGCTTGGATGATGGTGAGAGTTGAAGGCTCTTTTTTTTTTTGTTTAATTGATTGTATTACATGTTTATCAAGCCAAGGGCTTATTTTGTATAGAGTTAGTACTCTTCTTTTGTGTAACCAAGTGTTAACTTGGAAAGCTGTAAGCCCGTAGGGCATTTGCTTTTGTTGTTAACATGTAATACTGTTGTAAGAACTACTCTGATGAATAGAAATGGTTAATTTCTCTTATATCAATGCATGTCTAAAATGATGGGTTTTATGTATTATTTTGAGGGCGTGACAATAAAACTTATTGACATAGTTATTAGCTACACTATACGAACTAATCTACCCACATACGTGAACACTACCAGGTTACTCCCACAGTACAATCACTAATATGTTTAACACTCCACAAGACAGTTAAGTGTCCCACACCCAACCTAACAAACTTTTCACATCTTTACAATAAAAATAACACTATAAAGATTTTTCCTCATTATTAATCTACCAGATAAATCACTATCAATTTTAATAGGGAAAAAAAAGTACTACTAAGATTTAGTCAAATATAACAGAAGGAGTGAAGAGAAAGAAAAGTAAATTAAAATTTGTTCATCACCATGATCTTAAACTTGTAGTTATAAAATAAATAATTGAAAATATACATACATATAAAGATGGACTTGGTACTTGATAATGCAATACGGTCAATGGTGGATGGGTCGGACTCGTCCACTCGTTTAACGGGTCTGCTGGTCGACGATTCCTTAATGCGTGCTTGCAAAAAGGTCCAGAGGGGAGGTACCAAGATGGGAGTGGTCTCTCCCCGTGGACGCTCCGATGATCAAGTTAGGTTGGAGTTAATAGAGAAGTAAAGATAGATAGTGGTTGGTTAGAGAGAGAGAGAGTAGAAGAAGAAGATAAAGAATACAATATATATATATATATATATTTTTAAACGTATCTCAGAAGCTTCCTTATATCCCTTGCCCATCATTTCCTTGTTCATTCCAAGCCGTCTTGTTGGCCGAAAGCCTATAGCCTAGTTACCATCGTTCATTTATGGCGATTCTGCATACTCCAGCATGAAGGGTCTTGTTGCATTTAATGTTATGATGACCTCATTTAATGGCTAATGTGTGGGTGTAATAATTTTACAGGATCTTTATCTACTTATGTGGCTAGTTCCCTGCCTGATAGGTGTCTGAATGCTATTGGTCCTGGCCTAGCATTAGCTTCTCAAAGCTATTGGGCTTTAACCGTGTGATTGCTTGGAAGGCATAGGACAATGACGGATTGAGTCTACCTGGGCTGTGGACCGGACCCAGGGCCATGGGTTGGTGTAATAACCCTCACCACTGATTACTAGTTAACCACTGATTACTGCTAAACTGAGACTGATTATGATAAGTAATTTAATCGACTGAAATACTGAACTGACTGATTAAATGTACTAGTTTAAATGCATTTCCATCTGTTTGACTGTTAAATTATCTGTCCATGTTTTATGCTTTAAACTGCAAATTGATGGCCTTGTCGGTGGCTAAATCCGAAATTGACCGATGTTTTATGATCATTAGAATTTATGTGATTTTATGGCATATTTAATTAAAAAGTGATTTGGTATGGTTAAATTAGATTAAATTACATAAGTTGGGCCTTTTTACTAAATTGCCATCTAGTGGACTTAGCCAGGCCATTGTTTAGTCTTCAATTTCATATGTTGGCATCACTTTTCCTCATCCATTTTGAGAGACAAAACCGACTGAGAGAGGGAGGTAGAGAAACTTGGCTTCATTTTGAATTTTGCTTGGAAATTTGAAGGAATTGAAAGATTAAGTGCATATTTGAGCTTGTACATCTTGTATTCAAGACCTAAGGTAGGACATTCAACCTTTTATTGTTGTATTCAAGTCATATATTGCATGGTTTACGGAAGTCTAGAGATTAAGGTCATGAATTAGCTTAATTTGGTGAGTTAAAGCTTGAAGCATGCATGCATGTTTATATCCTAGCATTTTGAGGTTGAATACATGGAATTTGGTACATGCATGTTCATATTTTTGCATTTGACCAGGAGTTCATCTTGGTTTTGAAAGAATTGGCTCATTTGAGCATGTCTTTGAAGTTTGAAGTTGTTTAAAATTCATGCATGTTATGTTTTACATCATGTTCAAGAGATTGGTTTGAAATTGGCTTTAATTGAATTACCTTTGGGCTTTGATTTCTCAAATTGATCTTTGAAACATGTTATACTATGAGTTTACAAGTGTTTTCCAGAAAATTAGCCCAAGAGGATCGAATTTGAAGCATTTAAACTTGGTTTTGAGCTTGAGGTTCAAATCTGGAATTCCCAGAATTTGGACTCACGCTCGAGCGGGGAAACTGGCGCTCGAGCGTGAAATTCACGCTCCCAGCACTTTGCATTGTTTTACCGTCCGCTTGAGCGGGGAAATGCACACCCGAGCGGGGACTTGTGTCACACGCTCGAGCGGGTGTCGAGCGCCCGTCGAGCGCCCATCGAGCGTGATTTTCACACATCCAGTACTTTTGCCATGTTTTGCAGACCGCTCGAGCGGGGAACCTCTGTTTGCATGTCCGCTCAAGCGGGTAAAGACACGCTCGAGCGGGACCCTGTTTTTTCAAAAATTTTGTAAGGTTGTTTTAAGTGCGTCTTTGCATCCTCATTCCATCATAGGCATTCTTAGGCCTAGTTTAAGACATCTTAATGAGGACATAGATGTAGAACCGCACCGAGTCTAAGTAGGGACTAAGTCTTTGATTCCCGAATGTGAACTTAGTGTGTGTTCATCATGTAAACTGTGTAGGGTTGGCATCTGAGGACGCGCTGTAGCTTAACTGTAGCCCAGAACTCTGTGAGTAACAACTGTGTAAAGATATGTTCAAATATGAATATCTTATGAATGGTTAAACTGTACTGTTTCTGAATTGATACTGTTAACTGAATGAATGTATGTCCTCTATTTTGAACTGTATTGTGGCATCCATAGCAACTACTGTTAATGTTACTGCTACTGTTACAAAGATCTCTGTTAGTTCTTATCTTGGAATTTCTGTTTACTGTTATGATGGCCATCATTGATTGCTCGGTCTTTCAAGACCTACTGTTTACTAGACTGTTCTGCCAATGGATGTACCACATATGACTGTTATGACTGAATGACTGATATACTGAATCAATTGACTGTTTTCAACACCGAAAGGACATTAATTCTTAACCTCTTTATGCATATGTTATTCACTGGGTTTTAGCTCACTGTTTATATATATATATATATATATGTAGGTGTCCAGGTAGTAGACCGGAGCTAGGAGCGTGGGTTAGACTCCCTTTTGTCAAGCCAACCACCATGCCTCACTGTGAGGTTCCGAGCCCGTTCAAGCTACGACTTTGGGGTGTTTTAGTTTCCCCCATCTGTCTCTGTATCTGTTTTGTAATACTGTATCAACTGATAGCACTGTACTGTACTGTCTTAATGGGGATTAAGTCCCTGACCTAGATAATTGTAAATACTGTACATACTGTTTTGGTACTGATAGTGTATATGTTATGAAAAGTCTTTTTGCATACAGACAGTCACAGCTCCTTGGACATTGTTTAATTACTGTTTTGGCTTTCGTCATGCCCCTATACTCTGTAATACTATCATACTGTTAAGTAGGCCTTCGGTAATCACGGATTACTGGCCGATTACGGTGCTAAACCCATAGGGGCGGGTTTGGGTCGTGACAGAGTGGTATCAGAGCGATACTTAACAACGAGTTATACCGCACACACGTGTCCAAATGAGCTATAGGATGTCCTAGAAAAGTAATAGGGCATTACATGAGCATGAAAAGTGTGTGCAGCCATGACATGAATATATGTGCTAATGTGTTAAATGTTTAAAGTATGCAACTGCCTATGTTTATAATCGTTATAACTGCCTACAGTGAAATGGACAATGCAAGAAATGTTGATGAATCTGAATCCTCTGAGGCAAGAATGGCAAGGCTGGAGAGAATGGTGGAACTATTAACTGAAAGACTAGGGCAACAACAGAACCAACAGCCCCCACCTCCTCTAGTACAGCCAGAGCCACATGTTAATGATGATATAATAGCTCTGACACAGAAGTTCAGTAAGATGAAACCGCCGTTCTTTCAGGGAGGCCTTAAACCCTGAAAGGCTGAAGCATAGGTTCTTGAAACAGAAAAGTTATTTGAAGTGCTTCCGTATTCGGAGGCACACAAAGTACTGCTAGCTACCTTCACCTTACAAGAAGAGGCCAGAAGGTGGTAGATGCTAGTCCGTGACACCAACACAGTTGTGACTTGGGCTCAGTTTAAAGAGTCCTTTTTGGAGAAATACTTTCCACAGTGTGTCCGAGACCGAAAAGTGACTGAGTTTGAACAGTTGAGGCAAGGTACCGTGTCTGTTGCTGAATATGAATCGAAATTCACCGAGCTTGCCAAATATGCACCACATATGGTGGACACTGACTATAAGAAGGCCAGGAAATTTGAAGGCGGCCTTAATGTCGAAGTACTCGACCGAATTAATGTGTTGAAATTGCACAAGTATGTGGATGTTCTTGACCGGGCCATTATAGCTGAATCAAATATTGAAGCACTGAAACAAACTGAAACACCAGCATCTGAATGGCGTAGCAAGAAACGGGGTTTTAAATTCAAGAAAGGCAGAAACAACCCACTGAACAAAAAGCAAAACTCAGGGTCAACCACCAGCTCTAGTCAGGGAAGTGGTTCCATACTGCCCTGTTCTGAATGTGGTAAGAAACACAAAGGGGTTTGTTATAAATTTTCAGGTGCTTGTTACAAGTGTGGCAAGGTGGGCCACATGGTCAAAGATTGCCTTTCCACTCCTCAGGGCAATAGTAAAGCTGCACCAAGCGCAGCAGCATCAACTGCCCCACCAAAACCCAACCCTAAAGCGACTGGAAAAGAGCCCACGAGGCAGGGCCGAGTATTCGCACTGGTACCGGGAGATGTGCAGAATACCGAGACCGTTGTGTCAGGTATTCTCTCAATTTGTACTCAAAATGCATATGTTCTGATTGATTCGGGGTCTACACATTCATATGTATCGCATGCTTTTTCGCGAAAATTGAATAGACCATTGGAACCCATGAATTACTTGTTAGCTGTATCTTCACCTGTCGGGGGATCTGTGACTTGTGCTTATATGTACCCTGCATGTGAAATTATTGTTGGGGATATGCATCTGTATATTGACTTACTGCCGTTAAATATTGACCATTTTGATGTAATATTGGGGATGGATTGGTTACAAAAATATCATGCTACCATAGACTGTGTAACGAAACAAGTAGTTTTCTGTCCACCTGGTTTGCCTGAATTTGTGTTTAATGGAGTTGGAGTAGTACCTCCCCCGTATCTGATTTCATCCATGAAAGCCTGTAAATTGATTAAGAAAGGGTGTAAAGGGTATCTGTGTTATGTATTGACTGTACCTACTGATGATAAAGCTAATGTGAACAGTATTCCTGTAATCAGCGAATTCCCAGATGTTTTTCCAGATGATTTGCCAGGGGATTTGATTGATAGGGAGATTGAGTTCACCGTTGATGTAATTCCGGGTACACAGCCAGTATCTAAAGCTCCATACAGAATGGCACCTACCAAATTGAAAGAACTAAAAGTTCAGCTGCAAGAACTGTTAGATAAGAAGTTCATCAGGCCCAGTACTTCGCCATGGGGCGCACCTGTCTTGTTTGTGAAAAAGAAAGACGGCTCACTGAGACTTTGTATTGACTACCGTGAACTGAACAAGGTAACTGTGAAAAATAAATACCCATTGCCGCGTATTGACGACTTATTTGATCAGTTACAGGGTGCTCAAGTGTTCTCTAAGATTGACCTCAGATCCGGATATCATCAGCTGAAAGTTAAACCAGAGGACATTGACAAAACTGCTTTTCGAACGAGGTATGGACATTACGAATTCCTAGTTATGCCTTTTGGAGTTACCAATGCGCCTGCTGCATTTATGGACCTTATGAACAGAATTTTTAAACCATTCCTCGATGACTTTATTGTTGTATTTATAGACGACATTCTGATTTATTCTAAAAGTAGAGAAGAACATGAACATCATCTGAGACTTGCCTTACAGACCCTAAGAGAACAGAAACTGTATGCGAAATTGAGTAAATGTCAATTTTGGCTTGATCATGTTATGTTTTTGGGACATGTTATTAGTAGAGATGGCATTTCAGTTGACCCACAGAAAGTTGAAGCCGTGGTAAATGGCCTAGACCAACAAATGTTACAGAAGTCCGAAGCTTTTTGGGGTTAGCCGGGTATTACAGAAGATTTGTCAAAGACTTCTCCAAAATTGCCTTACCACTGACACAGTTGACTCAGAAGGGATATCATTTGACTGGACTGACCAAAGAGAATCAGCATTCCAAGAGTTTAAAACTCGACTTGTGACTGCACCGGTTCTTACCCTACCTTCAAGTACGGATGGTTTTACCATTTTTAGTGATGCTTCTCATGAGGGTTTGGGATGTGTTTCAATGCAGAATGGGAGAATTATTGCCTATGCTTCCCAACAACTGAGACCGCATGAAAAGAACTACCCGACCCATGACTTGGAACTTGCTGTAGCAGTGTTTGCATTGAAAATCTGGCGTCACTACCTTTATGGGGCGACATGTGAAGTATATACCGACCACAAGAGTTTGAAATATTTCTTCACACAGAAAGAACTGAACATGAGACAGCGGAGATGGCTAGAATTGATTAAAGACTATGACCTACAGATTTTGTACCATCCGGGGAAAGCCAACACTGTTGCCGATGCACTGAGTCGGAAATCAATCGGGAACCTAGCCTGTTTACTCACTGGACAGAAGGAGTTGCTTTGTGACCTTGAGAAATCTGAAATTGAGATTGTTTTGCGAGAACAAGGTGGAACAATAGCTGCTATTTCTGCTCAACCGGCACTGATTGAAGAGATTAAAGAGAAACAGCAACAGGATGACTTCTTGAAGAAGATCATCGAAGAACGGGAATCTAAACCGAAACCGGACTTCAAATTTGAAAACAATGTACTGAAATTCCAGGGAAGACTGTGTGTACCGAATGATTCTGAACTGAAAAGGAGAGTTCTACAAGAAGGCCACAATTCGAAACTGTCTATCCATCCAGGAAACACAAAAATGTACCAAGACCTGAAACTGAATTTCTGGTGGCCGGGAATGAAGAAAGAAATTGCTGATTTTGTATCAAAGTGTCTTCATTGCCAACAAGTTAAAGCCGAACATCAACGACCCGCAGGTTTACTGCAACCCTTACTGATACCGGAGTGGAAATGGGAACATATTACCATGGATTTTATTGTTGGTTTACCTCGCTCCAGTAAAGGTATGGATTCAATTTGGGTTATTGTTGATAGATTGACTAAATCTGCTCATTTCTTACCTGTCAAAACAATTTATAATGCGGACAAATTGGCTATACTCTATATTGATGAAATTGTGAGATTGCATGGAGTGCCTGTGTCCATTGTTTCTGATAGGGACTCGAAGTTTACATCGAGATTTTGGCAAAGCCTACAGACAGCATTGGGAACTGAACTGAGACTGAGTAGTGCATACCATCCTCAGACAGATGGCCAGTCAGAAAGAACCATCCAGACTTTGGAGGATTTACTGAGAATGTGTGTCCTTGATTTCCAGGGAAATTGGGAAAGCCATTTGCCATTGGCTGAATTCGCCTACAACAACAGTTATCACTCAAGTATTGGTATGGTGCCTTTCGAGACATTGTATAGCAGAAAATGTCGATCTCGGATTTGTTGGGCAGAAGTTGGAGAGATGGGCCTTTGCTTGGGCCCGAGATTGTCTATGAAACTACCGAGAAAGTGAAATTGATTCAACAGAGATTGAAAACTGCACAGAGTCGACAGAAAAGTTATGCGGATGTCCGCAGGCGAGACAGAGAATATGAAGTAGGTGATCACGTTTTTGTGAAAGTGACACCGATGAAAGGCCAGACTTGTTTTGGAGTCACGGGTAAGCTAGCGCCGAGATATGTCGAACCGTATGAGATTATTGAGAAAATCAATCCGGTGGCGTATCAAGTAGCGCTTCCTCCTGAAATGGAGCATATGCATAACGTCTTCCACATTTCTATGCTGAGGGATTACCTCCGGGATCTTTTCCATGTGATTGAGTCTACTCGTGTAGTGCTGAGTGATGACTACACTTACGAGGAACGGCCCGTTCAGATTGTAAACAGACGGATCAAGAAGTTAAGAAATAAGGAGATTCCGTTAGTGAAAGTTGACTGGCAAAACCATGGTGGCGTGTATGCCACTTGGAAAGGAAGATGATATCCTGAAGTTTCCACTGAATGTTTCCTCCTTTTTCTTCCAGAATGAAGGTAATTCGAGTTTGGAGGACCAAACTCTTTTTAAGGAGGGGAGACTGTAATAACCCTCACCACTGATTACTGGTTAACCACTGATTACTGCTAAACTGAGACTGATTATGATAAGTAATTAATCGACTAAATACTGAACTGACTGATTGAATGTACTAGTTTAAATGCATTTCCATCTGTTTGACTGTTAAATTATCTGTCCATGTTTTATGCTTTAAACTGCAAATTGAAGGCCTTGTCGGTGGCCGAATCCGAAATTGACCGATGTTTTATGATCATTAGAATTTATGTGATTTTATGGCATATTTAATTAAAAAGTGATTTGGTATGGTTAAATTAGATTAAATTAAGTTAAATTACATAAGTTGGGCCTTTTTACTAAATTGCCATCTAGTGGACTTAGCTAGGCCATTGTTTAGTCTTCAATTTCATATGTTGGCATCACTTTTCCTCATCCATTTTGAGAGACAAAACCGACTGAGAGAGGGAGGTAGAGAAACTTGGCTTCATCTTGAATTTTGCTTGGAAATTTGAAGGAATTGAAAGATTAAGTGCATATTTGAGCTTGTACATCTTGTATTCAAGACCTAAGGTAGGACATTCAACCTTTTATTGTTGTGTTCAAGTCATATGTTGCATGGTTTATGGAAGTCTAGAGATTAAGGTCATGAATTAGCTTAATTTGGTGAGTTAAAGCTTGAATCATGCATGCATGTTTATATCCTAGCATTTTGAGGTTGAATACATGGAATTTGGTACATACATGTTCATATTTTTGCGTTGGACCATGAGTTCATCTTGGTTTTGAAAGAATTGGCTCATTTGAGCATGTCTTTGAAGTTTGAAGTTGTTCAAAATTCATGCATGTTATGTTTTACATCATGTTCAAGAGATTGGTTTGAAATTGGCTTTAATTGAACTACCTTTGGGCTTTGATTTCTCAAATTGATCTTTGAAACATGTTATACTATGAGTTTACAAGTGTTTTCCAGAAAATTAGTCCAAGAGGATCGAATTTGAAGCATTTAAACTTGGTTTTGAGCTTGAGGTTCAAATTTGGAATTCCCAGAATTTGGACTTACGCTCGAGCTGGGAAACTGGCGCTCGAGCGTGAAATTCGTGCTCCCAGCACTTTGCATTGTTTTACCGTCCGCTCGAGCGGGGAAATGCACGCCCGAGCGGGGACTTGTGTCACACGCTCAAGCAGGTGTCGAGCGCCCATCGAGCGTGATTTTCACACATCCAGTACTTTTGCTATGTTTTGCAGACCGCTCGAGTGGGGAAAGTGACGCTCGAGTGGGGAACCTTTGTCTGCATGTCCGCTCGAGCAGGTAAAGACACGCTCGAGCGGGACCCTGTTTTTCCGAAAATTTTGTAAGGTTGTTTTAAGTGCGTCTTTGCATCCTCATTCCATCCTAGGCATTCTTAGGCCTAGTTTAAGACATCTTAATGAGGACATAGATGTAGAACCGCACTGAGTCTAAGTAGGGACTAAGTCTTTGATTCCCGAATGTGAACTTAGTGTGTGTTCATCCTGTAAACTGTGTAGGGTTGGCATCTGAGGACGCGCTGTAGCTTAACTGTAGCCCAGAACTCTGTGAGTAACAACTGTGTAAAGATATGTTCAAATATGAATATCTTCTGAATGGTTAAACTGTACTGTTTCTGAATTGATACTGTTAACTGACTTGAATGTATGTCCTCTATTTTGAACTGTATTGTGGCATCCATAGCAACTACTGTTACTGTTACTGCTACTGTTACAGAGATCTCTGTTAATTTCTATCTTGGAACTTCTGTTTACCGTTATGATGGCCATCATTGACTGCTCGGTCTTTCAAGACCTACTGTTTACTAGACTGTTCTGCTAATGGATGTACCACATATGACTGTTAATGAATGATGATATACTGAATCAATTGACTGTTTTCAATACTGAAAGGACATTCATTCTTAACCTCTTTACGCATATGTTATTCACTGGGCTTTAGCTCACTGTTTATA